>LOEQ01000257.1:31315-53467 GCA_001685075.1 Bramus lutescens | reverse complement strand
CCAAGAGTAAGGAAATCATCTACAAACCTCAGGTGATTATGATGTTGAAGAAGCTTGTCTGTATGATCAGCACATGCCTCTTAGTAAGACAACACCTCAAACTTCGGTGGGAACAAGAGCATCTGTGTGTTGGACAGTGAGAGCTGCAACTGCATCAGAGGTCCATACAAAACGGAAGTGGAAAGAGGGAGCTCAGACAGGCAAGAAAAGTAAAATAGCAACCTTAATGTCAAACACATTTCACCTTAAAACAAAAATGACTGTGAAATTCAAAGTTTTGGTCTCAGCTCTTCAGAATGTCATTAAATAAAATTGAAATTATTAAACATCTAGAAAAGCAGCTAAAAGCTAGTTGTGAAAAAGCATATTTGGAAATGGGATCAAAGCCACAGTGAGAATCCCCATTGTCACCTTTATTCCTCTGGTCTCTGATTGACATACACCCCATTCACCAGCACCCATGGATTCTTGCTCCAAGATGTCTCCCTCTTCTTCCTTCTTGAAGCCATTCCATCCCAAGCCATGCTCACCCTGGTTTGTTTGGCCCCTTGGGAAAGCTTATGCTGGTGGTTTTGTTTTCACATGTCTGTCTGTAATGACTTCTCCATATGAAAGTTGAATGTGTTTTAAAAATATAAATAAAGACATGCATGCTTTGGGCCCTCCCCTGGCTCCCTTCACGTTTTATCTCAATGCCTCCATCTCCTGCCATCCCCTACCACTTACTTGGTTCCGTTTTTCTCTAGCTTTTCAACTGCAGTGGAAAATCACAGCTTGTTTTCAAAGCCATTTTGTTTCCTTTTCTCCCCATTGGAATTCTGTGTTCCAAGGAATTCAAGGGTGGTTTAACTTCAAAAACCTTACTCACGAACGTGTCTGATCACTGGGAGACACTCTGTAAAATTTAAAGTCTCAACAAAGAGAATGTGTCAGATATAAGTAAATGCTCACTCCTAATTAAGAAAGAAAATGCTACCAATGGAGGAAGAAAACGAGACTGATGTAGCTTATCTAGTTAAAAACAAACAAACAAACAAAAAACCCAGACCTAAGCAAATGTTATGCCTGATGATGAAACAGTCTTCCTCAGCTGGGAAAACAGAGCTTCAGTTGGCTTACTAAGTATTGTGGTCTTAACAATACTTAGTAAAAAGATTATACAAGTATTTCCACAGAAAAACAGAGATCCTATAAACAGCATCCCAGGACTTGCTATGAGCTATGAGCTGTGTTATCCTGTCCCACAGCTGAATTACTCTTCCTGTCCCACAGATTGACTGCATCGGCCAGCCCACCTGGTTCTGGGGAGGCAGCTAGAGCAAGGTTGCGAGAGTGTGGTGTGGCCTGAGTCAGTAAGAGTAAGATGAGAACACACCATTTCCAATCTCTCCCTCCTGGCTGTGTGCAGACCCCTCATAAGGACCATCATCTGAAAGTCAGGCAGTGAGCCCTCCTCTGAAGTCAACCCTGGTAGACCGGATCTGGGACTTGAAGCATTGAAAACTCTGAGAAAAAAAAAAAGCTACTATTTAAATCTCTCCGTCTGTTTTAGTTAGCAGTTAAAGAAGACTAAGGAGCTTGGTAAGAATTCAACAAGACTGGTTGAGATAGTCAATATTTAAAAATCAGTTGTGTTCCATATACTGAGAACATTAAAAATATGCTATGTGGTGTCAACAAAACCACAATATAATTAGGCATAAACATGCAAAGTATGAGTATAACTATGACAGAAAATACAATTTTAAAGCTAAAAATAAATTTAAAATTAGAATTTAGAAGATACTCATCAACTGAAGGACTTGATTCAGACAAAAAAGAGACAATCTGCACTGAAGAGAAAAGTAGAAAAGACCGTTTTCAAGAGAATGAAGAAGATAGGGGACTTGAGCTTTTACGTTATGATTCATGATTTACCTATTATAATTAGTGCTATGTTAACAGAATGATAGGAAGGTTGATGGGACACACCAGGCACATCATACTTCCTTTTTTTCTTTTCTCCTTTCTTTTTTCTCCTTCCTTCCTTCCTTCCTTCCTTCCTTCCTTCCTTCCTGTCTTTCTTTCTTCCATTCTTTCTTTGGGAGTAGGGGTGGGTTCAAGAGAGGGTTTCTCTATGTAGCTTTGGAGCCTGTCCCGGAACTCGCTCTGTAGACCAGGCTGGCCTTGAACTCACAGAGATCCACTTGCCTCTACCTTCCAAGTGCTGGGATTAAAGGCATATATCACCACCACCTGGTCGAAGGATGCACTTTACAAAAATAGAATTGGGAGAATGGGCTGCATAGAGAATATCATCTGGTTACCTACCTGTATATTTCTTTATATAAGACATAGAAACAACAAGGTTAAAACAAAACTTTAAAATATTTGGGCTGAACATGGTGGTGTATATTTTTAACCCTAACAGAAGCAAATGAATCTCTGTGAGTTCACGACCAGTCAAGACTATTCTGCATACCAAGTACTAAGTCAGCCAGGGTACAGAGTGATGCCCTATTTCAAATGTCTCAAAATGAAAAAGAAAAAAGGAATCAAAAGTACATTTTCAGATAACGTAGGAGAATATATTTTCAATATGATAAAAAAATAAGCATTCTAAAAAAAGAAAAGAAATGAGCATTCTTATACAGAGTAACTATAAGGAATAATACTGATGTTTGATGCAATTAAAAAGGATTTTTTTTAATATAACAAAAGGTACCATAAACTATGTGAAAGGGGAAGTCGTGTCTGCTGGACTTGTCTGCAATAGGAGATCGAAAATGGATTGACTATTTGGGGGTACAAAGCACTTTAAGATGTAAACAAGCAAGTCAGTAAAAGGTGGCCAAAGTGAATAAACAAGGCATTCACATAAAGAAAACCTTGATAAAGATAACTATAGGAACAAGAATTGCTCCACCTGTTAGGAATCAACAGAATGCAAGTAAGACACAATGGGTATTTTATTTCTTTCCTGTAAATTAGCAAAATGTTTTAAAACGTGACAATAACGGAAGACCAGGGAACCTGTCCTCAGACCTTCTCAAGTCTCTGTTCCCACAGCAGGTCCAGTCCCCCAGGTTCTTCCCTAGCTCTGCAATAGAACACCTGCTGAAAACCCACCCCCCCATATGCACCCTGTGGATCCCACAGACTGTCCCCTCTGGCCTCCCTTCTCCCACTTGTTGCTCTGACCCAGCCCCCAACATCAGCAGGCTTCCCTGTGAACACAGTAGCCAAGCAGGCAAGCCAAACAGGCAACATACAGCCATTACACTCTGAAATTCCAGAGAGGAAAGAGAAACCAAGGAACAGAAATACCCACCAGACAAAGAAAAACCCAGAAGTCAGCAGCTAGACCTATAATCACTTCAAACCCGATTGCTGTAGAGTATTTCTTTACACTGTGTGAAGATGTGTCACTGTGATTGGTTTGATGTAATTGGTTTAATTAGCTGAATGGCCAATAGCTAGACAGGAAGTGGTTACACAGAACTTCTGGGGACAGAGAGGTCTTGGGAAACAAGAAAGTCAGAATCACAAGTTAGCTGTGGAGGAAGAAGGATGGGCAGTAACAGAATATAGGTAACCGAGCCTAACAGAGTATAGGTAACTGAGCCACATAAAAGAATGTACATTAAAAAATGAAAGTTAAGTTATAAGAACTAGTTAAGAACAAGCCTAAACTACGGCCTAGCTTTTATAATTAATAATCAGTCTCCATGTCATTAATTGTGAGCTGGCGGTCCAAAGAAAATCTGTCTACACCAGATGCCCAGACACCAGCATAACAACATAATCAATAACAGTCGGGGCAATATGTTTTCATTAGGACCCATCTATCCTACCACATAAGGCCCTTACTATTTCAACATAGCTGAAGCACATGAAAAAGACTTTAAAACCGACATTATGAAGATGATAGATGTCCTTAAAGAAGAAATAAATCACTTAAGAAAATCTAGGAAAACACAAACTAACAATTGGAGAAAATGAATGAATCCCTTAAAGAAGGCTAAGAAAAAACAAATGGTTGAAGGAAATGAATAAAACTGTTCAAGACAGAAAAAATGGAAATAGAAGCAATAAGAAAAAGCACAAACTGAGGGAATTCTGGAAATAAAAAATTGAGGAATTCAAACAGGAACTACAAAGGCAAGCTTCACCAATGCAACAGATGGAAAAGGGAATCTCAGACATTGAAGATACATTAGTGTCTTCAAGAAACGGATGCATTAGTCAAAGAAGATGTTAAATCTGAAAAAATTGCTGATACAAAACATCCAGGAAATCTGTGACACTATTTAAAAAAAAACTAAGAACAGTAGGAATAGAGGAAGGAGGAGAAACCCAGTTCAAAGGTCCAGAAAATATTTTCAACAAAATCATAGAAGAAATTTTCCTAACCTAAAAAAGGAGATACCTGTAAAAGTACAAGATGCTACAGAACATCAAAAATATTAGAACAGAAAAGAAAGTCCCCTTGCTACATAATAATCTAAACATACAGAACAAAGAAAGAATATTTAAAAAGCTGCAAAGGAAAAACCAAGTAAAATATAAAGACAGACCTATTATAATAACCCCTGACTTCTTAATGGAGATTCCAGAAGCTAGAAGGGCCTAGATAGATATTCTATGAACTCTAAGAGAACACAGATGCAAGCCCAGACTACTTACTATACCCAGCAGAACTTTCAAGGACCATAGATGGAGAAAATAAGATATTCCATAGAAAGCCAAATTTAAATGATAGCTATCTATAAATCCATACCTAGAAGGAACTTGAAGGAAAACTCCAACCTAACGGGGTTAAGTATATCCATGAAAACAGGGGAAATAATCTCACATGAGTAAAACCAAAAGTAGGGAAGTACATGCATGTCTGCATGCTTGCCCATGCGACATGTCTCACACACACACACACACACACACACACACACACACACACACACACACNNCACACACACACACACACACACACACACAAACACATCATGACCACCACCACCAACAACAACAACAAAATTGTGGTAATCAACAATTATTAGTCACTGATATCTGTCAATATCATTGGTCTAAATTCCCTAGGAAAAAGACACAGACTAACAGGATGGATATAAAAACAGAACCCATCCTTCTGCTGCATCCAACAAAGACAACCTCCCTCAACATCCACCTTTACCTCAGGGTAAAAGGAAGAAAAAAGGTAATTACAAACAGGAAAGCAACTATTACAGCTTAAATCACTAATTGACCCTTTACACACCAATAGTGGGAGACTCCAGTATCTCACTCTCACCAATGGACAGGTCATCCAGACAAAAACTAAACAGAGAAATGCTGGAGTTAAAAGATGTTATAAACTAAATGAACCTAACAGATATTTACAGAACACTTCACCCAAAAACCAAAGAAAAAAAAGATTCCTCTCAGCTCCTCATGGAAAGTTCTCTAAAACTGACCGCATACTGGAATACAAAGCAATCTCAATAGACACAAGAAAATTGAAATAATTCTGTGTATCCTATCAGGCCAGCATGGATTAAAGCTGGATATCAACAACAGCAGAAGCAAAAGAAAGCCTAGAAACTCATGGAACCCAAACAACTCTACATTGAACGAAAAATGGTCAAGAGAGAAATAAAGAAATTAAAGACTTTCCAGAATTCAATAAAAATGCATACACAGGATATCCAAAGTTATGGAACACCATGACAGCAGTGCTAAGAGGAAAATTCATAGCACTAAGTGCCTACATAAAAAAATTAGAGAGATCTCATACTAGCAACTTAACAGCACACCTGAAAGCTCTAGAACAAAAAGAATAAGCATATCCAAGAGGAGTAGATGGCAAGAAATAATCCAACGGGGGGCTTAAATCAATAAAATAGCAACAAAGAGAACAATATTAATAATCAATGAAACAAAGAGTTGATTCATTGAGAAAATCGACAAAATAGACAAACCCTTATGGAAACAAACTAAAAGATGAAGGGAGGATATCCAAATTAACAAAATCAGAAATAAAATGAGGACATAGCAACAGATACAGTTGAATTCAGAGAATCATAAGAACATACTTTAAAAACCTAGTCTACAAAATTGGAAAACCTAAAAGAAATGGATAATTTTCTTGATAGATATCACTTACCAAAGCTAAATCAAGACCAGATAAACAGTTTAAGTAGATCTATAACCCACTAGCAAAACATAAGCAGTCATTAAGAGTCTCCCAATAACAACAAAACAACAAAACAAAACAAACAAACAAAAATCCCATGGCTAGAAGGTTTTAGGAGTAAAAATACTCAAAAAAATACTTGCAAACTGAATCCAAGAACACATCAATATGATTATTTAGCATGATCAAGCAGACTTCATCCCAGAGATTTAGGGATGGTACAACATACAAAAATCAGTCAATGTAATCCATCATATAAACAAACTGAAAGAAAAAAATACATGATTGTCTCAATAAATGCGGAAAAGGCTTTTGACAAAATTCAACACCCCTTCATGATAAAAATCCTGGTTAGGGAGCAAAGGACATTCTTACAAATAATAAAGAAAATTTACAGCAAGGCTATAGCAAACATCAAACTAAATGGCGCGAAACTCAAAGCAATTCCACTAAAATCAGGAGCAAGATAGGCTGTCCACTCTCTCCATACCCATTCAATATAGTACTTGAAGTCTTGGCTTAACTAAAACAACTGAAGGATTGAGGGGATACAAATCATAAAGGAAGAAGTCAAAGTATCTTTATTTGCAGATGATATGATACTATATATAATTGACCCTAAAAATTCCACCAGGTTACTACTACAACTGATAAATACTTTCATTGAAGAAGCTGGATACAAGATTAACAACAACAACAAAATTAGTAGCCCTAATATGCAAAAATGACAGACTGAGAAAGAAATCAGGAAAACAACATTTTTCACAATAGCCTCTGTAACATGAACGGGGCCTGCTTGTTGGTGTTCTGTCCCACCCGGTACCCTACAGCCGGCAAGCCTCAAAGAAAATCACACAGAGATCTCTATAAGATATAAAGCTGATTGGTCCATTAGGTCAGGCTACTTATTAGCTCTTGTCGCTTATATTAACCCATTATTCTGATCTATGTTAGNTCCCAGAATTCTCCTGTTCTCATTGCATCATTTCTATTTCCTGTCTGTTTTTCCTGCCTATACTTCCTGCCTGGCCAATCAGAATTTATTTAAAACATGATTGACAGAATACAGACAATTCTCCCACACCATGCCTCAAATAATGCAAAATATTTCAGGGTAACTCTAACCAAGCAAATGGATGACTCATATTACAAAAAGTTCAAGTCTTTTAAGAAAGGGTTTGAAGAATATATCAGAAGATGTAAAAATCTCCCATGCTCATGGATCAGTAAGATTAACATGGTAAAACTGGCCATTCTACATCAAAGGCAATCTATAGGTTCAAAGCAATCCCCATCATAATTCCAACACAATTCTTTACAAACCTTGAAAGGACAATTTTCAGTTTCATATGGAAAAACAAAACAACAAGATAGCTACAACAATACTGAACAGTGAAAGAGTTGCTGGAGCTCTCACCATCACTGATTTCAAGTTGTATTGCAGTTAACGAAAACTGAATGTATTGAAATCAAAACTGACACTTTGTTCAATAGAATTGAATTTTAACTGCTATGAACATAAATTGCTATGAACATATGATTTTTGATAAAGAAGTCATAAATGCCCACTAGCAAAAAAGGTAGCGTTTTTCAACAATTGGTGCTGGTCATACTGGATATCTGCAGGTAGAAGACTGTAAACAGATCTGTATTTATCACCCTGTACAAAAAAACCTCATCATAAAACCAGATACACTGAACCTGACAGAAGAGAAATTGGGACATAACCTTGAACTCATAGGCACAGGAAACAACTATCTGAATAGAACACTGATAGCACAGGCACAAAGATCAATAATTAATAAAGGGGACCCTCATGGAACTGAAAATCTTCTGTAAGGCAAAGAGCACTGTTGATAGGACAAAAAGGCAACCTACAAAACAGCAAAATATTTTTCATCAATTCCTTATCTGATAAAGGACCAATATCTAAAATACATAAGGAACTCAAAAAACTAGATATCAATAAGCCAAATAATCCATTTTTTAAAATGGGGTACAGATGTAAACAGCAAACACCCAATAGAGTATTGTCAAACAACTGAGAAACACTCAAAGACAAGTTCAACATCTGCAGCCACCAGGGAAACGCAAAGCCAAATTACTTTGAGGCTCCATTTTACACCTGTAGGAACTAAGACCAAAACCACAGTGACAGCTCATGCTCGTGAGGATGCGGAACAAGGGGAACACTCCTTATTGCTTCTGGGACTGCAAATGCACTGCTATCTGGAAATGAATATGGCACTTCCTGTCTTTAAACCTCTGACTCCATGGAGTTCTGGGTCGAGATGACGAGTTGGGCATATTCCCCAAGAACAATTCATCCTACCACAAGGACACTTGTTCAGCTATGTGTATTGTAGCTTTATTCATAATAGTCAGAAACTGGAAACAGCCTAGATATCCCTCCACTGAAAACAGATAAAGAAAAGGTGGTGCATTTACACAATTATTCAGCTGCTAAAAAAACAATGACATCATGAAATTTGTAAGTAAATGGGTGCAACTAGAAAAAAATTATCCTGTGTAAGGTAACCCAGACCCAGAAAGACAAATATTATATGTACTCACTCATAAGTAGCTTTTAGATGTAAAGCAAAAAAAAATCAGCCTACAATTCATAATGTCAGAGAACACAGACAACAGTGAGGACCCTAAGAGAGACATACATGGATCTAATCAACATGGGAAGTAGAAAAAGACAAGATCTCCTGAGTAAATTGGGAGCGTGGGGACCATGGGAGAGGGTTGAAGGTGAGGGGAGAGAAATGGAGGGAAGCTGAGAAAAATATATAGCCCAATAAATAAATAAATGATAACCAAGCTATAATCTATAGTCCCAGAGAGGTTAGGTAAAGAAGAGGTCTCTAGAAGGGACACATGAATCTCCCTAGGAAGGGGAAATAGAATAGATTTTGCAGGTGGGTTGGGAGCAGGTGGAAAGAGGAGAGTTGGGGATCAGGTGAAAGACAGACAGAATGAAAGAAGAAAGTTCAGGGGAAAACAGCTGGAGCTGGGGGTCATCTGGTGGACTGTATGCAAACCTAGTGCAGTAAAAACTTCCTGAAGTCTATGAGGGTCACTTATGAGGACTCCTAATAATGGAAGGTATAGAGTCTGAACCGGCTGTCTTTTGTAGACAAGCAAGACTTCCAGTGTTGGGACCGGGTTGTGTTCGGTTCAATTGTTGGCCAACGGGGTTCTGTGAAGATCCCTAAACAACCCAGGCTGATGTTAGGACAGAGGACTCTCTCTGCAAACTAACAGCAGGGCCCCACTGTGGGAGACAACATCCACACAGTGAACATGGCCAAGAGCTGGTGTCCGGATGGGGCCTTCACATCTGCTTCGCAGTCACTTTGATACCTGATATCGGAAGGTGCTCTGCAGGCTACCAAAAGAGAAACCTGGACACCAGCACAGCCACAAAACATTTGACCTACAATCTTTCCTGCCTGCAAGACATGCTGGGGCAAAAGTGATCCAGAACTCTTAGGAGTGGCCAACCAATGACTGATTTTATTTGATTCCCATTGCATAAGAGTGAGCCCATACCTGACATTGGTTGAATGGCCACGAACCAGAGACTGGATAATCCAGAAACCTAGGGAAAAAACTAGCACAGCTGGTCTAAACACCAAACAAAAACAAACCAGAAAACAATTACATTATTCTAATGATACTATGCTATACTCATAGATTGGTGTCTTATCCAATTGTCATCAGAGAGACTTCCTCCAGCAGCAGGTGAGAGCGAATGCAGAGACCCACAGCTAGACATTGGGCAGGGAGTGAGTCTAAATTAGAGCTCTCCATCGGGTCACTTCCCTAGGAGCTCGGGGAATCCTGCAGAAGAAGGGAAGGAAAGACTGTAGGAGGAGTCAGGAGGGATGGAAGACTCTAGAACAAGGCCCACTGAATTAACTAAGCAGGGCACATTTTGGTTCACAGAGACCGAATTGGCAACATGGAGCCTGTATGGGTCTGCACCAGGTCCTCTGCTTGTATATTGTGGCTGTTAACTTGGTGTCTTTGTGGGACTCCTAACAGTTGGAGAAGGTGTGTCTTTGGCTCTTTTGTCTGTTCTGGGGACTCTTTTTCTTCTGTGGAGTTGCTTTGTCCAGCATCGGTGTGAGAACTTTTGCCTTGTCTTACTGTATTTTGTTTTTGCATTGTTTGATTGTTTTGTCTTATGGGCCTGCCATTTTCTGAAAAGAGACAGAGAGGAAGTGGATCCTGGGGGAGTGAAAAGGTTGGGGGAAGTGGGAGAGTTGGAGGGAGTGGAAACTGTGGTCAGGATATACTGTAACTCTCTTCTGAGATAAAAGTTATTATCTATTTATCTCTATGTACCGGGGGATGGTGGTAGAGAATATGGGAACCAAAGCAAACTCTTGAGCACTTGGATCACCTGAAGTAAGTGGGCAGCTTTGGAGAGAGGCTTAGCACAACCTGTGGTGTGCTCTGAGGTATACTTCTTCATGGGACCCAAAATGGCACTAATGCCTTTCTTAGAATATAGCATCATCATAATTGAGTGATATGTACAGAAATCATGTTGTTGCAGAAAGTTGCCATAACAAACACCTGGAATTGTCTGCAGGAAGAAGAAACCAGAGTTCCTACCATCGGTTAACTGGAGTGATGCTTAGCAAGAAAGCTACGTTTTAGGAAGTAATGATGGGTTTTAAAAAAAAAATCCATGACTTGACAAGGATATGTAACATTTATATAAATAGTAAAATCTTGTAAACACCATAATTAGTATTTATAAATATAACACACTAAAAGGAAAAAGCCCAACAGTTTCACCTTCAGAACACTAACGTTCTTACCAGAAAACTGGTAAGAGAGGAGTGTGGAATTCAAATGTCATGTCTTCTTTCTTACTGAAAATGGTCTATACAAGAGAAGTCAGGCATCACGATTTCCAAAGCTAGATGGCAGTTAATAGCTTTGCTTCTTCCCCGAGAACCAGCTTCCTGTTGCCACTCCCATGGAAGGCTCACCTTTGGGTTTCCTGCTTCTACAAATAAAGCTCACATAAGCGCTGAAGCCAGTGTTATTCAAATTTCTTGTTGCCTTCAACATGTCGCTTCATCTGCTTACATGCAAACTAGAAAAGGAAAACTAGCTAGCTTATGTAATAGAAGAGAAACACCTGAAGCAAAGTTAAAGAAGAAATAAAAAGGAGACAGAAAACAGGAAGATGCATTTGTTTCATAGATTGGGGGTCTGAAGATATCTCATCATTACCAATTGCCAGATAAACAATGAAATGTCCACTGGGCCATTAACAAGCTACAGATAAATGAATAAACATGAGAACCCAGAATGAAATCCAGGAGAAAATGAAAATGGAATCGGCCTTGCCAGCAACTGAAAGTACAAGACAAGTCTGTACAGCAATAAGGTTCAGACACCAGAATGGACAGGTGTGAGCTAGAAATAAATTGAAGAATAAAGTAGAACCAAGCCATAATTAGGATATACTATGCCTTATCACCAGGGAGTATGAAGTCCAGTAGCAAATGCCATTCACTTGATATTTGGGAAAAAAATTAGTAGAATTCTCATGTCTTTCTCTACCTCAAAATATGTTTCACATTTCTTCACATATATAAGCAATAAACCATGAAGGTCCCCAAACATAATTATTGTACAAGAATACAACAAGCCAAGCATGTTTACCCCCCCCAATACTTCACCTTCATTTGAAATAATCAATACATTTATATCCATTATATCCTAACGTTTATATGAGGCCCATATCTTCTGTTAGTCACCATTGTATCTTGAGCACAGAGGCCATGCATAATACATACATGTTAAATGAATGGGTGAATGGAATTTGAACAGGAATCCAGTATTCTTTACTGTACAAAGAGCCACAGTCGATGGGAAGGCGATGAATGTGGTTTATTGCAGTATACTTTTACATAGACTTATTTCTCCAAACTACAACCCAGATTCCAAATGAGACAGAAACAGACCTTCCATTCAGTAAAGGGGGTGCAGCAGAGGAGAGGTGCTTTAAAAGTCGCAAATAAAATACTGCCAGAGAAATGACAGGTTCATCCAAAATTCAAGAAACACAATACAATGAGTCACTCCATATATTGGGGAGGTGGGAACACTAAGGTCTATGGGTAGGAAGCAGATTTCATACTTACATTGAGTGATCAGGAGAATGTTTTCTACAACACTCTACAAAGTTTTAGTGTTCACAGCTTTGAACTTAGCATTTCAAAAAGACTGAGATGTCTCTATGAAGGGATTTTTCTATAAAGGAAAGCAAGGCTAAATGCCTCAATTGCACTGGAACTTCTTTAATTTGAAATGGTACGCCCATCAGATAGCATGTTGCCAACCATTGAAACGCATCAAACAAATCCCTATGAGGTGAAAGCCGCTCCGTACGCTCAAAGGAGAACACCAAGTTGCACGACCAGCATGTCATTTTACAGAAACCAAATTGCATATGAGCACTCCCAGAAGCATCTAGGAAGCTCTACACACAGCTCCAGAGCTTTTAATTCCTCCTTTGAAAACCATGCACCAACTTTTCCATAAGAAAATATTCTAAACAAACTGCCATTAATACCCACAGAGCATTATATTCTCGGGCTGTAAATAATGCTGATAGCTTTCTGCCTAATTTTTTGATATTATAGTATCAATTCTGATTTTGCTTTTACATTTTATTTTCTACTTTAATTTGCACTGTGCATTTAGAAGTCCATCTAACTATCCTCCTTCGGTAATTGCTACCTCAGTGCGTATTTCTTATTTCTTCCAGGATCGTTTTCCAAAGATGTCATTTTTCTTTTTTTGCATAGAAAAAACAGAGAGCTACATTCCTTAAATTAAAAATATTTATGCTTAAATTGTTGTTTATTCATTCTGGCTTAAAGATGGTCTTGAAATTTCCATATAGTTTATCAATTTATTCAACAAATATTTTAATTGAAAATTAACTTTTTATGCAACATAATCTGATCTGGTTTCTTCTGCCCCATTTCCTCCCAGATATTCCCCCCCACCCTTCCAACTCCAAGCCTTCTTTCTTTCTTTTTAGAAAACAAACAAGCAAATTAAATAAACAAACAAATAGAATAGGAAAAAGGAATGGGAGACAAAAATACACACACACACACACACACACACACAACCCATAAAAAAACACAAAATTGGAAACCAGAATATCACAAGCAAAGGACTGACAGGCGATATGGGGAAAAGTCTTCAAAAACATTGAGTTCATTTTGTGTTGCCATTTATTGCTAGGGACTGCCCTCAAGTGTGCTTACTATGCCAACTGAGATTGTGTTGGGGAAACCAAGTGTTCTTTTGTGAGCCTCAACAAACATCTAAAGTTTATACAATATAGTTTTTGACATAAAATTTTAGTAGAAAAGTGTGATGGGAGATGTAATTTCTTATATTTTCCAAAAAGAAATGAGATAAAATCATTTTAAGCTGGTACAGGAGGGAAGAAGCATGTGGGCTGATTTTCTCTTTTGAAATCTGTCTCCTTGATAATGTGAGCTCCACACATTCATAGGAAATGTCTAAGGAAAATTTGAAATAGTAAAATCAGAAAAATCAGGATTTCAAGACAATTCAAATCGCATTAAAATTTAGTTTCTACCGTCATTGCTGCTATTAACTGGAAATGTAGGAATGTGGCTTCTGTTGATGAAGTTTTTAAGATATATCCCAGAATCTATTCAACAATCACAGGATTCAGAATATATTTTGCCCCACCCGGTCCCTTCCTCTTCCTGTCTTCTGTCTACTGACCATGAGCAGGTGGCCTTCCCCACCTGTCTCCTTGCTTTACATGCCCAAAACAACAGAGCTAAGTGATGAGGACCGAAGCCTCAGAGGCCAGCAGCCCAAACAAGATCCAAATTTGTCTGCTTTTCACAATAACAGAAAGCTGAGTACCATAATTTCTAGAAAAACCCAAAGGTTTGATGCACATGAAATATGAAGAGTTCTGTGGTTGTCTTTTCATTTTCTTGGTAGAATCAAAGAAATTTATTAATTTTGAAGCACAAAAATTAATTTATTAATTAATTAAAATGTTTTTAAAACACTGATTTTTTTTTAGATTTAGCTTTATTTTATGTGCATTAGTGTGAAGGTTTTTGATCCCCTGGAACTGGAGCTACAGACAGTGTGAGCTGCCATGTGGCTGCTGGGAATTGAACCCTAGTCCTCTGGAAGAGCAGCCAGTGCTCTTAATTGCTGGGCTGTCTCTCTAGCCCCCAAATAAATTAATTTCAAAAATAGTTTAAACTTTTGTTTTATTTCATTTTGTTTTTGAGACACGGTCTCATAATAAACCCAGGTTGGCAGGTGGAAAGTTACTGTAACCAGTTGACAGGATCAAGTGACTTTTCTTCTTTAATCTGTTAACACAGTATTATTTATTTGCTTGTTTGTTTGTTTGTTTGTTTGTTTTTGACCATTGAGTTCAACCAGACTTGCATCCTGGACCTCAGTCTTACAAGATCATGTTCATGATTCTTACCACACATGCTGTAGTTAAGCTGCTAGTATTTTGTTAAGCATTCTAGGCTCCTAATAGATGTCTGTCTACCTTTTTCTATTTCTTATGATTTGATATCAATATAATTCAGAGCTTACAAGTTGAATTCTGAAACAGATTTTAGTTCCAGATGAGACTGGGGAATTATATCATTTTCCTCCTTAGACGTGAATAGAAATCATCTAGGATTGGTGTTTTCTTTTCATAGGTCATCAGTTGTTGGTTGCACATATTTCACGAACACAATCATGTTCAGCCTGCATTTCCTGTACTATGACTTACGGTTCTGCATGACTTTGGAAATCATATGAAGAAGAACTGACAGTTTGCATTCCGGTCGCTGACCTTTACCCAATGTGGGGCACAGGTTTGAGTGTGGCATCCCCTTATTTTAATGTCCCTGAGTCAGTGGTAACGGCTGCTTACACTTCTGACACCAGATATTTGAGTCCATTCTTTTTTGTCTTTATTACCTTGCTTAGATGTTTATCGATTGTATTTATCTTTCCAAGGCTCAAGATTTTTTTTTCCTTTTGATAATTTCTTTTCCTTTGCTATCTTTAGATTAAAATCACACTTATTCTCCCTCTAGTTTCCTAGGGTGGAATCTTAAATAATTAGTTTTAGCTCCTTTTTTTTTTTAAAAAAATGTGCATTTAATGCCATAAATTTCCCTTTAATCACTGGTTTGGAGGCATCCTTTAAATACTCCCTTATTGTTATGTATCCATTGTACATCATTTGGGGTTTCACGAAGATACTTTCTTTTGAGCATATTAGATATTTTACTATATTCATCTCCTACTTCCCCCATTTCCCTTCCTTACTTCCATTAACGCTTTTCTCCACCTACTCAGTTTTTCTTTTACTTTCATGCCATACGAGAAAAAAAAACTGTTTATGGGTCTTTAAAACAGTCTTTGATCCCTAAAGGAGAGAAAATATCTAACACTGGGCTTTTGAGTTTGGTTTATTTCACTTAACACAATGATATCTAGTTGCAACAGTTTTCCAACAAATGGCAAGTTCGCTCTTATCTCCTGTCGACTAAAGCTCCAATGTGAAACCACACAGCAACAGTGTTTCCCTTCTTCCTCTCACTTTCTCTCTTCCCTCCTTCTCTTGTCTTTTCTCTGTTTCTATTTGAGGCAGGGCAGCACTGTCTAGCCTGGAATTTGCTATGTGGTTCAGGATGGCCTTGATCTCACAGAACTACAGCTTCTTCTCCTCCCAGGTGCTGGGATTAAAGACATGAGTCACCACACCTGACCTACCACAGTTTCTTTTCTGTGTCCATTCGTCTGTTGAGAAGACCTAGGTTCATAACTTGACTGTTGTGAGCAGTGCAGCAGTGAACATAGATGTCCAAGTGTCTCTGTGGCACGTTGACTTACAGTCCTCTGATAGCCACGACAGAAGTGACATGTCACCATAGAAGGGTCATGTCATAGCTTTCTCTCTCTCTCTCTCTCTCTCTCTCTCTCTCTCTCTCNTTTCTTTCTTTCTTTCTTTCTTTCTTTCTTTCTTTCTTTCTTTCTTTCTTTCTTTCTCCTTCCTTTCTGAGATCTCCATACTGATTTCCACAGTGGCTGTACCCTTTTCCCCACATTCCCTTTTCCCATATCCTCACTAAGATTTTTTTTTCTTGGTGTTAACTATTCTGACAGAGGTGAGATGGAACCTCAATATATAAAAGTATAGATATTTATTTATATAAATATGTATATAAATATATTTATGTAAATGTTTATATAATTATTATAGCTATATGAATATATATAATTAAATAAGAACAATTCTGCAGAATTCACATTCCTAAGACCCAGCAAGAGCTAGTCACTTAAATTAATAGATGTCTTAATTCATTGCATTAATAATCATGCTTAAAACTATATTGCTAATAAGCTCCATCATTTTTGTAATGATCTGTATATTGTTCAACTTTATCTTAAGCATTTCTCTGTGGATCTTCAGATATTATTTTAACTCCAGTGTAGTATTCAGTACCGTTATGAATAATAGCAATCATTCCCATTGTCTCCTGCCTTTACATAGTCTTGGAGACACGTCTGAATATAAGAGAACTAATATCTTATGGAGACATGTTATGTACGTTCACTAGGAAGGCAAAATAAATTCCACTCAAGTCAGAATGTGCTCATGTGTGAGAAGAAGAAAGGAAGGAGTTAAATGTAAGTTGCCAAGAAACACTGGCATGGATGTTCCCTGTACTTACAGATTTGCTTTCCTAAAGTTGAGCCTGAGTTCTGTCCCACCTCTGAGTTAGTAATGTAACATGAATATGTGTACATATGTATATTCTGGAATATATAACTTGGGTATTAAACCTCTTGTCAGATATAGTGTTAGCAAAAACTTTCTCCAATGCCATAGGATGTATCTTCACTAAGTTTATTGTTTTCTGTGTTGTAGAGAAGAAGCTTTTTGTTTGTTTGTTTTGAGACAAGGTTTYTCTGTGTACCCTTGGCTGTCCTGGAACTCACTCTGTAGACCAGGCTGGCCTTGAACTCACAAAGTTCTGCCTGCCTCTGCCTTCAGAGTGCTGGGTTTAAAGCCATGTGCCACCTCTGCCCAGCTGGTAGAGAGCATTTTAATTTTATTCGATCCTAGCTTTGAACTCTTGGTATGATTTCCTGGGTGGTGTGTGCGCATGTGTATACATTATTTTAGTGAACCAGTTTGCTTATTACTCGTTTTTTCTCTTTTATATTATTCTGCTCTCAATTTTTCATTATACAAGGTACTGGATTACATAAGGAAGTTTTCATGTAAGTGTGGAATGTGCTTTGAGGATATTCTCTCCCATACCCCATCATTCTCCCCCTTGTTACTGCTCCCTCCCCCTCCCCCAATCCCCTTTGTGCCTCCTTTAGGGTTTGGTTTAGACTTTTAGATCACATATACAGATATGATTTTATAAATCTGTAAAATCTAAGAACCCCAAGCGGGAGAGATCCTGCTAGCTGTCTTTTGGAGGTCAACCTAATTCACCTAACATGATTATCCATTTGGAGCCATATTCCTTTCTGTGAAGGACATAACTTGGTTCCTTACAGCTGAAGCAAATTTCATGCAACATGATAGACACACGCTGTGCCTAGGTCTTGATAGGACTTTCCTATGTTTCCCACCAGAAATTTCAGAGTATCGAGTCCATTAAGGTCTTTCATGCAATTTGAGTTGATTTTGTCCAGTGTAACAAGTAGGGCTTAGTTTACTCTGCATCTAATAGCCAGTTTTGCCAGGGCTATTTCTTGAAAAGGCGGACTTTTCATCAATAGACAATTTTGGCTCCTTTGTAAAAGACCAGGCGGCTGTTGCTGGCTATTTATTTCTAGTCCCTAGTCTTTGTACTCACCTACTTGTCTATTTCTGCGTCAGTGTCCGACTGGTTTTGTTCTTATGGCGCTGTAGAATAGCTTGGGGTCGGGTATGGTGAAACCTTCAGTGTGGCTCTTTTTGGTCAGGATGGCTCTCGGTGTTTGGGGAAACTGTATATTCAGACTTAATTTCAAAGCATCTTAACATTTCCCCTGAGACTTTTTTTTTTTAACAATTGTGTCGCTTAGAAAAAAAAGAATGCTTCTTTCCCCTGCATGTAAAAGTTTTCCAAACATGGGCGCCGAGGATTTCTAGTTTGATTACGTGTGGCGCAAGGACACGCTCTTTATGGCTCTTAGATTTGGAAACTGTTCAAGTGTGTTTTAGGACCCCAAATGTGATCTCTTTGGTACCGGCAGTTTAAGAGTTCCTGATGCTGTTGAAGAGTTAGTTCTGCAAATTGACTGTTCCAGTCAACCGTAGGCATCCTGGTTTTCTGCCTGCCCACTCTCAGCAAATGAGGGGCGCTGCCACCTCTAACTAACCCTCCTCATAGCCCTATCAAGTTTATATTCATGCACTTTGTTGTTAGTAAAACACACTAAATTCTTAGAGCTTCTTGGAAAACTGACCCTTTAGCCTGATGCTGACTCTTCTCGTGGCCGATAATTTTCATTCCCTAAAGTTTTTTAGTCTGACTAGATCTTTTTTCAATTTGTGCCACCCCAAAGTGCATATTTCAAGGAGAACTGTGGAAAAATTTTGGGAGCTATGTACGTGCTATCCTAGGCAAGGTGACAAAATGGAATGACGTGAACCATTTGGCTAACCAAAGAGGGTAGAAAGAGGGGAGAACAAGAAAATGCCAAAGCCAAAACTATGAATCCATGCAGCAAAAAGGAGTCAGCTACAAACACAGAAGATGGCACCCAAACTTCATCAGCCACCATTTCAAACGTGAGCGCCCAGCTTTGTTCGGCTTAGAGCCAACTATTTTAACATTTCCTGGAGACACAGACGCTAGAGGCTGTCTTCTAGTGCTCTTTTTGCTTTCTTCTCCATTGCTGTCTTTGTCGCCAAGAACTCTGCTTTAAAAGTGTGTCTCAGCTCTTTGCACAGCTGCTTCTTGGGGCACGTTTGGGAGAGAAAACAGCTCTCTATAATCTCAGCATTTGCCTGTCTCTGGGCTGTGACCTGCGCAAGTGTCTGTGAGGTTTGTTTCTACCCTTCTGGGAAGAAGGAAAGTGAGAACGGGCTAGAGAGTTGGGGACATGCCTTCCTTCCCAGCTGAAGGTTTGGTTTTCCTCTCCCTTTGGGATTGAGCTCCCGCAAAACGGCTTCTGAGACTGGGGCTCCTCTTTGGCTTCCAGTCACTCTGGCAGAGCTGAAGGATCTTAAAGCTTTTCCTTTCCTCCCTCTCTGTATGTTGCTCTCTGAGGGGTTGCATTCGAGCTGCTAGAGCAGAGGCTCTCAACCTTCCTAATGCTGCGACCCTTTAATGCAGTTCCTCATGTTGTGGTGACCCCCAGCCGTAAAATTATTTTCATTGCTACTTTATAACTGTGATTTTAATACTGTTACGAATTGTAATGTGAATATCTGATGTGCAGACGGTCTTAGGCCACCCCTGTGTAAGGGTCCCTCTACCCGCAGGTTGAGAACACTGTACCAGAAAAAGAAGAGGAGAGAATGGCACAAAAACCCTAGAATTGCTTATATTCTGCCTGAAATGGAAAGGTTTGCCCAAGTTTTAGCTACTAGCTTCCAGAAAGAAACTTAGGGGACCTACAGCGGAACAGGAAGAGGGGCTGGTGTGGTCTACCCAGCAGCACCGAAAGAGGAAAGGTCGTGGAGACAGACAGCTTACGTATGCCCAGCGTCGTCTGGAAAGAGTTTTCCATCTAAAGCACTCACGTGTGCAGGTCCACCCAGCCTAAGCCCAGGCCAATGTAAGCGGACTCTTTTGGAGTGTCAAGACATGAAGTTTGGCAGAGCTCGTCCATTTCTGTCCTTCCTTTCGGTGAGAGTCGCCTTTGCCTCTGCCTTGTGGGCACCTACCTACCTGAGCTGACTTCGTGTTGCTTCGCTGCGATGTGGAGGCTATAATCATGCTTTATGCCAATAGTTATTTCTCTTTACTGTGTACGGATGGACTTGACAGCTTAACAGCTAACAACTGCTTGCTTGGATTTTGGGAGCAGCAATCGTTCTGAGGTGTTTGCCAACGGCTCCGAGAATGGCAGGAAAGACAGGCTATGGCTACTTGGGAATGAAAAGCCCGAGCTGATGAATGGGGTGAGTTCCCCCACTTTAGTAAAGTAAACCTTAAGTAAATAAAGCGTAGGCAATTAAAGCCATTTTAAAGTTATTATCCTTATGCTGTGTGTGACATGCACGCATGACGTCAGATGGCAATTCGGTAAAAATCCGTTTCTCAGGTTTTCCTGGCAAGCATCTTTACCCACTGAGCCATCCTGCTGGCTTCTTGCAGCCAATTTTTAATCCTGTACCTCTCTCCTTGATTATGTAGAACAAGGGCGCAAACACAGGCAAGCGCTTGCCATGTTTCCTCAAAGCGAGGAGCTTTCAAACTGTGCATCATTCGACAACTCCCGTTCTAGTTTCTCAAGCTCTCTGGTGCCCAAGATGCCATTGTAGTACTGAAGTCGGTAGAAGGCCTTCCAACAGAAAGATTTATAATCTATCTTCTTTTATAGCTACCTAGGAGAGGGCCCTGCTCAAAAGATAGGAGGCAAAGAAAAGGAAAACAAAAAGCAAAAGCCACAGCTTGGCAGTGAAAGCTCTTACTGTCTGTCACAGGGAGACTCAGGACAGAGTGACAGGCTCCTTCTCTGCTTTGCCTTTACTCTGAGAAGATTACTGCTGGGACAGTCACGGGGACCAGCCCCTTCCTGGTCTGCCTTTGCTCTGAGAAGATTCCTGCCGGGAAGTGGCAGTTTCAAGGGCTTTTCCTGCACTGCTTCACAGACTCAGATGCTCAGCGTCAAATTAAAAGAGGGCTTTAAAAGAATTCTTTTCTCATTTAAATGTCCTTGCTTCTTGAAACATTAATAGCAGAAAAAGGACAGTAAGTGATTGCATATGGAAAATGAAAATGCTCACTAATTTCGGAATGAAAGGTCGGGGGTTCAGCTAATTATGCTCGCATAAATGGGCTCTAGCCCTTCACAAAGAGTTTAGGTTCCGCGTCTTTACAGTTCCGAGAGCCTGTATTTCAGATCCCGTGCTCACCACGGATCAAAGTTGTCACTGTCTGTGTATCAAAAGAAAAATGCAAAAGACATTTATTACAGGGCTTTTATTCTTTTGAAAAACAGTATTCTTATTTTAAAAAATTACACTTCCTATTAGAGAACCTTCAAATCAGCTGTTTGATTGGAAAGTTGTGGGGATGCAGGGTTTCTTTGTCTAGGTGCTTTTGCTGACTAGAATGTGCTCTGAGATCCCTACACGCTGGCTGCTGATGACACTGGAGGCCTTTTGACATTCTGTACACTATGGAGACTTTGACTTGGGGTCAAATGTGACCATTCCATGTGAAAATATGGTCTTTCCTCCACATCAATAAGAATGGATTCTAGGACACCGGTGAATACCAAGTTCTCAGATCATATGTGCCTTATGTCAAACGGTATAGTATATATACAGTGTGTGTATAAATATGTATCATATATATTATCTACACAAAACAACCCCTAGCTTATTTATAGCACTAAATATGATGCAATATCCTCAAAATTTTCTTATACTACACTGCTTATGGAAGGCTGGACAGAAAAATGTGTGTGTGTTCAACAGAGACACAAACAACTCTTTTTTCCCAGGTCTTTTTAATCCATGGTGTCCAGAGCTGACTGTATTTATGTTTCTGAAGAATTTTTTTCATTTAAGGGTGTGAACAATTTTCAGTTTCGCTGTACAGACTAATGATTAAATATTACATGGAAGCTACAAATTCTGTTTATTGCAAGTATAATATTCTTCCCTCTGTCCGTTCCTCCCTCCTTCCCTCCCTTCCTCCTTTCTTCTCTCTCTCTCTCTCTCTCTCTCTCTCTCTCTC
>LOEQ01000257.1:0-31301 GCA_001685075.1 Bramus lutescens | reverse complement strand
TCTCTCTCTCTCTCTGTCTCTCTCTCTCTCTCTCTCTTTCTAAAGAAAGCCCATGACAAGTCAAGGTTTGTTCTATACACTTCATTCTCGTCAGCATGTCCAGAGGATACTTGTCACTGAACATCTTGGTACTCCTAATTGGCAGTCCCTTCTGAGGAGGCTGGGACTGCCTCCAGCATGACACCAGCTTAAACATGAGCTCTGCAAATCCAAATGCAGATCAGAAGAGTGGTAATGGCTTGATATCCATATTTTTAACCTATAATTTCACAGACTACAAATGCTGAACAATGATACAATAATGATAATTTTTGTAATTAATATGGCATTTTCACCAATAAGATGCTTTTTTAAAATTACTATTAGATAGTTAGCCTCCTGGTGCCATTCTGAACTAATTCAGTTGAGTTCATGGCCATGTCACTCAAAAGAAATTTTTCTATTGTGGCTGTTGTAGAGTTGGAAAATACACTAACATGCTGCTTTTAAACTTAATATACAAATTTCATAGAAAAGCATGCTCAACCCCCACATGGCCTCTTCCACTGGACAGTCAGAGCTAACCGGTAACAAAGAGCCTCAGTTTGAAGCTTCCTATTTCTCTTTCATCACTGGCAATTGTGTGGCTTTTAGTGAGATGCTTGAGCCTTCTGGTCTCCGTGTTTCCATCTGTAGAACAGGGACAACCCGCTTTATCTATGGCCATACTCCCAGGAGGAGATCAAGTAGAAATATAGCAACTGACTCTATATCTTACTTTTTTTTTATAATGTTTTTGTTTGTTTTGTTTAAAAAAAAAACGCTGACAACAGATCATGGTTACTCTTTCCTGACAACAGCTTAGAATTCTCTGGCTTAGCCACAATCATTTTCATGTACCATCATCATCTATGCCTCTCAGTGCTGTTGGTTGCATGATTTAAAAAAAAAATCTAGCAACAAAACTTTAAAATACACATTTATCTTTAAAAGGCATCTTATGTTACCATTTCAGTATTGCTGTCCTACATAAAAAGTAAGAAAGGCAAATTAAATAAATAGAAAGTAATAAATGCTGCCTTGATAGTTCCAGGTGTTGAGGGTAGCGCATTTTGACAAGCATCGATTCAGGTGCTGGGGTGGCCATTGTTAGGTTTCAAATGCTCATAGAAGTGGCAGTTCTGGGGACAGTGGGAGCTGGCCCGAGCCTGATAGCCTAGCTAGACTTCCTCCAGAGTCCAGGTCGACCTGCAGATCCCCAGGTGATGAATTGGAAGGCACTGGGTTGTGATTCTAGGGGTGTTGGGAGGGAGAGGTCGATGGCTAATTAGACCTTTTCTCCTTCCTTATACATGAGGGATATTTTTGTGGCGTCTGCTCAATTGGAATGTGTGACTAACTGCCAAAGAGGGTCACAGGAGTAAAATAAGAGACGCTGTTAATGCTTCGCCAATAAATAGAGCATTTTGTTGGCTCCGTGTCTGCAAGGCATGCCGTACTTATTTTGAAAAGCAGTGGCAGAGTGCTGTTCTTTGTGTCGTAAAAAGTCAAAGACTTATTGGCTTGCAAACTGTACCGTCTATGATTCCATTTGAAACATAACGTAAAACTGCAATCCAGAGATGTAAATTCAGAGTTAGTATGGATTATGGCACGAGGTTTGATCTGCCAGGAGTTACAATTGCAGCGTGAAATACCCTCCCTAAGTAGTGTCCACTGCTCTTCTGTGGACTTTCACAGATCCTCTGAGAGTTCTTCTTAACCCTCCCTCCTCTCTGGTGATTGCAGTTCAACCAGCACAGGGTTTTATCGACTTCAGTGCCCATATAATTTCTTACGCATTGGAGTTACTTCCAGGAAATAATCACACTGCTAACAATTATCTGCTATTTCAAACTTAAAGCTAGGTAGCTCTGTGAAATTTGCCAGAGTAAAGCTCACACTGCTAACAATATCTGCTATTTCAAATTTAAGCTAGGTAGCTCTGCGAAATTTGCCAGAGTAAAGCTCATGTGCTAATTCTCCAAAAACATAGGGGTATTCCTATGGACAGCCACATTTGGAGATAGGAGAATGAGAAATCAAAGTGTAGCTATAATGGCAAACGGACACTCTTCTGCGAGCATTCCACAGTTGGACATGGCTATTTTACACCCTGGCTCTCTTTAATTTTCATTATTAGCTCTTGAAAATGTGGTTTACTCAAATAATTGTAGGCATTACCAGTTTGATGTAGCTACACATTGTATAAACAAATTCCTGAACGTCTTAATTTCCCACAGTTTTCAGTACTTTCTTCATGTCATTTTTAAAAGGACAAGAATATATCTAAAAGTCCACTCTCACTGTGTACAAAGCCACTAGTCCATTATTAGTATGCACTAAAAATTCATCGATGAAGCTTGAAAATTCCCTAACATAACTTCAAAGGCCAACGGTATAGCCACCACTACAGTGCAATGGGTTATAAGAATTTCAAAACTTGTTTCCTTGACATCTGCTTGCTGAAAATTATATCCCTTGGCTCGAGAAGCACCAATTAGTTATTCTTGTTTTCAGGGCTGGAGCAGCAAAATTGGCCAAACGTCCTAGGCACACTACTGACTCAGAGGTGGGACAGAACTCAGGCTCAACTTTAGGAAAGTAAATCCGTAAGTACAGGGAACATCCATGCCAGTGTTTCTTGGCAACTTACATTTAGCTCCTTGCTTTCTTCTTCTCACACATGAGCACATTCTGACTTGACTGGAATTATTTTGCCTTCCTAGTGAACTTACATAACATGTCTCCATAAGATATTGTTTCTCTTATATTCAGACGTGTCTACAAGACTATGTAAAGGCAGGAGACAATGGGAATGATTGCTATTATTCATGGCAGTACTGAGCACTACACTGGAGTTAAAATAATATCTGAATATCCACAGAGAAATCTTAAGATAAAGTTGAACAATATACAGATCATTACAAAAATGATGGAGCTTATTAGCAATATAGTTTTAAGCATGATTAATAACGCAAACAAGGAATTAAGGCATTTATTAATTTAAGTGACTAGCTCTTGCTGAATCTGAGGAATGTGAATTCTGCAGAATTGTTCCTATTTAATCACCAAGCTCGAGATGATTCCTAATCCATCATACAGATTTTGTGAAGATATGATGGGTTTCATTGTTCAAAATCAGTTTTATTGCTTCACAAAAATCCCAACAAATGATCTTGTATGATCATTTTCTCCTAAAGTAATATACTAATTAATTTCAATTAAATATATGTAAAAGAAGATCTATTTTGAAAAATATGTCTCCCTTGCCGCTTGTTAATGTATTGAAAAAGTGTAAACCCTGAAACATTTAGCATTGAAAATATTCATTTTTGGTAATTTCTCAAGGGGGTAATTTATTAAATGAGAGGCTTTTAACATTAGCTAAAAGCAGCCCTGTAAATCATGGGTGTCATCAAACTGCTTCATCACTTCATTAATTTAAAAGATTATTATATGCGTAACTGACATAATTTTGAACAATGTTACATGGTTAATTTATTAATGTAGAAAAGCAGAAATGACACGCTAACTTGATTTATTTTTGCAATTGTATAATTTTAGAACTTTTGCCTCTGACTCTCTCTAACAGAAGAAATGAGTCAGTGTCTCGTTGGTGATTTTATGGCGTCCCCTTCCTTGCTAAGGCTTTGCCAGTAGTAATGTCTTCTGCTCACTTTATCTTAAAACGCGTCTTGGAGAGTGCAAGGCAAGGATATTTAAAAAAAAAAAGAAGAAAAAGAAACCTACCTGTTTATTTCAAGCTCAGTCATTAGATGTAGGAGACATGCCTGTCTCCAATAAAAGTTGCAAGATTCCAATTTTTGAAATATGTGTTTTAGCCTTTGAGAGAGATCCTATTATAGGAGGAGTGTAACTCTGATGGCGTGTTTTGTAAGCTACCTCTGCTTTACATTTTGTGATACCCTCTTTTATAAACCAGGATTTATGCAAATCATCTAGCAGATTGTGTGCTGGAGTGGTCTGATTAGAAGATTCATTTTTCTTTCATAATCACAGCTGGTCACCTTCCTGTGGACGCTGTGAAAGCCTGAGAAAGTGAAAGAACCACTTGCTTCAATTGTATGTAGATTTCTTTTTGAGAAATCCCCAGAAAAAAAAAAATTAGTTTGTTTTTAAGTCTGGAGCAAGTAAATATATTCAACCCCCTTTCTTAGACTTTCTTTCCTGTAGTTGTAAAACAGCAATCGAGACAACTGATACTCAAGTTACCTGATAGGTGGTTATAATGTTTTTCTTTTTAAATATGAACTTGCAAAACACTAGGTTAGAGTCTTAGTCACAGACAGCGAGAATGGGGGTCTCAGCTGCCTTCAGCCTTGTGCTAAGTTTCTAAAGATCTTTGGAAGCTACGAGGAGAGATTGGCACAGAGGCCACAACACCTGATTTCAACTGTGGAGCATTGAATTTCCCACGTGAAATACATCATCGACTTAGTTAATAAACAGATATAATCAAATTAGTTACCGGAGGGGGTGTTCCACGTCTCTTGTGAGAGTGCAAAACAAGCCTAGAGGAAAAACCAGTGGAATGCTAGGCATAGTTTTCTGCATTTGCTTTAAGGGACACATTCTAAATTCTAATGCACAGTCTTTTTTGTGGCGAATTTCAAGTATAGCGTGATTCCCTTTCTAAGTTATGAAATCTCAATTTTCTCAAAAGGGATTTTGCACAATGTCATTTTTTGGACAGAAATTTACAAGCATGTATAACTGAAAATAAAAATTCTGATAGTACTTAAAGCATTCTGATTTAGCTACTTACCCCAGCGTGTTGTCTACTGAGGTCCAGCTCAAGTTTAATTCCAGGGCCTTCCTCTGTTGGAAGTCGCTACCCAGAGGCAGCCTTGGTGGATGACAGTCATTT
Organism: Bramus lutescens; assembly: GCA_001685075.1. Taxonomy (NCBI): domain Eukaryota; kingdom Metazoa; phylum Chordata; class Mammalia; order Rodentia; family Cricetidae; genus Bramus; species Bramus lutescens. Next base: position 26,392 of record LOEQ01000257.1, on the reverse strand, counting down.
GTTCAATGATCCACTGTGAGCCCTAGAGTCAGCTATGGCCTGATGTCTTCTGTGGAAGTGTCAGGTTATCCTGAAGAAATCTGCTAACAAGTTTGTGTGACCAGGGACAGCTTCCTACTAACTGGGAAAATCCGCGCTGCTATTTTTCTTAACAATTTTGATGTTTCTCCATACACGTCAAGGTGAAGCAGCTTCAGAAAGCTATCAGATGTTTCCATGGGTGAATTCAACGAGTCATTTAGCACTGGAGTACTTTCAGTAGATTATTGTTATTTTGACAAGTCGGCTGAGGGGATATGAATAGTCTTGAGAGGTGTTAGAAATAGCATGTTACACACACTGTTTGCAAATATCGGTGAATCTTGACAAACTGTCATCGCAACTATGGTCAACAGGGCTGGGTGCAACCCTGACTTTCCTCTCTGCCTTTGTGTCTTTTCTTTCCTTTGATTGTGTGATTGGAAATGTTTCCTGCGCACACACACACACACACACACACACACACACCCCAAAGTTTGACTTAGAAAATTCCAATAAGTGCACAAAAGGACAGCAATCTAAAGCCCTGAAATTGGGAGCCGGCAAAGACAAACAGGAGCTAGCAGATAATGGCAATGGAAAAATCTATTGCTGCTTAAGATTTACTGAACTTGTCGGCACAGTGTTTGCTCTAAAGAAAACACTATAAAGTGCATGGTATCTGCCTTGAGGGGTTAGGATCTGAATTAGACAAATGAGACATGTTGGTCAGGAAGTCCCTGCAAGAGGGCATATGTCTGCAGAGTGAAAGATTTTTGAGGTCGATACAATTTTTAGAATTTGAAAAACAGAATGGAATTTCACTGAGAGGAAATAAAAACAAATGCCTTCATTTTCCTTACATCAATTTCTTCAATAAGGCATTGTAGAAAATAACTTCCAGTCTCAAGAAAGATGTTTCCACTCTTAGGGTGAATTTGAGAAAAATAAAAATCCTGCCTTAACACACGGTGCCAAGCATGCATTTTGTCACGATGCCTCTCTGAAAGCAAGAACCTCAAGTCACCAACCGAGGCGGCCTTTCTCTTTGTGCAAAGAATGCAGACATTAACACAACTGAGTTGCATGCCTTCGCTCAGGAAAGATCGGCAATTATGCCAAATTATGTCTAATAGTTTTAGAATGTGGGATAGTGTTTATTAATGTCTGAAGGGAGGTTTTAAATCTCCTTTCCCCTCAAACTCCAGTTTTTCGCTTAAATCATTTTAAAAGATGAAAGAATTGGGCTTCATTAAGCAAAAGAGCCTTGAATTTCATTTTTTAATTTGAACCACGCTCACACCCCACCTATTCCTCTTTGACAGTCTAATTATCTGTCTGAGTTTGCACCTCATTTGTTCAAGATGTTTTATTAGATGTGATGCATCACTGTATGGCAAAAAAAACAGCTCTTTCTTCCTTCTTCTTCTTTTGTTAGCCTGGACTTGTTGGCTATCTAGAATTTTTCACTCTTCTTGGACTTATAAGTGAACATGAAATATTTATGAATTTCATTATTAATTTTGAATGCTGAATTTTTTTTTCACGAGCAGTAAACATTGAACCCTGGAAGGAATGAGAGAAACACACATAAATCATACAAATAAAATATAAAACTTACAGCCTTTTTTTTTTGCTTTCTCGTCTATAGTTTTTCAAAATTTTTCAGTATTATTTAGATGCCTGTAAGATTGCAGATGCAGCCACGCTGCACAAGGTCTCCACACAGCCTGGACAGTAAGACAAACCTCACATTAAGCCGTAAGTGATGACTTAGACGCAGAAAGAAGGAAAGGGATGGTCCTAGTTGGTTTCCTCTTTGTGTATCTGAACAAGCACAAGTGGCCTGGAGGCGATGGGACTGCTCTAGACTGAGACTGTCAGGGATGTCTCCTGGACGAGGAGAGGAAGAGGGGCTGAACCTGGAAGGCACAGACCGCTCATCTTATTGTCGTCATCTGTCATCATGCAGGGCATCTAAATGCTAGCACAAGCTTCTTGTAACTACAGCACTCTTCGATCTGTCCTACTAACTGGGTGGAGGGCATGATTGGAAAGTTGCTTGGGAGGCTCAGCATGGTTCTGCATAATTTTTGATGGGAAAAGTGCACCACCTTCTGTGTGTAAGAGTGCAGGTGAACTTTTTCCAGGTGCTCAGATGCTTCTCTCCTGACCTGGGGGGAGAGTCTGGTTATGTGGGAATGTTTGCACAACCTCTATAGTTGGCTGTTTTGGTGTATTTGATGGGACAAAACCAGTTCCCCATGCAATGCCCAACATAAATATGGATGTCCCAGCGCATCAAGTTTTTTTTGTTTTTTTTTTTTAAGGAAAGGTTTATTTAGGCTCGTATTTTCATGGTCATGATGGCAGTAGCTTGAGGCCGCTGGTCACCGCATTTGAGAATCAGGAAGCAGACAGATGAACTCCGGTGCTCAGCTCTCCTCCCCTTCTTTTCAGTCCAAGAGGCTCCCACACTTGGCACCTATCGTCCTACTTCATTTAATCTAATCAAAAGCAGCTCTCCTAGATAGGCCTGGTGGTTAACCTAATCTATGTAGTCCCCCTCAGGCATGTACCTGGAAGCGTGTTTTCAGGGTTAGCCCAGGTGCTGTCAAGTTGACCATCAATACTGGTTGTGACAGTTGTCACAGCTGAGTGGAGGTTGTTGGTCAGTTGTGTGGAAGGACAGGCTCTGCTCATATTCCTCTTCTTAGCTGTGATTGTGAGTGTTTTGACAATTTTGCACATGTCTATAATGCGTTTTGATCATATCCTCCCCCATCCCTTGCTCCTGTCCCTTTCCCATTCCTTCTACAACCTGTCTTCCTCCTGACTTTGTACTTCTACTTTGACGTCTTCTTTTCTTTTGTAATCCACTGAGATCACCTGAGAGTGCTTGAATGTGCAAGGCTGCGGGCTTATTTCCTAGACCATGAGCAACTCATCGGTGGTTACAGCCTGAAGAAAACCGACTCCCACTCCCCCTAGTAGGTATTAATGGCCCACAGTTTCCCAGCTGGGGGTGGGGCCTCATCTGCCCCTCCTCCACCCATGATGAAATGTTGACAAGCTGCATCTTGTGCATGCCATATGCAGGTGACTACAGCTGCTTGAGATCACGAGGTCAATGACAGTGCCATGCTCAGAAGATGTAGTTTCATGGCACTCCTCCCCATCCTCCAGCTCTTACAGTCTTCCTGTACCTGCCCTGAGCATTGTGGGTGGTAATACAGATGGCTCGTTTGGGAATGAGCATGCAGTGGTTAACTTATTCTTAGCATCCATGACTAGTTATTAACACCTTCCACTTCTTTTTTTCTTTTCTTTTTTTTTCTTTCTTTTCCTTTCCTTTTCTTTCCTTTTCTTTTCTTTTGGAGACAGGGTTTCTCTGAGTAACCTTGGTTGTCCTGGAACTCACTCTGTAGACTAGGCTGGCCTCAGACTCACAGAGATCTGCCTGCCTCTGCCTCCCGAGTGCTGGGATTAAAGGTGCCACTGCCTCCCAGCAGCACCTCCCGTTTCTAAAAGAAGCTTCCTGGGGGTCTGGGTTTCTTTTCCTATGGTAAAATACACTGACAAGAGGCTAGAGAGAAGGCTTGGGGCCAGAAGGCTGGGGCCCTTAGGAGAACTCCCTGCTATTGTGAAAGAACCCATGTTCAGTTCTCAGCATCCTTGTGTGGTGGCTCACAATCGCCTGGGACTGCAGCTGCTCTGCTAACTGGTCAAGCAGAGCTGTTGAATTAGGTCTCAAGCCACATATGGACATCTGTGGGTAAACCGCTTGTTTATTTCTGGTGATTGCTTGGTCCACGTTCTGCTTCTCAGTAGACACTAGCACAGAGCACATGCTGCATGGTGGATACTCGTTCCAAGAGTTCCTGAGCGATGGACTTGTACCTATGCTCTTCTCTGGCATCAGGAGATCTATCAAGTAGGTTTTCATGAAGGGCTTGTTGGGATTTCAGTGAAATGGGGTTTCAGAAAAACACCAGAAAGCCAGGGACCTCCCTGGGACAATATTGTAAACAGAACATGGCAAACTCTACAGAAGGTCCACAGCAGCTACAATTGTGGGTCAGTTCTGAGCAGGCATTATTCGGAAATGGGAACTCTTTCTTAGGGTCTGTGGGGTGCTTATTGCTGTACCCCTGTGCAGGATTTACAGCACTGAGAACCTCATTTTGGCTCCCAGAACTCACGTGGTGGCTCACAATCACCTGTAACTCCAGTTCCAGGCGATCTGACACTCTCTTCTGACTTCAGTCCATGAGGCACACATGTGGTGCACTTACATACGTGCAGGCAAAACACTCACACATTAAAATAAATAAATGCTTTAACAAATCTCCCATGTTCTTCACTGTGCTATTTAAAAATCAGTTTTCCTATATTTTGACACCCCTACCCTCACCCCTCACCCCCCCACCCCCGGGGCACTTCAAGATGGCTTTTGGTTTCAGGGAATCTGCTTATCTGAATGAGGATGTTGTTTTCCATATCACTAAAACCTCCATGCTTTCTTCTTGTTCCAGTTTTCAACTGGGTGTGCAGCTGATCAGGGCTTCTTATCAATAACATAGCAAAATGAACACAGGGAGTCATAGATAAGTCACAGATTAGGAGCTAGGCGCCGCTCATCCATCTGTTGCACATATGTCCCATATAGATGCTAACCTGCAAAAACCTTACAGAGAGCAGACAGGCTGTTCACAATGGTGTAAGTGTATCTGTCGCTACGCCCTGTGAAGGACTCTGGAAATAAGCCAGAAGGTTCTGAGGGCTTATACAAAGAGACCTGGCTTCATATAAGATGGTAGGGAAATCTAGGAACTCCATAAGAAGCCACCCTGCAGATGAAACCAGACAAATAAATAATTTGGACAAATATTAAATCACTAGGGTGTGTGTGTGTGTGTGTGTGTGTGTGTGTGTGTGTGAAGTGTAGGTAGAGAAAAGCTCTGACATCAGAGGAAGTGGGTAGAATAGTAGTTTTCAAAGAGAGCTTTGTGAGATGATCCAAGGAGGCAGATGTAAGAATAAAACCATAAAAATATTTCTAATAAAAGTAAGAATTAGGCTGGGCATGATAGTTAATCCCAGCACTTGCGAGAGGCAGAGGCAGGTGAATCTGTGAGATTGCCTGTTCTGCATCGCAAGTTTCAGGCCAGAAAGGAAAACAGAGTAAGACCCTGTCTCAATAACAAATAAACAAGCCAAGTGGTAGTGGTTTAATCCCTAACAATTGGGAGGCAGAGGCAGGTGGATCTCTGTGAGTTTGAGGCCAGCCTGGTCTACAGAGGGAGTTCCAGGACAATTAGAGCTGTTACACAGAGAAACCCTGTCTTGAAAAAAAAAAAACCAAAAACAAACAGAAAAGAAAAACAAACAAATAAGCAAACATAACAAAATCAATAAACAAGAAAAGAAAGACAGAGACAGGCATTCATCTCTTCCTCAGTTTCTGTGAAGGTCTGAATGAGAATGGATCTTATTGCCACTCAGTTTTAAATCATGGTTCCCATTTGGCGGCTGTTTTAGGGGGGATTAAGAAGCGTGGACTTTCTGGAGGAAGTATGTCGCTAGCAGTGGGCTTTGAGGTTTCAAAAGCCTCAGGCCATTTTGAGTCAGCTCTCTCTGCCTCATCAAGATGTGAGCCCTTAGCCTCTGCTCTGCTACCTGCCACTTACGCTTACCACCATGGACTCATCCTCTGAAACCATAAGGACCAAGTCAAGTTCCTTCTCCAAACTGCCTCGATCAGGGTGTCTCATCACAGCAGTAGAAACTTAACTAAAACCGTGATCAATACTCAACCCTGGTAACTGTGTTTATTCTCACCACAGTCTCTCTGGTTGGGTGAGTATCCTGCAAAAAGCCAAGGCTCGTCCATGGCTTTTTATTTGCTCACTCAGATTGCAGGTTCCTCTCTGTGGGGAACACAACACTGGGGAACACTCATTGTCACTAAGTGAGCAAAGTCTTGAAAACATTCCTTCCAGAAAACTACGAATCAAAGACAGTACAGGACTCACCTTCAGATTCCCAGTTTCCTGACAAGGTTAGAACACCAGCAGTCTGGATCTAGATAAACCTAGAGGCAAAGGGATGGGGCAACTACCAAAACAAGCGTGTGCTCCACTCTGAACCGTCCCTTCAGCCCCATGAGCCTTTGTCACTCTGCCTCACAAACAGATACAGCTCACCAGAGGGAGCATTGTGAAAAGCAGCTCAGATGTGTGTATCATGTGATTTTTCTTTACTAAAATTATGACTTTTTTCTTTCTGTCTTACCTACTTCTATCCTATAGTTTACTTACTTCTACCCTAACTTGCAAAGTAAAAAAAAAAAATTCTGGTGTATTTAACAACCTCCAGATGGAAAGCTTGTGTGAACTTTGAACTGACGCCTTAAGAAAACAAGCACCAGTTCATGCTGTGAAGGATGTGGAGTAAGGGGAACACTCCTCCCCTGCTGGTAGAAGTGCAAACTCACACAGCCACCGTAGAAATCAGTGTGGTGGCTCCTCAGGGAGATGGGACTTGATCTACCTCAAGACCAGCTCTACCACTCTTGGGCATCTACCCACAGGACACTTCACAGAGACACTTGCTCGGATATATTCATTGCTATTCTCTTCATAATAGCCAGAACTGGAAGCAAACTGGTTGTCTGTCAATGGATGAATGGATAAGGAAAATGTGATACATTTACACAATGGAATATTATTCCATTAAAGAGATAAAATCACGACGTTCTCAGGTAAGCGGATGGAACTAGAAAAATATCATCCTGAATGGGGTAACTCAGGTCCAAAAAGACAAATATTTGCTTAGATGTGGGTGTTTGCTATTATGTCATTGGTAAACATGCTACAGTCTGTACAAACATAAATAAATGGTAAGGAAATAGGGGGAGGGCTGGATCTCCCTAGGAAGAGGAAATAAAATAGATTATTTTGAACAGGAGAGGTAAGGGGGCAAGAATAAGAGGATAAAACAAGGAGGGGAAGGGAAGATGAGAAAAGGGGGGGACAGCTAAAACTGGGGCCATTTGAGGGGTCATATGGAAACCTAATACAGTATAAGCTTCCTATAATTAGTACACACACACACACACACACACACACACACACACAAAGGCAATCTAAATAAAATCGACAAACAACGGGAGAGACAGCCTCAAATGAATATCTCTTATCACCTAATAAAGTTTCCAGTATAGAGAATGGGTTACATCTAATTAAATTGTTGACCAAAGGGGTCCCAGGAGACCCCTCCCCCAAAGAACCTGGACTATGGCCAAGGCTATTGGTGATCTTCACAAACTTATGTTAAAGCCCTATTATTGAAAACAGTACCCACGCAACTCGCTGAACATGGAGAAGTCAATCTGGTACCCACCTAGAGCCTTCATCCCAATGGACTAATAGTATTCATGGTATTGGAACACATTCTGCATGCTACCAAAGGAGAAGGGTAAACACCAACTCAGCTATTAAGCTTTCCATCTGCAAGAGTAACCTGCCTGCAAGATTCGCTGGTACAATGGTGGCACAAAGCTTGTAGAAGTCATCTATTCAATATTTGATATGAGTTAAGGCCCACTCCATGAAGTGGAACCCATACCCAATGCTACTTGACTGATCAAGAACTGAGACTAGAGAGGCCATGGACCCACGGAAAAAAATCAAATATTACTGTTCTGCTAAAGGAGCGTGGCAGTAAACTGACTCCTGGTGACATTCTGCTGTCCTCACAGCTCAGTGAATGCTCTGTCCTGTCAGAGAAGCTTCCTTCTACAGCAGAGGGCAACAAACAGGAACTCACAGCCAGATAGCGGGAGAATGAGAGACCTTGGAACACTCAGCCTTAAAGGGGGGGGGGTCTCCATTAAGCCCCTCCCTCTCCCCTCAGGGCTCAGGGGACTGTGGAAGAGGAGGTCGAAGGTTTTAAGAGCCGGAGGGGTGGAGCACACCTAGGAACCAAGGCCTTCAGGACACAACAGGGCTGGTGTGCACGTGAATGAACTCAAGGAGCCTGAGGCAGCATGCACAGGGCCCGAAGGGGTCTACACCAAATGAGGCCCTAGATCCAAAAGGAGAAGAAGACAAATGCCCCCATCCCTAACCTAGAAGCTACCCCAGTTGGTAGCCACTCGCAAATGAACAATGAGTTTCTTCCAATGGAGTCTCACTGGGGCAACAAACCACTCTGAAGTGTGGGCTGCATGCCTGGGAGTAGTCGCGAACACTTAGCAAACTCAGTGGCCCCTTTAGAGGTTCACCTCTCATAATGTAAGTCAGGGCATTTTTTTTCTACCTTACAAGTTCTTTTCATACACAAGATGGCTTCCAGTCTGGGATTTTTATGCCATTCCTGCATGTGAGAATGTGTATCTCTGCGTCTATCCGCGTTCACCTCGCTTGTGCTTTGGCTTCTTTTCCTTGTTTGGTTGTCTTGTCCCATCCCAGTTCATAGCTTTTCATTTCTTTTATTATTATTCCTTATCTGCCTGTTCTTCTCTAATGAGAGACAGAAAAGGTGTGGATTCAGATGGGAGGGGAGGAGGGAGGAACTGGGAGGGGGGAGTAATCAGAATCCATTCTATAAAAAAAAATGTTCAATAACAGAAAAAAAAATCCAAATGCCCTTAGCTTAGGATTCATTTGTCAGCGGGGAAACAGACACTTGCAGAATGTCAGCCAAACTCTGTGCCACAATGAAGTACTGAATCAGTGGGGAAAAAAACCAACAATGACATCTTTAAATTTGCAAGTAAATAGACAAAACTAGAAAAAATAACCGGAACTAGAAAAAACATCCGGAGTGAGGTCACCCAGACCCAGAAAGACAAATATAGTATGTACTCACTCATAAGTGGATACCAGTCATCCAGCAAAGGATAACCAGTCTATAGTCCCAGAGAAGCTAGGGCCCTCTTCCAGAAACGGATGGAAGCAGATGCAGAGATCCATAACTAACCAGTGGGCCGAGCTCCAGGTGAAGAGAGAGACCAGCGATAATATGAACAGAGGGGTCGAGACCGTGCTGGGGAAACCCACAAAATCTGCTGACCTGAACTTGTGGAAGATCACTGACTCCTGACTGGAAACTGGGGAACCTGTATAGGGACTGAACTAGGCCCCCTTAATACAGGTGACAATGTTGTGAATGGTCTATGGGGTCACTGGCAGCGGAGCCAGGATCTAACTCTAAGGCATGAACTGACTTTGTAGAGCCCATTCTCTGTGGGGAGATACCTTGCTCAGCCTTGACACAGGGGCGGGTGAGACATTTGGTCCTACCTCAGTGAGGGGACAGACAGTTATAGTTGTTTTCCCAGGGGAGGCCTTTACCTCTCTGAGGAGCAGATGGGAGGTGGGGTGGGGTGAAGGGGGGGAGGGTGGAAGGAGAGGAGGCATGGGGAACTGGAATCCGTATGTAAAAAGCCAACTCTGTGACAGCAGCAGAAAATGGCAGGAAGGGGCACACAGATCTGATGCTGCGGGAAGTGTCTCTCCTGGGCATAAATGTGCATCTTGGCTGAGTAACTTCTTTGCCCCTGACAGACTATTTAATTTTAAAATTAAACCAAGAGTTTAAATGTTAATAATATAATAGCAAACCCTACATGGGGGTGAAAGGCTTTTTTTGTATGTATAATAGATAAAATTTAAGTTGCTTACAATATTTTTTATAGTCATGTTTACTCTGTTTTATAATGCGTGATTCTTACTTTACAAACACACATCTACCAACGGTGCGTGTCCATTTGAAACTTACTGGAAGGAAACCCTGGTGCCAGCCGCAGCGTTAAGAGCTTTGGGAGGGGAAGTGCCACTGGGGCTTCCAGGGTTCCAGAAGAGAGATTCGATCTGTCCATAAGGCATGGAACAGCTGAATCGATAAGCCAATGATCTGGTCATACTGTGGTACTGTTTATAGCTAAGTATAGATTCCCAATTTGTCATTCACTGCACGCAGGGCAATGAACCAACTGCCTGATGATAGTTGGTGATCATAATTTACTAATATTTGTCATTTCTGCTCTCAGGCAAGGTTCACACTCCACCAGGCAAATGGACCATTGATCAAACATTGGTTTGTTCAGGTGACAACTATATTATTGGGTCTGTTTATCTCACTGGCACTTAGGAAATTCAGCCCTAAATGGATCCAGATGATCTCCCCAACCCTCTGCCAAACACACACAGAGAAGCCATGAGGCAAAGATAACAACGGACAGTCCTGAGATACAATGCCAATATGTATTGTGTTTGACCCTTCTTCCCATTCAGTCCTGGCCCTCCTATTTAGTAGGACTTCTCCCGCAACAATACACATTGCAGGTAACAAAGCTACACCCTTTGTGCAGGTACCAAATCAGCGTTAGACATGGTCCTGTGCCTCATCTTTTTTTTTAATGTGTTTTCTTAAGCTGACAGAACAAAGTTGTCTTTTTAACTGAAAGCATTTTAACCTCATCATTTGGAGGGCGCTAGGATAAGTCATGAATCTCTTTATTCCCTGTGTCAAAAGGTTCCAGGCTCTGTTCTCCTTAGCCCTTTGATTGCTTGAACTGAGGACCAATCCTGGATTTTCATAGCATCGCTCCTGCAGATCAGCATTTTATCAGGGAACAGGACTCATCCAAATGATCTTGCAGCCTTTAGCTTTCAAACAGAATTACATCCCATTATAAAGCGTTGTTTTGAGAGATATGACGGGATTTCTTTTTACAAGTTCAACAACACAAAGTATTTTCAGCCTTCCAGAAAGCAAAACTTTATTACAGATAATTATGATTAGTTGCTTTCGAAGTGCTTCTTTTGCTCCCATTTTCTTTTGCTTCTACCAAAAAGGCCACCCAAAGAAGCTCTTTCTGTTTTAAAACAAATGCCGTTAAAAAGGTATTAGGTTTGTACGCAAAGATCGGAGAAGCAGATTAAAGTCATCCAACACAGAGGAGCAAAATTAAAGTAGTAACAAACCAAATGAGTAGCTAAATTATAAGTGACTATTTTGCCAAATAAACAGCTCATTAAAATGCCACAGAGTCACCGTTAACAGGCCAGGACAATAATGACGAGATAAAATTGCTGGCTCACTAGCCGTTTAAACATAGAGTTAATGTAAATAGGTAGCTCACCTGTAATCTTCTACTTTCTCTCTCTTAAAATGTATTGGTGAGCCTGTTATAGAGTACATAAAAATAAAGCAGAGAAAGAGGAAGCTCAACTAAACTCTAACATGGGTAATGACAATGTTTGGCCTACAGAAAGCACAAATACAAGGTGAAGGATACGGCTTGTGCTCTCCTCCATGAAGTGAGGAATAGAAGGGAAGTTCCTACCAGCCAATGCCCTGATGAGTAACGCATCAAAGCTTCTGGCTCCTGGGGTCATGCAACTGACCAGTGGACCATCTCACTTCGTTCATATCTATTTCCCAAGGGACAAACACGGAAGTGTTGGAGTTCCCCTCTCTTTCCTGAGACCGCTCCTACTCAGAATGCTTGACACTCACACTTACAGGTAGCTTTCCTCACTCATGTCTCATACTTCATAATTTCCCACATCCCAAATGTACTTTTTAGAATCTGTTCTCCCCATGGTTACTGAGACCACATTCCTGGTGCTCTCAGCATGGTGTTGAGCACAGGGCCAGGCGTCACTTATTGTGACGTTTGAGGATGAGGTGGTTAGTTCCATACAAAGCCTTCTTCTTTCCTGTATGTCCCAAGGAACCCTGTGTTCGGACTGCTTAATATTTCTAAACTCAATTCCCCTCACTGGTATGCTTTCTACTTATTAAAATGTTTGAAATCATTTAATCTGTTGCAAAAGTCGGTCTTCTCATCCAGCGGTCTATGCCACACACATGTATTTTAATTTTATTTCTGCAAACACAGTACTGGCGGTTTACATTCATTTTCATCCTTGCTGGCTTCCTGCTCAGTAGCTCTGGAGCTATGTAAATTTCTGTCATCCTTCGGGGTGGGCATCCCGATAACACAGATGCTGTTCCACTTTCTCAGTTTTCTAAGACTCGGTTTTATACCAATGATCTAACTTCATGAATATATAATACCCAGCAAGTAGCAGGCATCCAGGAAACCATCAAAAAACTGTCAAAATGCCTTGTAGCTTTGAGCAAGTGACTGAATAGCCCCTAGGTGTTTCTGAGACTCGGTCTGAAAAGAAATAGCCTTGGATTTACATCACCTGTAGCGTTCCCAACGATTAGCTCTCGGCATTGTTGAAAACTCTTTCAGGATAAGTGATGTTTGTGAATGATCTGTGCAAACACACACACGCACACATATGTAATTTATTATCCTGTCATTTGCACAATGAGTTATTTTTCTTCTGCTGAATGTTCTCCATTTCCCGAGAGCCTGCAGAACAGTCTCATTCAGAGTGGAAGAAGGAAGCAGGAGAGAGACGAAGGCTGCTTAGGCAGCCCCCACTCCCATTCCCAACACGCCTTTGAAAACACTCGCGTCTTGCTAAAGCTGAGAAATTTGCCTCCTCCCTCTCACGGGTACTTTCATGCATATGCATACATGAGTGCGTATGAGATTAAAATTACCGTTAGCAGTGCCCCATGTGTATTGAAGCCACTTTTCACGTGAATAACCGCATGCTGTGACTTCTGCATCCTTACCTGCCTTTTCACTTAAACATGGTACTTTAGAGGCAGTTTCATACTTCTATACTGCAGACATTTAATGGCTGGCTACCTAGATCTATTCTGCCCTTTTAAAATACTCAGGTTTTTGTTGGCATGTTTTTGCTTTCCTACAGTAGAGCTTCTGAGATGCACCCAGTTCCTGGGCTGCCTCATTAGAACTAAGTTACACTTTTCTTTCAGCCTGTGATCTAAACTCATACCATCCAGGAGAACCTGGAATCCCTGTTTAGAATGATGGAGCAGAGACACAAGGTCTTACGAGTTTCTGAGGACCATGAGGGATTTGGTCTAGATAGACGAGAAACCAAGACCTTAAAGGTTTTCTACCTAGGGATCACAGAAGCTATCTTTATGATTTAACTTGGTTTGTAGCAGATTTCCTGAAGTTAGTGACATAAAACTTTCTAGATGGTTCAGGTACAACATATAAACATACCTCATTCCTTCAAAAAACATTAAATTTATGTATTTGTGTGTGCACATGCCACAGTGCCTGTGTGCAGGACAGAGAACAACGTGTGGGATCTGGGGATTAAACTCAGCTTGTCAGCCTTGGCAACAAGCATCTTTTTAAATTAAAAAAAATTTTTAATTCTTTGAGAATTCTATACCATGTATTTTGATCATATTCGCCCACCTTCTCCTCTTAACTCCTTCTGTATCCGTCCCTATATTCATTCCTACCTCTCAAGTGTGTGGGGGGGCACACATGTGCATATGCGCACACGCATACATGCGTGTGCACACATGTGTTTTATAACCTACCAAGTCTAATTTATGCTGCCCATAAACTTTTGGACATCAGGGATATACACTGGAGTGTGGTTGACCTGCCAGTAGTCACTAAGGAGAACTGACTCCCCCAGGATTCATTTACTCTCCACAGTTCCTTAGTTAGTTAGGGGTGACTCCCTTCCTCGTGTTAAAGTGTTGACTGGTTTGATCTTGTTCAGATCTTGTTCAGAAAACCACAGCTGCTTTTAGTTTCTGGCTGCAGCACTCCTGTCCATGTCCAGAGGATACTGGTTTGCTCCAACCCTCCGCAAGCTCTGGTTCTTGCAATCTTTCTGCCCCCTCTTCTGTGATGGTCATGCTTCCATTCAGGGCCAGAGGTAAGATTCCATCCTCAACAGAGCCCTGATATCCACCCTCAATGGCCCGCAAGGCTACTGGAAACAAAGACTTGGGCTCGAGATCTTGGAACACATAGGCTTTATTTGCTTTGCCTTTACTTTGGATGGGTTATACTCAGAAATACAAAGAATCCCTAAAGGAAGTAGTGTAGGGCAGCTGGTGAATAGCCACTCTCTGTTTATCCTTAAAACAAACAAAAACAAAAAAGCTACAACAACAAAATACCCTACTCTTCAAAAGCCTCATGGAATATCATCTTCCCAAGAAAAGGAAAACAAGACATTTAAGAAACTTAAATGGACTGTTTCAAAGGCGTCTCTGGGGAAAGTTTCTCTCCTGAGGTGTCAGGAGTCCAGGTGGGTGAGCAGAGGGGTAAAATGTCTTCTGTGAGTCTGTCACCATCGGGAGTCACGCTGGAGCAGAGACTTCCGTGTCTAAACAGGGACTCCAAACAAGAATGGAACCTGGACAAGGAGCGACGCTCGCCTGTGCCCTGCAAGAAGAGAGTTGGTGTGGAGTTAGTACACAGAGCCAGGGACTCAAAGCTGCTTCCCTTGCAGGGTCTGAATCCACTTTTCCCAAGGCGCCTCTCAATGGGAAAAGGCCAGTGGAATGCTAGGCTTTATTATGTAGATGAGGAGGCGGAGGCCCTCCTTTTGTGTCGTCAGAGGGGTCTCTGAATAGTTTCTTGCCCTGGTCTACCTAGAGCTTCTGCCTACAGGAAAAAGCGGTCACAAGGATGCGACCGTCAAGGGGACTTGGAGAAATTTGTCTCTGGGAAATGGACAAGATTTACTTTAAATCAAATAAACAAACCTGTTCCGTCTATTTTACTAAAATTAGAAGTCATATGCATGTTTATTTATTGGGTAAATTAGACAAAAACATTTAATATCTACATCTTAGATGATCTGATTTCAGTATTTCTTTATTTTCAATGGCTCAGATAGTTCACAATGGGGTGCTCTTTCCATTTTAAAATTTAATTGAGAATCTACTTGTTTCTTTCTTTTACCCAAAGAAAACCTGATTTAAAAAAAAATGAGTGTAATTTCACTATTTAATTTGCTTTTTATATTTATGGTTTTTGGAAACAGGGTTTCTCTGGACCCTCGAACTCACAGATATCCACTTGCCTCTGCCTCCCGAATACTGGAATTAAAGGTTTGGGCCACTATGACCTGGCCTCAATTTCTTTAATGCTAAGTCAACATACAGCCTGGTTTCAGGTTGACTTTCTGTCTCTTGTCTCAGCCATAATACAGAACAGTAGAATTTATTTATAAGGTAAATTGTATTTACCAAAGATGTGTCTAATCATCTCTACAAATCTTAAAATAAAAGCATCATTTGCTATATGAGAGAATAATCTTCCTTTAGAGTTTGGGTGAGTATCTATATACATGAAATTTTTAGATAAAAAAATGTGTTTCCAAGTCCTGTTGGGGACTGGAAAGATGCTTCTGTGGTTTACAGTGCTAGCTGTTCAAGCATGTGGACCAGATTTTTAGATGCCAGGCAAAGGCCTGTGCATTCCTATAATCCTAGCTCTGAGAGGGGGTGGAGACAGAAGGATGATTGGGACTTGTGGGCAAATTTCAGGCTCAGTGAAAGCCTTCTTCAGAGGAAAGAGGTAGCTTATAAAAGAGGCGCACACAGATGCCCACCCGGGACTCTCAGGAACGCAAGGTGTGCACAGTCACCCACACCTAAAAGAAACAGTTTACTGATAAAAGCTTTCAGAAAAAGATAGAACAAATTGGCAAAATGCAAATGCTTTTTATGCATAGTCCATGGGGAAAGATGGGTTTTGTACATTTTTTTCTACCGGTGGATCTAGTCAGACCTTTTACAGAAAGGAAGCATATCAATGTGGCAACACATTCTGAATTTTGAAAATTACCTTCTAAATTAAAACATATTTATTCATTGATGAAAATCTGGCAGGCTCTGGGCTTTTAAAGAAAGCAAGTAGTCTGTCCTTTCCTTCCTGTCAGGGAAAAAAAAAATCAGTGTTTTGGGTATCTGTTCTTTAAATCAGTGTCCTGTATATAAATTCAAAGATTTAATTGTAAATGTTGAACACACAATACAGGTCATTTTGTAATCATTTTTATAACCTTACATGTAATAAACAGTATGCTCTGTTATCAGTATTTTTATAAATTCTCAGAGATAAATATTGATTTGTCATTATTTGTTGAACCAATCTTCCAGCTTAGGACCCTAGAAGATTTTCCCCAACATGTATTGATTAGTGACAAATCCCCTGGGAGGATGCTTCAGGTATAAACTACTTGCATCTATTACTTGAATAAAAAATGAAATAAAAGGAGGAAGACATGACTACTTCTTAAGTATGGAGAAGATTTTTATTGTAGATAGAAGGGAGAAAGCAGGCAGAGGGAAGAGTCCAGGCTGAATATGGCTCACTCACTAACCTGGACCATGAGAGGAAAGGGAGGGAGGGAGAGCACGAGAGAAACCATCAACCAAGAGAGACAGTCCAGGCCAAGAGACCACGAGACCAGCATAGCCAAAATGGCTATTATATAGGGATCAGGTTGGGGTAAGGGAAGCAGCCACCTAGCCCTTGGGAGGTAGAGGTTTAGGGTAGTGCTGAGTGAGATGTGTCTTGGCTTTCAGACCTAACATTCTTACCTTTTGTTGATTACAGGGGCCAAATAATCTCTTCTATAACTATTTCCTGTTGAAATCGGTGCATCACTGGGCGGGAGGGGTAAGAAAGGCTGGAATGGTGGTCAAAGGATTGGAAAGGAGAGGCCAGTGGGCTGGGGAGCATCTGTTTTGCATGTTGCCCAGGTTCTATGGGATCACATGGAACTAGGGAGGTACAGGCCACTTTGGAGCCCCTTATGCTCTGCAGGCAGTTTTGGAGCAGCCCACAGTTGATGAACAATCTGCTGACAGATAGACTGGAAAGAGAAGGTAAAGCTGAGGAGTTTAGGAGAAAATCTTCATCTTGGGTGCACACTTGAAATTTCCAGGCCCATGGTTCTGGTATTTGGAGGAGGGAAGTTCCAAGACCAGGGAAAGGGGGAGAAATCCCACCCTCAGGAATAGACAGGTGAGGAAACAGGCACTGGTTGACTGGAGTACTGGTCTGGAGTCCTTTCACCCAATGCCAGATAAACCCAAGTCTCACAACTCCCTGAAGTTTACAAGATTTTTTTTAAGTTTATGAAAAGAGATTGAAGTTTTAGATATGTTAGCATTACCACTTTTTGCAATCTGTACTGAAATCCACTTTGTAGACAAAGATCCATGCCTTTGAGTCATAGTAAAAGCTTAGGAACCCAAAAATGATTCTGGATTAAAATCATTAATCTTCTTTCCAGAGGGCTGGATATATAGATTTGATATAGTTATTTTCAGCATGACTGAGAAACTCTTTTGAGTCTGTACCTAGAAGACAACCAAAGGAAATTTAAAATCTTGAGCTTTGAGACTGCCCATAGTACCCAATGCTTTAGTATCTTGTCAGAACTCTGTTGACTAATGTTAAAACTCTAACTTTAGAAGCCTTAGTATAAAAACAGCATAAAGATGGAATGAAATCAGAAACATTTTAAAACCTATTTTGTGAGCTGATCTCTTTCAGAACGAAGTCAGCCAGCCGTGTAAACTGTGTCTGTCTTTATCAACTGGAGACCTAGCAGCTCTAGAAAAAGCAAGACTTGATTTTACTTATGAAATGAACTGAGAAGGCAACTATAGCCTTGGGGAAGGAGCTGGTTCATTTGTTGTTAATCTGACAAAGCTACAGTRAGCCATCACCACCACCAGAGATCTGAGAAGGATAAATTATAGCAGGAAGTATAATCCAAATGGCCTGTGTATCACCTAAAATGATAGAGACTTACCACTACCTGGGCAGTTACCCTAGGCTCCCATGATCTTCATAGCTCCATGGCTTTGTTGGGGGAAGTGGTTGGTCTTTGCTATCACACAGGACAGCATTAAATCTTCAACTGCTGCACAGGATGGCATCAGCCTTCAACTGTCAGACCCAGAAGATCTGAGACATTTTCTTATGGAGAAGGAACTTGGGAAAATTCATCTACCTTGGCCAGGCAGGGTAGGGCAGTCAACACAAAAGTGTCCAGAACCCTTTTGGCCAGTGAGGCATGGAGCAGTTCATGCCCATGTCAGTGTTATCATACTGCAGGTGGAGTTGTCAATGCCCCCTTTGTCTTCTTTGGAGACCTTTGGGATGCTGCTAGGAGCTTGCATTCCTGTCCCTCATGGGAAATTCTTTCCTTTCTTTCCTTTTTCTAAAATATGTACGCATGTATTTATATAGTTATTTTTTTCATGTTCATTGGGGTTTTTGCCTGTATGAGTGTCTTCATGAGGGTGCCAGATCCCCTAGAGTTGGAGTTACAGTCAGTTGTGAACTACCATGTGGGTGCTGGGAATTGAACCCCAGTTCTTTGGAAGATCAGGCAGTGCTCTTAACCAGTGAGTCATCTATCCAGCTTAGCTATTCTTCATTAAGCATTTTAAATGCCATATTCAGCATATCTCTGAAGAGTTTGAGGACCATGTCTGTTAAATATATCTGAGTTAATAAAGTGTACTTGCTTTTAGTTACTTGTTCTAGGATTAACCTTGAAAACACATATAGGAGGCTAAGCTTCTCTCTGTAAATGAATTATGTAGCAGTTTATAAGTTAATAGATTTTATAAGATTAGGATTTTTGCAGCTTTTTCTTTGTTAAGTTTGAGCCTTAAAAATTTGAGTTGAAGATCTGTTATCATCAAAAACTGTCCTGGTTTTGATCCATTAGCATCAAAATTTGTCCTTTGTTTGAGACTTATTATTATTTCCTCAGAGGCTTTATAGACTCTTTCTTACATGAGTGGCATTGAAACCAGGAAGGGCTTTTCACACATTATTTTATCTCCTAGCCCATGAGGACCATGTGTTTTTATAACTGAAAACAAGGCTGAGAGGCAAGCATGCACACTTAAGTCTTAAGGTCCATATTTTGAGATTCTCAAGACACCAAGTTCCCGTGCTGAAAAACAGGGAAGATGCTGGGATCGGTGAGCTTCTCCTCAATCTGCAAACCTGAGCCTAGCTCAAGACTGCAATGTCTATGCTCATTTGAAATTACCCCGCCCCTTGTTGGGGTTTCTGTCCCACCTGGTACTCCACAGCCGGCAAGCCCCAAAGAATATCACACAGAGATCTCCATAAGGTTATAAACTGATTGGCCCATTAGCTCAGGCTACTTATTAGCTCTTGTAGCTTATATCAACCCATTATTCTTATCTATGTTAGCCACATGGCTCAATACCTTTCAGCCAGGCAGGTTACGTCTTGCTTCTCAGTGGTCTGGGCTGGAAGGGGTGGAATGGGCTTCCTCCTTCCTAGAATTCTCCTGTTCTCATCACCCNGCTGGCCTCCGAGCCGGGAAGTGCAGCCTTAGGGGTGGCTAAAGGAATTACACAGAGGATACTGGTTTGCTCCAACCCTCCTCAAGCTCTGGTTCTTGCAATCTTTCTGCCCCCTCTTCTGTGATGGTCCCCAAGCGTTGGAGGAGATGATGATAGAAGTGTCATTTCATGGTCCAACCTCTGATTCTTACAACATTATTGTCCCCTCTTCTGTGATGGTCCCCAAGTGCTGGGGGTGATGATAGAAACCCCATTCATGGTCCAACCTCTGTTTTCTGCAATCTTTCTGTCCTCTCTTCTGTGATGGTCCCTGAGGTCTGGAGGGGGCGAGAGATGTCCCATTCATGACCAAGCATTTCATTGATGCCTATTCTCTGCATTCAGATCCGTTGGGAGCTTCTCTGTTAACTGCCAATGAGGTAGTGTGATGTCTGTGTAGAGAAATGCACATTTAGAGGGCAGTTTGATACTGTTCCCATACTGCTGATAGTAGGTTTACCTCTAGGACTTCTGAACTCCACAATCACAGCTCTTGGTCACGTTGACAGTGCCAGGTATGTGTTCCCTACTGTGAAGTTGATCTTCAATCACTCAGGAAGCAGTTAGCCATCCTTTAACACTCAACGCCACTCATGGGCACACCTTGCCACACCAATCGTTATTGCCGGTCACAGGGGCCACACATGTGTAAGACCACTGAGGATCTTTCCTACCCCAGCAGCCTACACAGTGCCTCCCAGGACAATGAACACTAACCTGCAGGGAGAATGTGTCCTAGTCATTACCAATCTGATTTCTCTCTCAATGTTCTGTGATCAAGGCATGTGGTGTCTTCAGCAATGGGCTCTTAGCACTAAATTCTTGTGGGTGACCAAGAGAGATAACAATGGCTGTCATGTTTAGGGGGTCTCCAGGATACTTCCAAGTCAAGGAGTGGCACCCTACTCCTGGGCTTCTTATTTGGCAACTTTAGGTCTCTAAAAGGAGCATAAGTTCATGTATAAGGTAACTCCAATTAGATTCATTTGTGAGACTATAAAAGAGAACATTTTCATTAGAATTTGAGAGGGGAACGTAACAGTGCAGGGAGGCAGTGACTCTTAAGCTTGTCAGGGTAAGGGGGTGGAGGAAGGGAGAAAGTCGTGGTTTAAGACGAAAGGCAGGTGTGGTGGCCCATGTCTTTTAGTCCCATCACTTTGGAGACAGATGCATCTGTGAATATCTGTAGTTTCGAGGCTATTCTGATCTACATAGGGAGTTTCAGGTCAGCCCGAGCTACATAAGGAGACCCTGCCTCAAAAACAGAGAGAGGGAAAGGAGGAGAAAGGAAAGCATGGCCAGGCTTTGGGCAGTGTCTGAAAGGAAATGAGATAAACAGAAGGGAGAGGCAAAGTCACGTTTTTTCCGAGTAACTCAGAAGAGTGGGCAAGCTGCAGTGTCACAGGGGGTGTGGGGATGCGGTTTCTGATGGGAAAGCACAAGGTGTCGTTAAGGGTATAATTATTTCTCCCACCCCCTTAGCCTCACTTTAGGTGAATCAGCCTTCCAAGGGGCGGTCTCTTGACCAGGTGTTAGCAGACCTAGCTGGAGTTACTCCTAAGGAAATGGACGATGACACGCAATGTTCTAATCTTTATAATCAATCAGGACGCCATGCTTCCATTCAGGGCCAGAGGTAAGATTCCATCCTCAACAGAGCCCTGATATCCACCCTCAATGGCCCGCAAGGCTACTGGAAACAAAGACTTGGGCTCGAGATCTTGGAACACATAGGCTTTATTTGCTTTGCCTTTACTTTGGATGGGTTATACTCAGAAATACAAAGAATCCCTAAAGGAAGTAGTGTAGGGCAGCTGGTGAATAGCCACTCTCTGTTTATCCTTAAAACAAACAAAAACAAAAAAGCTACAACAACAAAATACCCTACTCTTCAAAAGCCTCATGGAATATCATCTTCCCAAGAAAAGGAAAACAAGACATTTAAGAAACTTAAATGGACTGTTTCAAAGGCGTCTCTGGGGAAAGTTTCTCTCCTGAGGTGTCAGGAGTCCAGGTGGGTGAGCAGAGGGGTAAAATGTCTTCTGTGAGTCTGTCACCATCGGGAGTCACGCTGGAGCAGAGACTTCCGTGTCTAAACAGGGACTCCAAACAAGAATGGAACCTGGACAAGGAGCGACGCTCGCCTGTGCCCTGCAAGAAGAGAGTTGGTGTGGAGTTAGTACACAGAGCCAGGGACTCAAAGCTGCTTCCCTTGCAGGGTCTGAATCCACTTTTCCCAAGGCGCCTCTCAATGGGAAAAGGCCAGTGGAATGCTAGGCTTTATTATGTAGATGAGGAGGCGGAGGCCCTCCTTTTGTGTCGTCAGAGGGGTCTCTGAATAGTTTCTTGCCCTGGTCTACCTAGAGCTTCTGCCTACAGGAAAAAGCGGTCACAAGGATGCGACCGTCAAGGGGACTTGGAGAAATTTGTCTCTGGGAAATGGACAAGATTTACTTTAAATCAAATAAACAAACCTGTTCCGTCTATTTTACTAAAATTAGAAGTCATATGCATGTTTATTTATTGGGTAAATTAGACAAAAACATTTAATATCTACATCTTAGATGATCTGATTTCAGTATTTCTTTATTTTCAATGGCTCAGATAGTTCACAATGGGGTGCTCTTTCCATTTTAAAATTTAATTGAGAATCTACTTGTTTCTTTCTTTTACCCAAAGAAAACCTGATTTAAAAAAAAATGAGTGTAATTTCACTATTTAATTTGCTTTTTATATTTATGGTTTTTGGAAACAGGGTTTCTCTGGACCCTCGAACTCACAGATATCCACTTGCCTCTGCCTCCCGAATACTGGAATTAAAGGTTTGGGCCACTATGACCTGGCCTCAATTTCTTTAATGCTAAGTCAACATACAGCCTGGTTTCAGGTTGACTTTCTGTCTCTTGTCTCAGCCATAATACAGAACAGTAGAATTTATTTATAAGGTAAATTGTATTTACCAAAGATGTGTCTAATCATCTCTACAAATCTTAAAATAAAAGCATCATTTGCTATATGAGAGAATAATCTTCCTTTAGAGTTTGGGTGAGTATCTATATACATGAAATTTTTAGATAAAAAAATGTGTTTCCAAGTCCTGTTGGGGACTGGAAAGATGCTTCTGTGGTTTACAGTGCTAGCTGTTCAAGCATGTGGACCAGATTTTTAGATGCCAGGCAAAGGCCTGTGCATTCCTATAATCCTAGCTCTGAGAGGGGGTGGAGACAGAAGGATGATTGGGACTTGTGGGCAAATTTCAGGCTCAGTGAAAGCCTTCTTCAGAGGAAAGAGGTAGCTTATAAAAGAGGCGCACACAGATGCCCACCCGGGACTCTCAGGAACGCAAGGTGTGCACAGTCACCCACACCTAAAAGAAACAGTTTACTGATAAAAGCTTTCAGAAAAAGATAGAACAAATTGGCAAAATGCAAATGCTTTTTATGCATAGTCCATGGGGAAAGATGGGTTTTGTACATTTTTTTCTACCGGTGGATCTAGTCAGACCTTTTACAGAAAGGAAGCATATCAATGTGGCAACACATTCTGAATTTTGAAAATTACCTTCTAAATTAAAACATATTTATTCATTGATGAAAATCTGGCAGGCTCTGGGCTTTTAAAGAAAGCAAGTAGTCTGTCCTTTCCTTCCTGTCAGGGAAAAAAAAAATCAGTGTTTTGGGTATCTGTTCTTTAAATCAGTGTCCTGTATATAAATTCAAAGATTTAATTGTAAATGTTGAACACACAATACAGGTCATTTTGTAATCATTTTTATAACCTTACATGTAATAAACAGTATGCTCTGTTATCAGTATTTTTATAAATTCTCAGAGATAAATATTGATTTGTCATTATTTGTTGAACCAATCTTCCAGCTTAGGACCCTAGAAGATTTTCCCCAACATGTATTGATTAGTGACAAATCCCCTGGGAGGATGCTTCAGGTATAAACTACTTGCATCTATTACTTGAATAAAAAATGAAATAAAAGGAGGAAGACATGACTACTTCTTAAGTATGGAGAAGATTTTTATTGTAGATAGAAGGGAGAAAGCAGGCAGAGGGAAGAGTCCAGGCTGAATATGGCTCACTCACTAACCTGGACCATGAGAGGAAAGGGAGGGAGGGAGAGCACGAGAGAAACCATCAACCAAGAGAGACAGTCCAGGCCAAGAGACCACGAGACCAGCATAGCCAAAATGGCTATTATATAGGGATCAGGTTGGGGTAAGGGAAGCAGCCACCTAGCCCTTGGGAGGTAGAGGTTTAGGGTAGTGCTGAGTGAGATGTGTCTTGGCTTTCAGACCTAACATTCTTACCTTTTGTTGATTACAGGGGCCAAATAATCTCTTCTATAACTATTTCCTGTTGAAATCGGTGCATCACTGGGCGGGAGGGGTAAGAAAGGCTGGAATGGTGGTCAAAGGATTGGAAAGGAGAGGCCAGTGGGCTGGGGAGCATCTGTTTTGCATGTTGCCCAGGTTCTATGGGATCACATGGAACTAGGGAGGTACAGGCCACTTTGGAGCCCCTTATGCTCTGCAGGCAGTTTTGGAGCAGCCCACAGTTGATGAACAATCTGCTGACAGATAGACTGGAAAGAGAAGGTAAAGCTGAGGAGTTTAGGAGAAAATCTTCATCTTGGGTGCACACTTGAAATTTCCAGGCCCATGGTTCTGGTATTTGGAGGAGGGAAGTTCCAAGACCAGGGAAAGGGGGAGAAATCCCACCCTCAGGAATAGACAGGTGAGGAAACAGGCACTGGTTGACTGGAGTACTGGTCTGGAGTCCTTTCACCCAATGCCAGATAAACCCAAGTCTCACAACTCCCTGAAGTTTACAAGATTTTTTTTAAGTTTATGAAAAGAGATTGAAGTTTTAGATATGTTAGCATTACCACTTTTTGCAATCTGTACTGAAATCCACTTTGTAGACAAAGATCCATGCCTTTGAGTCATAGTAAAAGCTTAGGAACCCAAAAATGATTCTGGATTAAAATCATTAATCTTCTTTCCAGAGGGCTGGATATATAGATTTGATATAGTTATTTTCAGCATGACTGAGAAACTCTTTTGAGTCTGTACCTAGAAGACAACCAAAGGAAATTTAAAATCTTGAGCTTTGAGACTGCCCATAGTACCCAATGCTTTAGTATCTTGTCAGAACTCTGTTGACTAATGTTAAAACTCTAACTTTAGAAGCCTTAGTATAAAAACAGCATAAAGATGGAATGAAATCAGAAACATTTTAAAACCTATTTTGTGAGCTGATCTCTTTCAGAACGAAGTCAGCCAGCCGTGTAAACTGTGTCTGTCTTTATCAACTGGAGACCTAGCAGCTCTAGAAAAAGCAAGACTTGATTTTACTTATGAAATGAACTGAGAAGGCAACTATAGCCTTGGGGAAGGAGCTGGTTCATTTGTTGTTAATCTGACAAAGCTACAGTYAGCCATCACCACCACCAGAGATCTGAGAAGGATAAATTATAGCAGGAAGTATAATCCAAATGGCCTGTGTATCACCTAAAATGATAGAGACTTACCACTACCTGGGCAGTTACCCTAGGCTCCCATGATCTTCATAGCTCCATGGCTTTGTTGGGGGAAGTGGTTGGTCTTTGCTATCACACAGGACAGCATTAAATCTTCAACTGCTGCACAGGATGGCATCAGCCTTCAACTGTCAGACCCAGAAGATCTGAGACATTTTCTTATGGAGAAGGAACTTGGGAAAATTCATCTACCTTGGCCAGGCAGGGTAGGGCAGTCAACACAAAAGTGTCCAGAACCCTTTTGGCCAGTGAGGCATGGAGCAGTTCATGCCCATGTCAGTGTTATCATACTGCAGGTGGAGTTGTCAATGCCCCCTTTGTCTTCTTTGGAGACCTTTGGGATGCTGCTAGGAGCTTGCATTCCTGTCCCTCATGGGAAATTCTTTCCTTTCTTTCCTTTTTCTAAAATATGTACGCATGTATTTATATAGTTATTTTTTTCATGTTCATTGGGGTTTTTGCCTGTATGAGTGTCTTCATGAGGGTGCCAGATCCCCTAGAGTTGGAGTTACAGTCAGTTGTGAACTACCATGTGGGTGCTGGGAATTGAACCCCAGTTCTTTGGAAGATCAGGCAGTGCTCTTAACCAGTGAGTCATCTATCCAGCTTAGCTATTCTTCATTAAGCATTTTAAATGCCATATTCAGCATATCTCTGAAGAGTTTGAGGACCATGTCTGTTAAATATATCTGAGTTAATAAAGTGTACTTGCTTTTAGTTACTTGTTCTAGGATTAACCTTGAAAACACATATAGGAGGCTAAGCTTCTCTCTGTAAATGAATTATGTAGCAGTTTATAAGTTAATAGATTTTATAAGATTAGGATTTTTGCAGCTTTTTCTTTGTTAAGTTTGAGCCTTAAAAATTTGAGTTGAAGATCTGTTATCATCAAAAACTGTCCTGGTTTTGATCCATTAGCATCAAAATTTGTCCTTTGTTTGAGACTTATTATTATTTCCTCAGAGGCTTTATAGACTCTTTCTTACATGAGTGGCATTGAAACCAGGAAGGGCTTTTCACACATTATTTTATCTCCTAGCCCATGAGGACCATGTGTTTTTATAACTGAAAACAAGGCTGAGAGGCAAGCATGCACACTTAAGTCTTAAGGTCCATATTTTGAGATTCTCAAGACACCAAGTTCCCGTGCTGAAAAACAGGGAAGATGCTGGGATCGGTGAGCTTCTCCTCAATCTGCAAACCTGAGCCTAGCTCAAGACTGCAATGTCTATGCTCATTTGAAATTACCCCGCCCCTTGTTGGGGTTTCTGTCCCACCTGGTACTCCACAGCCGGCAAGCCCCAAAGAATATCACACAGAGATCTCCATAAGGTTATAAACTGATTGGCCCATTAGCTCAGGCTACTTATTAGCTCTTGTAGCTTATATCAACCCATTATTCTTATCTATGTTAGCCACATGGCTCAATACCTTTCAGCCAGGCAGGTTACGTCTTGCTTCTCAGTGGTCTGGGCTGGAAGGGGTGGAATGGGCTTCCTCCTTCCTAGAATTCTCCTGTTCTCATCACCC
>LOEQ01000256.1:468349-481701 GCA_001685075.1 Bramus lutescens | reverse complement strand
TTTGGGGTATAAGCTAGCCATGTGGGAGCTGGGTGGGATGAAAAGCAGGCCCGCAGCTCCCTCTACAATAAAACACCAAATAGAGTGGACCAAAAAATAAAAGTTACCTTCCCACATAATAATCAAAACACTAATCATATAAAATAAGAAAGAATTTTAAAGGCTGCAAAGGAAAAAGGCCAAGTAATGTATAAAGGCAGACCTATCAGAATTACACTCAACTTTTCAAGGGAGACTATAAAAGTCAGAAGGTCCTAGACAGATGTTTTGCAGACACTAAGAGACCATGGATACCAGCCCAGACTAACATACCCAGAAAAACTCCAAAATAACATAGACAGAGAAAGCAAGGCATTTCATGACAAAACCAGATTTAAACAATACCCATCTACAAATCCAGAACTACAGAGAGTACTAAAAGGAAAACTCATGTACAATAAAGGAAATTCTGGAGTTATTACCATCCATGGCTGCAAACTCTACTATAGAGATGTAATAATAAAACAGTTTGGTATTGATATAAAAACAGACATGTGGATCAATGGAATTGAAATGAAGACCCTGACTTAAATCCATACATAATTGAATACCTGATTTTTGACAAAGAAGCCAAAAATATACAATGGAAAAAAAGCATCTTCAACAAATGCTGCTGGCATAACTGTATGGCAACATGTAGAAAAATACAAATAGATCCAATCTATCCCCTTGCACAAAACTCAAGCCCAAGTGCACGAAGACCTCAACATAAACCCAGCTGCACTGAACCTCATAAAAGAGAAAGGGGGAAACAGCATTTAACACACTGGCACAGGATACTACTTCTTGAATAAAACACCAGTAGAGTAGACACTGATATTGACAATTAATAAATATGACCTCCTGAAATTTAAAAACCTTTTGGAAGGCAAAGGACACTGTCAGTAAAACAAGGCAGCAGCCTACAGAATGAGGAAAGATCACCAAACCCCAAATATGACTGATGACTGATCTCCAAAATATATAAAGAACTCAAGAAAAAAATCAAAATACCGAATAATTTCATTAAAAGTACAGATTTAAACAGAAAATTCTTAACAGAATCATATTGAATGGCTCAGATACACTTAAAGAAAGTATTCAATAACCTTAGCTATCAGGGAAATGCAAATCCAAACAGCTCTAAGATATTGTCTTATACCTGTCAGAATGGTTAAAATCAAAAATGCTAATGACAGCCTATGTTGGAGAGAGGATATGGAGTAAACAGAACACTCTTCAACTGCTGGTGAGAGTGCAAACTTATATAGTCACTTTTGAAATCAGTATGGAAGTTTCTTAGGAAATTGTGAATCAGCTTACCTCAAGACCCAGCAATACCCCTCTTGGGCATATACCCAAAGGATTCTCAATCATACTATAAGGACATTTGCTCAACTATGTTCATAGCAGCATTGTTCATAATAACCAGAACATGGAAACAACCAAGAAGTCCCTCAACCAAAGAATTAATAAAGAAAATGTTATATATCTACACAATAGGTATTACTCAGTGGGAAAAAAATAGCATCATGAAATTTGCAGCCAAATGAATAAAACTAGAAAATATCATCCAGAGTGAGGTAACCCAAGCCCAGAAAAGACAAACAGTATGTACTCACTAATACATGGATATTGGGTATAAATCAAAGGATAACCTGGCTATAATGTTCAACCCCAGATACACTAGGTAACAAGGAGGACCCTAAGAGGCACACATGGATCTACCTGGGAAGAGGAAATAGATCAGATATCCTGGGTAAACTGGGTGGGGCAGATAAGAAGTAGAGGGGACAGAATAGGGTAACTGGAACATGAGGGATCATGATGGTCAAGATGCGATGGAGTGGGAGAGTTATGAAAGAGATATCTTGATAGAGGGGGTCATTATGGGGTTAGGGAGAAACATGGTGCCTGCCAGGTAAGCTTGTAATACCAGAGCTCATGAACTCTGGAGTGAAAGCTAGGGAGCCATCATGGGACCAACCTAGGCCCTCTGCCTGTGAGTGACAGTTATGTAGTTTGTTCTTTTGTGGGGTCCCTAGCAATGGGACCAGGATCTGTCCCAAATGTATGAGCTGGCTCTTTGGAACATTTCCCTATGTTGGGATGCCTTGTTCAGCCTTGGTGCAGGAGAAAGGAGCTTGATTCTGTCTCTATTAAGTATGCCCTGCTTTGTTGACCTTACCCTATTTGAATGGAAATGGAGGAGTGGATTGGGAGGACTTAGAAGGGAGGAAGCAGGAGGAGAGAAGGAGGGGAAACTGTGGTTGGCATGCAAAATAAAATAAAAAAAAATCATACTGAGTGAGAAAAGCCAGATTAATCTGAGAGCACACTATGTGATGCTATCCATATCAAATTCTATCAAACTGCATACTAGCCAGTGGTAACCATAATTAGAACAGTGTTTGTCCAACTATTAAGTATGGAAGATATCAGGTGTTTTCCAAGTGTCAGGAAAGTAGACTGCTATGGAATACAAAGAGAGATCAGTGGTGATGGAAATGTCCACTGCCTTGTCTGTGCCTAGCTAAATATATCATAAAGAATAAGATCAAAAATTTTAAATTGGTTCAGTGTTCATTTGTATATGAGAGTAAAGTCAAAGAATGGCCTTCCCTGCTTTATGTGTACTGTGAATGCAGATGTCTTTTTGGAAGTCAACCACAAAAGACTAGGATTCTTCATTCACTCCTTTGCGTGACTAGGTCTGTTTGAGTCTTCATCCTAGAAATGACAAAGAGAAGAGCTTCACAGCCACCTGTGTAATTCTTCCTGTGATGTGCCTAACTTGCTACCTGTTGGTGAGTCAGCATTTGTCATAACTGTTCCTCTGCTCCCTCCCACCCTGTGTGGGCCTCTTAGGAATGAAAAGTCATTTTGGATTTTATCTGTTCCGGCACTGACCACCTAGAGAGTCACACAGTGGGTATGGAATCTACATTTAATGATGAGGTGCTGAAACTTATGCTAGCAGCTCTGCTCTTTGGAGGTTTTCTGATATGTCTCTAAGCTCTCGACTCTGTATCTTTAAGATTGCTTGAAAACGGAAGTGTTGCTTTCAGTAAGTTTAGGTCCTATAAAACTTAAAATTCCCTGATAAACATTGGAAAGCAATGATATGAGGGGAATGTCTTCATTCGGCATCTCCCATGTTTCCATGGGTGGTTTTATCTGCATGCCGTGCCTGGTGTTCAGGAAAATAAGTATAATTTCCTGCTAAGTCTTCCATTTGTTTACAGAAATCATCATCCTTGTGTCATCAGCAATGGCATTTATTTCTGATTCATCCTCCTGAGCTGCAGTGTTTATTCACTCTATGTTCAGAGGAATATAACACATTTTTTAAGCTGCTCCCAGCCACCGGAGGTATGTTTGTGGTTGCTTTCTGTGTCTCTATTGTCTTCTCAACTAGGAATCTATAAGGAAAAATCGTCTGCAAGGCTTTTGTCATAAATATCATAAAGGAACACGTTACTATAGGAGATGCAAATATTCCATTAGGACTTATTCCCAACTGAAGAGATATATTCAAAGAAGAAACAATATTATCAGCCAGTACTACATCACAAAGAGCATGTGGATTTTTTTTATTGGCTCTTTCCTCAAGGAGAGAGAAAGCTGATGGAAAACATTTTTGCAAGATAACAGCCATTACATTATTGCCCATTAAGAGTATTTATGGAGTACTCGGTGACAAGAAAATTGTTTGATGGACATATCCCACATAATGAGAGTTTTTTTTGAAAATTATAGTTTTATTTTAAAACCAAAGTCTAGATATGTCCAGAACAGTATTTCCAGATGAAAGGAGTGGATCTTGAGGATTTAATGGAGGCTCATTTAACCTTTAACATCCCAGTAGGTAACAGCATGCTTAGAAGGAAAATAAGTAAGAAAAAAATCAACCTCAAACTAATGATTATTTTTATTTAGAAGAACACATACATGAGGTTTTTGACAAATAGAGCTTTCACAAGGTTATTAAGCAACCCTGCTGAGGCATATAAAATATGTTCTTTTATGTCCAATTTAAAGGATCTTACACACACACACACACACACACACACACACACACACTCCTAAATAATGACAGAAATGACCAAGAGAGAGAGAAAAGCAGGGAAATTGGCACCCAGAATTCAGTCCGCCCAGTCTACACCTGATACAACTCTCCCAAGAAATTTGTCTTCTGTCATTCTCAACCACATTCCTTCTCCTTCAACTTCTGGGTCTGTGGTTGTAGACACAACTGTTTTTTTTTTTTNAAAAAAAAAAACTTGATCCCTCACTGCTGGTCCCTCCTCAGTCCTCCAGAAGGCAACTTTTCTTATTTCATGTTTTCCCTGGAGAGACCTTGGAGAGAAGAGACCTACTCATTCATTCTCTCAGGCATACTTTCTAAGATGATTCTATCTAGTTTATTCATTTTGCATGAAATTTGTTTGATACATTTATAGACTCACAACTCCAAACAAAATCTTTTCTTTAAGCTTCAAACTTTTATCTCTGGAGTATATATCTACCTGGATATGTTGTGGACTGAACTGGAGTACAATATGATAAAGTAATAAGCAACTGCAGGGTTTTAGCCCATTACACCAAAGGTGCTGGAGACATGGCTCAGGGGTCAAGAGTGTTTACAGTCCTTGCAGAGGACTGGGTACAGGTCACTGCACCCACACTGTTGCTCACAACTGAGGGTAATTAAAATTCCCGATGATGAGATGCCTTCTTCTGAGGTCTGAGGGTCCATGTATGCTTATGGTACATATAAATATATGTGCATATGATATATATGTATGATGTATGTATATATATAAGCTAATCAATTAATTAACAAAAATACCTTATTTATATTTACTGACACTTTATTAGTTGAAGAGATGTGATCCATGTTTGAGTTTTGTCCTTGAATCTTGCAAACTCTTACCTGGATTGTGCCACTTTCAGTACACAGAGAAAAGGCACACCATGGCTGTTCACAACTTCATCAGAAGAGACACGTATTGCTTCTGCTCATATTTACCAGAGTAAACCAAGTGTCCAAACAATATATTGATGATGTAAAGAACCATAATCTCAGCATGGAGGATATGTCAAGAAGGATGATATAACCTGGGGAAAATGTTCAAAGTCAGGAAGATCATAGTTGAAATATTCATTTTCTCCCCTCAGAAAGAAATGTGTATTTCACTTCCTCCTCCTCAGGTCATGCCTCCTTGCACTCATTTGACTCTGCACAAGATCTGAGAGGCTTGAAAGATGGTCAAGCATTTATGAACACTTGATGCTGTTGCAAAGCACCAGCGTGTGATAGCTCTAGGGGATTTAATACCTGTCACTCTGTGTACCCTCCTGCATGTGTGCATATGCACACTCAGACCCACCCATATATCTCTAAATTTAAAAAGTAAAATTAAAAAGATATAAGTAGGGAAGACAGGCATCCCTTTCTCTCTAACCATCTATCATGGGATATTAATGATTCCAAATATGCAAATCTCTCCCTCAGATCGGATATTGTATTTATGAAAACATTTATCTCAGTGCTCTGAGGACTATAACTGGAGCTCCTTAAAGATGTTCACCTGTAGCCAGTTATCATACAACAACCAGTTATCTCTGTGTACTGCACACTCAGTAGCAACATTTAAATATTTAAAATCCTTTCCCATATGTGAAAAGATAACTAAGCTGTTGCAGGTGGCCCCAGGAACCAGCAGTTTTGCAGCATCCAACCCCTCTAACTTTGCAGGGAATTCTAGACCCCACAACATGCAAAATTCTGTTCCACATGCATTAACACAAATGTTAGTAATTTCTTCATAACATGGGTTCTCTTCCTGCAACTTTATTCTCAAGTCCAAGGTGAAATTCTGCTGTTTTGGAGTCTTTCTTTTGGGGATGGAGAGATGGCTATGGGATTAAAAGCACTTGGTGCTCTTGATGAAGACCTGAGTTCTGTACCTAGCCACCATATTTTGACTCACAACCATTCCATAACTCCAGTTCAAAAACACTTGATGTCCTCTTCTATCAGTAAGATTCCAACACACATACATGCATGTAGGCAAAACACATAAGGAAAATAAAGACTATTTTAAATATATAATCTTTTCAGACAAACATATCATAACTATGAATATGACCCAGTTCACCAACCTACTATCTATATTTATCATAGATGAATATACAATATGTTGGATGTGAACTGTTTTGTCTAAAAAGTATATAATTTAATGACAGTGCTCAGGTTGATACTACTAGAAAGTGCTATAGCATGGTCATTTAAGTAATAGTTAGTCACAGAAAAAATTCTAGATTGTTAGAGGCATGCCTAATAACACAATTGTGTGGTTCTGGTCTGATCAGTTTTTCTGTTCTTCCAAGATTACAAGGTAAGTGACTGATTTGTCCTCCCATGATTCTCCATTGTGATGTGTCACTATCACCAGAATTCCAAAGGTTTGAGACCTGCAAACCTTGGACTACAGTCTCCAAAGGCACAAGCCATAGCAATTGACCATTCTCTTTAGTTATGCACCAACGTTGTTCTGCCTTCTGTGCAGACCTGCAAGTGATCAGAAGAAGAGATGAAGAATGACACTGTACAATATATTCTTCCTCTGAAACACAACCAACATTCCAGGTCAGTTCACATCTGTTGCTAAGCCATTAAGATTGTGGTTTTCCACAGGACATGGAAATGTATTAACCTTGTGGAAATCTGAGAAGTGATAAGCTGGTTGCTGTTGATACAGGTTTCCATATCAGGTTAGTAGGCAAGATCACTAACACTACTTCTTACTTCTAGTAATCTTTCAAATGGAATTTTTATCTAGTGCTGATAGAAAATTGAGATCCTGGTGAAAACCACTATGGTTTAATATGTGTGACAATGTGCACACACACAAACACACATGTACACCAAAAATAAAGTAAAAAGAGGAGGGAATGATTCAAATAGATATCCAACTGATATATTTAATATTCTCACCAATTTTGCATAGTTGATGGTAGCAGTTTAGATTTGAAATATATTTTCCAAAAATGTTGAGGCTCAATACATGATACCTAGAGGCATAAACAAAAACTAGACCATGAAGGAATATTGCTTACTGGCATGCATAGTGTTATTTTTTAGGGTATCCAAGACATCATGCCCAGCATCTCCTACACAATCATCAACCAACAGAATGTCAACATAGGCTTGCCCACAGGACAGTCTGATAAGGACATTTTCTCAATTGAGAGTCCCATTCCCAAATTACTCTAGTCTGTGTCTAGTTGACAAAACTCAAACCAGCACACTCTACTCCCATTCTTTTCTCCTATTTGCTATTATTCTTAGAAATAAAACAAAATAAATCTCAAAATATATTTTAAATGCTAATGTAACCACATTGTAACATTTTGATGACATTTTTCTACTAACATGACTTTTAGTATTTAATTTATAATTTGATTTTTCTTCCTTTTACTCAATAAATGTTAGCCATATAATTTATACACACACACATATTTATTTATCAATTTCCTACTGTTTGAATCCTGGTTTGTTTCTGACTATAACATTCAACTGTGTTTTCTTTAATTTCTAATATGTGATCTGTTCATCTTGGACTTTCCAGATTTATTCAGGGCAGAGCATTTTTGGCATGTAAGTCACTGAAACACTGAAAGATTATTTTTGACGATTTATTGATTTTATCTTGTGACTGCTTTCTTTGCACTTATATGAGCACACCATGAGCATCCCTGGTACCCGCAGAAGATAGGAGAGAGTTCTAGAAACTGGAACGACAGAGTGCTATGACTGCTATGTAGGAGCTGGTAACTTAATCCAGGTCTCCTGAGTGAACAGCAAGGCCTTGTAACAGCGGCACCATCTCTCCGCCCCACTGAAAAATAATGTAAGGTAAGTTCTTTCTATTTTTAAATGACTAAACCCTTATTTAGTTTTTTTACTGCCTGTCTTTAAGATTGAAGACTAAAAACTGACCATTCTTCCTATGCTTCTATCAGTTTTCTTTCCTTCATACATGCATTTCTTTCAAGAGACACATAAAGTAGAGTATCTCAATACTACTGTCAATATATCCCTAGCATCATTTTTGTAAGTTATTTAAAAATAAATTTAGAAAATGGTACAGCTTTCTTTAAACGTTGCTGGAGTCAGCTCTGTTTCAATGAGAGACACATGATATGTTCAGCTTAGGAAGCAAAGAGAAGTTAAATTTGTCTTGTCCTTCTCAGGACTCTTGTCCAAGATGGGACAGTCCTGGTGGCATTATGTCAGAAGAAATAAATGTATCATGAACCAGGAAGCAGAAAGAAAAAGGAGAGTTGCAGCTACTGACAGTTCTCTGACACCAACATTCCTAGAATTAAAGAGGGCTCATACGACATATCTTTCTGAGTGTCCACAGAATATTTCATTGTGGCCGCCTCAGGGGAGTGAGCCTTTACATATGAGCCTTTGGAGGACCCACGACGACATCACACCTAAAGCACAGTATCCACCACCCTTACTTCTGCCTTAGCATCAGCAACACTTTCCTCTGCTCAGCCCCAACCACTGCCAAGATTTTATTCTGTATTTTTATGGTTCAATGCTTTAATACTTTGCATGGAGTTTTATTTTTGTAATATTGGATGAATACTTGAATTTTATTTAAATACCAAGATACTCTGTGTCATTATGCACCTAAATTTCTCCAACAAATTTATTTCTGAATCATTAATT
This sequence comes from Bramus lutescens, assembly GCA_001685075.1. Classification (NCBI taxonomy): domain Eukaryota; kingdom Metazoa; phylum Chordata; class Mammalia; order Rodentia; family Cricetidae; genus Bramus; species Bramus lutescens. The sequence continues at coordinate 472,931 of LOEQ01000256.1, read as the reverse complement.
TCTTTTACTCTCTGTATATATACACATATATATATATGTGTGTATATATAAATGTCCTACACATTTATATATTATATATTTTATTTGAACACATTATCTATATATACAAATTTTGTATATTTATACAACACATATGTACATGTCATTTGTTTAAACTTTCAGTGATTCCCAGTGACTTTCCCTTTCCCATCATCATTCTCAATTACCTAACACCACTTCTTTTCAAAGTCCCAACACATTTTCTCCTTTAATTTGTCAATAGTATAAATATCCAGAAAAAATACACCCCCATAACCTTCACCATCACTCTCAACTACTGGCTTCTCACCCAGGCTTCCCTTGGAACAAGAAATACATAGTTCACATGCCTATTATCAAAGACATTTTTATGTATATAGACAACATGCCTTAAATCCCAGATGATCTCTGTGAGTTCAAGGTCAGCCTGGTGTACAAGAGCTGGTTCCAGGACAGGCTCCAAAGCTACAGAGACACCCTGTCTTGAAGAAAATAAAACAAAAACCAAAACAAACAAAAAAGACAACAGGCTGTACTAACTTTTAAATCAAAAGCCATCTTTCCACTTTATGTTCAGAGTTGCCTTGGGATCATCCTCATCCACAACACTTTCCACTCTGTTGCTCTACCACATGAACCCTCTAATTACTTTCAGAGAACTTTTAAAATTAGAGATGAGAGGTAATTTTTTTTTCAGCTTGATTCAATCTGAAATCATGTGGGAAGGGAGCCTCAAAGAAGGATCATCTAGATCAGATTGGCCTGTGGGTGTCTCTGTGAGGGATTATCTTGAGTATTCTAACTTGTCAGAAATTCCAGCCAGAGATTGGTTAGCACCATTCCCTGATTTGGGGTGCCAGCTTGCCTAAGAGTAGAAAAAGCTAGCTGAGCACTAGACATGCATACATTCATTTCTCTCTGCTCTTCTTGAGTGTGGATGTGCTGTGACAAGCTGTCTCATATTCCTGTCACCTCAGCTTCCTGAAATGATGGACTATAACCTGAGCTAAAATAAATCCTTTATCTCTTAAGTTGCTTTGTTTTAAAGTGTTTTTTTTTCTAGAGTCATAGATACTAGAACAATAGGAACAGACATTTGTAGCAGTTACAACCCATTCCTCCTGCTAGATGCCATACAGCTCAATCTTGTCTTTCCTACAATATATATTCTCTGCTTCCATACATTTCTGATGAGTTGTTTAGCACGTCAACAGTATATTTCTTTAACCAGCTTTTAGAATTAAAATGTCTTATGGCTTTAAATGTCTTTGGATCATTTTCAGCATCTAGTATATTACTAATGAGAAGTTAAAGGTTATTTGGAAGAAAGCAAAATGTGTAAATGAAACACGTTCAAGCTAATAACCTTGAAGAATTAAAATGGAAATATTTTACATAGTGTTATGTTAGTGTTTAGATCTCCCTGGCTCCTAAGCAGTAGAAACAATGAATACACTGGGTTAGTAAAATACATTGGTTAAAGAAAATAAATGTCATTTGCAATGACTCTTCAATTACAAGTCAGAAGGAAACATATTTTACTCAGTGTCTTTTTGTCTCAAGAACTTGAAGCAGTATCCCAATGCCAAGAATAATTCATTCAAGCATAGTTTTTATCAAACAGTACTCTAGCTAGAGTGACAACTTCCAGAAGAGAAAAATTACTAATGTAGCTAAATTAGATTCATGGCACTTTAAATATAATCCCTCAGTATCCACAGGGGAACAGTTCCCAGTCTCCCCCATGAACACTTAACCCCACAGATGCTCAAGTTTCTAGTATGAAATGGCTTTCTATTTGCATATAACCTACTCAGATCTCCCCATGTACTTTCAGTCATCTCTATAGTGCTTATAATATTTAATCTAAAGTATATCCTATAAAAATGACTATATTGCATTGTTTAGATAACAAAGAAAAAGTCCATATGTGTTCAGTACACATATAAATATATGCATACATATACACACACTATCTGAGCTTTATTCTAGTTTATTCTTTTACAAATAATTCTTTTATCATTTGACCATTTCTGTGGAAGAGGAAGCATGATACTGGAATAACAAGCATACCATGAAGACACCGTTGACTTCCTCTTTTCCATCTGTTCTTTTAGGCAACTTCTCATACTAGAGTATTATAGATTGAAATGATTGCTCCAGTAACCATACAATGCTTATGTTATAAAAAGAATTGTGTGAAATAAAAGAAAATGAAACCAGATTAATAGCACAAAAGAAATAGAACATTTCGAGTCTCTGTGTCTGTGTGGTGCCTGCGTGAGTACAGGTATGCCCATGTGCTGTACAGAAGAACAACTTTGGGCTCAGTTGTTGCCTTCCACCTTGCTCTTCACACCTCCATATGCCAAGCTAGCTGTTCTGAAGGCTTCATGAATTCCCCTGCTATCTGTTTCCATGTCTCCATAGGAGTACTGGAATTACAGCCTCACTATCACTCCTAGCTTCCTGTGATGTCTTTGGATTTGCCTCAGGTCCCATACTTTTGCTATAAGCTCTTTACCAGCTGAGCCATTCTCCAACCCTGAGAACTGGGTTTCATTTCATTCTAAAGTGGAGGTTTGATTTAGAGAAGAGAATTTCTGCTATTTAACAATGTCTCCAAACAACAAATTTGCTAATTCTACTAACAGATTTCACTGGGTATTTTGTCATTTTCATTAGAATATGACTTTGAAGCATGAAGAGATGAAGTTATTCTGTCTTCAAAAGGATCAATTCCAACTTTGGCACTAGCTGTGTTTCCTTCTTCGAATCAAGCTGATGAACCCATCACTATGTTTTTGCATCTAATAAGCATCTGTCTTGTTAAAATTTATTTCTATTATTAGTGGGGAGGGTGTATAAACACTTTATACATGTGGTAATAAGATTTATAGAATCGGTCATTTTCTCCCACTGTGGAATGAAGAGTTCAAACTCTGGTCATCAAGCAAATGTCTTAACCCAGTTTGCCATTTGTAACCCCACTAAAGTTCATAGAACATGGAATATGTGACAAAGAGGTCAAGTGATAGCCTAGAAAAAATTAAACTTAAATTGAAGAAAGTGTACCATTTAGTCAAGTGGCAAGGAAATGCAGGAATCTATAACAAAATCTAACAAGGACCAATGCATTTAGGAAACAAAAATAAACTAAACCAATGACCTTGGCTGGAACAGGAAGGGTTGAAGAACATGGCGTATTTTATGAATCTAAAAAGAAGGCTGAGATAATAATACAAATTGTCTTTCAATCACATAATCAAAGGTTTATCATAATATACTGATTAATTAGCATCCAAGTAGCTCTGTGAGGACAAAATATGTTATTGCTTTCATGGACAACTTTTGAATAGGCACTTAGTGTAGAGACAGCTGAAGCAAGACCAATAAAGAGGTTTCCTGCTCCTCCAAGGAAATGAAAGGGGTTTGGATACTTTTCTTCTTTCTCTGTTTATATTTGAAGAAATGATATAGATGAGAGAAAACCTGTAGAGAGAATTAGGAAAATAAAACAATTGCCTGTCTTTATTGAAAATTTCTCAAGGCAGAGCTGGAGATGAAGAGTCTTCTTGGGAGCTATGCTGGTAAGGTGGAATCGTCACCTTGACACGATCTAGACTCATTTGGAAAGACAGTCTCAGTGAGGAACTGTCTGCATCAGGTTGACCTATGGTAGAACATTCCTAACAGGGTTAATTGAGGTGGGAAGATCCACAGTCCATGTAGCTGTCACCTTTTCACTTGCTGAGCCTTGTTTGGGAGAATATGAGTTAGGCACTGGAAGCATGCATGCATTTATTTCATTTTGCTGTTGACTGTGGATGGGATGTGGCTGAATGATTTAAATCCTGGCCTCGGCTTTCCCCCACAAAGATGGGATTTAAGACTTGCCACTGTAAGCTGGATAAACCTTGTTTTCTCATCTGAATAAAAGTTCCTTTCTGTCAGGCCATCTCTACCACAGCAAAAGTAGTGAAACTGGGACAGGAGCAAACACAGGAAGCAGAGTGAGGGAGAAAGAAATGAATAGAGAACAAATGTGAGGACCAGTGAAAGGGAGCAGGAAACGGACAAAAGAGGAAGTCACCAAAGTCCCTGCTCATGAGAAACATCAGGACTGATTTTCCATTTTGGGGAACTTTTTGAGGAACCTTAAGGTATCACAACACAAAGTCTCCATTAAAAGCTTTTCTCCAGTAAGGGAAAGCATTCCACACTTTGTTTGCTACCACACCCAGGTCAAATGAATCCTACCATCTAGAAGCAGCCCTAAGACTGGAAAGGTAAGATCATGAAAAGATATGAGGAATTCTCCACCACACCTTCCAGATATCAGGTGACATGAGGAGACAGACAATGTGACATTAAACTATTTCCCTTCACAATTAGCCACATGATTAAATGTGGGGTTCTGTAAGGATGTAAAGCAGAGAAACACCTTTGGTAATTCAAAAGCCTGATATAGAATTTATTCTATTTAAGTGCTGGCAATGTCAGTCTTGATCAGAGAAGCCCCACCACACAACCACCCATCTCTCTCCCCCTCCCTCCCTCTCTC
>LOEQ01000256.1:453207-468326 GCA_001685075.1 Bramus lutescens | reverse complement strand
ACACACACACACACACACACACACACACACACACACACACATTGCCATACCCATATCTCATAGTGTTTTGGGAACATGTAAAGTATTAACTGATGCTTATTATCCATATTTTTCAGCTGTAATCAACAACACCCCCCACGTGGAAGGCATATAGCCTTATTTACTTGAAAATATTATACAATTTAAGAAACTTGGGAGTCTCAAATGGCAAAAATTCCAGATACAATAGTCAGATTTGAGTGAGCAAGAGAATTCAGAATTTATCTAGCTTGCATCCATTACCATTCTATATCAGATGTTCATTAACAATTATTTTTCCTTCAGAGTAGAGGGTTTCTTAGAATGGGATAAGAATAGATATAGGGGGAGCCAATTAGTAGATGTTCTTCCATAGTTCAAAAGACACAAAATCAGTAAGACCTGCTTATTGCAAAGAAAGGAACAAATGAGTAAAAATGGTCACTATTTGAGAATTAAAAAGTAGATAACTAGTCAGTTATGGCAGTGTACTCTGATCATTCCAGTGTTAATGAGGTGAAAGTAACAGAATTCTCAGCCCCAGATACATAGCAAGAGTCTGACTTCAAGAAAAACATAATTGAAACTCCAAGTGCAATTTCTTAAAATAAGAATTAATAGTGACTGGCAGAACTTTAATAAGAAGATAATACATTTGATTTTTGTCATAGTCAGATTCTTTGAAGGAAAAAATAAATTTGTACATAGTCAGTGTGCTACTTTTTGTCAACATGACACAAATTACCGCCACTTGGGAAAGGAGAACCTCAACTGAGGATTTGTTTACATAAGATTCCCTGGTATGCAAGTGTTATAGGGAACTGCTTGTTCATCCTGGCCACTCAGAACCAAAATAGTCACACAGGAACTATATTATTTAAATCACTGCTTGGCCCATTAGCTCTAGCTTCTTATTAGCTAACTCTTACATATTAATTTAACCTGTTCCTATTAATCTGTATCACCACATGGCTATGACTTACCAGGTAAAGTTCCAGCATGTTTCTGGCAGCTACACAACTTCTCTTTCCCTTCCTTCCTTCTCCCAGCATTCAGTCCAGTTTTCCCTGCCTACATAAATTCTTCCCTATCGATAGGCCAAGAAAGTTTCTTTATTTATTAACCAATAGAAGCAACACATAGAAGGGCCTCCCACATCATTTCCCCTTTTCTGTTTAAATAAAAAGAAAAGTTAAACTTTAACATAGTAAAATTACATAAAACAGTTATCAAGCAAGAATTATAACAGTTATATCTATCTTATATTTTATCATAACTAAGGAAAACTATATTATTACTATTTTCTCTTCAACTCCATTTAGTATTCCAGAAGGATATAATATTGCCTAAGTAAATAGGAGGTGCATTGTGAGTTACTTCCAAAACTCTAGAATTGACAGAGACATCTCACTGCCTGGACAGTCACTCAGAGTTCATCTGTACTGTTAGGGCATCCATCTTCAGCCTACAGACCCATAGTATCCAACAGATTTTTCCATGAAGCAGAAAATTTCAAAGACAGTTCCAACTATATTGGCAGTTTCTCAGTCACTTTCTTCTGTGTCCTACAGAATGTCTGGCAGACTCTTTCATAAAGCAGAAACCCTAAAGGATCAATTCACCTTTAAGCAAGTTCTGCAGTCATTTATCTGTGGGTCCTGCATGTCTAGTTCATCAAGTGGTCCAGGCAAGAGCAGTTTCTTGCCCAAATGATTCACCAGCTCCATAAGCAGCCTCTTCAATGCCCATCTTCCTCTTGACTTACTTGGTGCTGTCAGGAGCAAATGTGTCTACTGTCATGAAAAGTCCTAACTTCTTAAAACATTTTAAATGCCATATTCTTAAGGTCTCTGAAAGATTTGAAGAATACCTTTCTAACTGAGATATATCTCTATATATCTAGAAAACCTAAAAAACAAGATTACAAGCTTGACTATTAGAGATGATTATCTATTAACCTGTATTTCTTAATATACATTGCATTTTTAAATGAGTTGCACAAACACAATACCTTAATCAAGAGCAGAAATATACATATAACAAAATTGACCTTNAAAACATTTTAAATGCCATATTCTTAAGGTCTCTGAAAGATTTGAAGAATACCTTTCTAACTGAGATATATCTCTATATATCTAGAAAACCTAAAAAACAAGATTACAAGCTTGACTATTAGAGATGATTATCTATTAACCTGTATTTCTTAATATACATTGCATTTTTAAATGAGTTGCACAAACACAATACCTTAATCAAGAGCAGAAATATACATATAACAAAATTGACCTTATATTTGTATCAATAAACCAAGATCTATACCAATGCAAACCTCTATAGCAGCTTGGTTGCAGTGGCTCTGAATGCTGGCTCCACCTCTCTCCACTTTTAAAATGGTGAAGATGCCATTATTGCCAGCTCTGGGACCACCAGGTTGGAGCCACACTCAGTACTTTAACTCTGAGAATGAGCATGCAGCACATAAACCCTTTTCATTTGAGTAATCTCTGTGTATGGTGGCAAGAATCCACCATGCTCTCTTGCCTGTGCACTCCTAGTAGACCTGATCCCATTGCCTGCCCAGGTGGGTGGCACTGAGCTGTGGGCATGGTCTCAACTACTTTCCCAAGTGGGCATACAAGCACCTAGACCCTCAAACCTCAGTCAAGTGTTCCATAGCCGGACCTCCAGAAAGAGTCAGAGTTTATACTGGCAGCACATCTAAGAAGGCCAGGACTTGAAAACTGCTGCTTTTTTCCTGTTCCTGCTGAATCAGGAAAACCTCTTTTCAATGAGCTACAGCATGCCACCAGCAAAATGCTGGCTACCAAGAAGCTGTTCTTAACTCTATTCTTTTGTGTCTAGCATTCCTTTTCAAGCTTTCTTGGGTTTTATGTGGATTTTAGTTCACTACATTGGCGCACCAATCTGTTGTAGGGAGCTGATTGTATACCCCAGCTTCCCAGAACCAAAATAATCACACAGAAACTATACTATTTAAATCACTGCTTGGCCCATTAGCTCTAGCTTCTTATTGACTAACTCTTACATGATGTATCAGGGTCATCTGTCTATGTGTTACTTTCATTGGTTGATAAAGAAACTGCCTTGGCCTTTTGATAGGCCAGCCCTTAGGTGGGTGGAGTAGATGGAGCAGAATGCTGGGAGAAAGAAAGCAGATTCAGGCAGACACCATGCTTCTCCTACCCAAGACAGATGGTGGTTAGAATCTTCCTAGTAAGCCACCACTTCATGGTGGTACACAGATTATTAGAAATGGGTTAATCGGGATGTGAGGGTTAGCCAAGAAGAGGCTAGATATAATGNCAGTGCTTAAATGAATACAATTTGTGTGTTGTTATTTCGGGTGCAAAGCTAGCCATGTGGGAGCCGGGCAGGATGAAAAGCAGGCCAGCCCGCCACTCCCCATTCACTACAGAGTCCTATCACTACACTTCACTTACATATTAATTTAACCAATTTCTATTAATCTGTGTATCACCACATGGCTGTGGCTTACCAGGTAAAGTTCCAGCATCTGTCTCTGTGGCTACATAGCTTCTCTCTCCACACCTTCCTTCTCCCAACATTCAGTCCAGTCTTCCCTGCCTACCTAAGTTCTGCCCTATCAACAGATCAAGGTAGTTTGTTTTATTCATTGACCAATAAAAGCAACACATAGACAGAAAGACCTCCCACACCAGGTAAGTCTATGGGATATTTTCTTGAATAATAATTGATATGGAAGGGCACAGTTCACTGTGGATTGTACCACAGGTGGCAGTAAATTGTGTAAAGCAAACTGAGCAAGTCACAGAATGCAGTGTTCCTCAACAGTTTCTGCTTGACTTTCTGCCCATCGCTTTCCACCCTGAGAACCTAAGCTTCTCTCAGTGATTAACTATAACCTATAAGGAAAAATAAACTCCTTTCTCCATAAGCAACTTTGGTCATCACATCTGCAGAAAGCAAACTAGGATGGTTTGTCAGAGTCACAGATATCTTCATATCTGATAAAAGAACAGTGAGTGGAAACAGTCACATTAGTCATGTTCATTCACTCCTACCAATATCATGGCAGGGTAAGGACATCTAGGACTAGTCTGAGCTAAGGAGTAAGAGGAGAAAGGAAAGAGGAGAAAAATACAGGAAGGATAAAAAGGGAAGAATCTGACTGTATGTATGTGAGGGGTGGGGTTAGAGGACAGATGGATAAGGAAGCTGAGAATGATCAACAGAACATAGAATAGGACAAGAGAGGGTGAGGAAGAAGATTAGGAGAATTAAAGATGTCTTAAGGTAAAAAAAATTAATAATTCTAGAACTCTGCACATCCAAGGACAAGGAAAAAGTAATACTGTTAGAAAGAGACAAAGAGTACACATTCAATTAAGTAGATCATGTGCTTAGTAAAGCTGAAGAGACCGCTGGAGGAGATGCCCCATGATACAGAAGGCTTAAACATAAATATCAAGCCAAGTACCTTTGTTCTGAAGCACAAAAGGCCAGTATTCTTGTTGGGTAGGATTTACAAAGCTCAAATATGCCAATGATTAAAATATGCCCAATAATTTCCACCTGAAGTTCATCACAAGGAGACTTCCCAGTGTTCAAGGGAATTGTTGTATGCAGAAAACAGATGTTGAGGGCAGCAACTGGCCTCACATTTGTGGCTGAAGGGGATTAAATTGTAATAAAAAATCCAAAAGAAACACACAAATGCCGAAAACTTAGAGATGAGGAACTGCTTTGTAGGGTTTAACTTGCCTGACACCACATAGTACACATCAGGAGCTTGAAGACTCCCCACTCATAAGCTAAAGTCACTTCAGCTCAATAATAAGACAACCTCAACAAGAGCTTCTGGCATACTCTTGCCACCCACACACTTGGGAGATGGAGGCAGGAAGCCAGCCTTGGCTATATAAGATTCAGTGTCAAGCAAAACCAACAACAAACACAGTGTCATACATTAGTTTGGCTTAGAAATAGGCCCCTTAAATGGAGCACTTTTTCCTCTGCCAACAACATCCCAGTTAACAAAGCTATAGGAAAGAAAATGCATGCAAAAGTAACATCAAAATTGTTAGAGAGACCTTAGTGTGGTGGTGCACACAAATAGCCACAACAGAGGCTTGAGGTAGCAGCAAGCATATCTTTGGGAATTCACGACCAACCTGCACTACACAGAAAGTTTCAAGCCAGACAGGTCTATATAGTGAGACCATTTCTCAAAATAAAAAGTTTCAGAGAAAACCGAACAAAAACATTAATTGGATTTTCGTCTTTGCATATCACTTTGACACATATTTAGAATCAATCAGAATTTCATGTTGTAAATATTACATTGACACAGATTTCCAGAAAGTTATAAATTATTACAGTCATTACGGAAGACAGGAAAAGAGTAGGGAAGTTTCTAAAGAAATGAAGTATGAAACTAGGACCAAGGCACAGCAAGCCTTTTGTTTACACAAAGCAAAATCAGAAACCAGGGAAGAACACTCTCCTCCCACAGTAATTGTGGTATGATTCTCAAAAGCCAAGATAGACAAACCATGAGAGCATCTACCAGTAGGTTAGCAAATAAATAAAAATCATGTGTGTGTGTGTATCTGTGTGTAAAAGAAAAAAACTATTATTTGGCCTCACAAAATGAAATCCAGCCATCTCTCACAAAGAGATTTACCAAAAGAATATTACTGCATGTATACAATATGTATACTGCAGTATACATGTATACTGCATGATACAGATACAAAATAGAAATCATCCATTTATTAACATTATCCTATTTATTTTGAAGAACTAATACAAATTACATCCCATAATATCACATTGTTTACCTTAATTTTAATTATATGTGTGTTTTTTTCTAAAAGTATTTTTATGTATCCTGTGTGTTGGCTGATGCCCATGAAGGTCAAAAAAGGCACCAGATCCCCTGGAACTGGAGTTACAGATGGATATGAACTACTGTGTGTGTTGTGGGAGCTCAACTCCAGTACTTTGTAAGAGCATCCAGTGCTCTTGATCACTGAGAAATCTCAGCCCCACATTGTATCTTCAAATAAACACAATAAAACTTTGTTTAAAAGAATAGATTAGGGAATTCTTTAGGAAGTGGATAATACCTACTCTGTCAATTTATACACTATGATTCCACAAGGCTTTGCACTTGTCAAGGGTATTCTCATGACTCAATCTTAATCTTTTTGTATTTCCACTTCATTTTATTATTTCTGAGATACAATATGCTCAGGGAATATTTGCTCTAGTTTATTGAATAATTATCATGTAAATATTGAATATTTACTTAACTTCACCAAGTCAAATAAGAATATAGATTATAATTCTAAGATATGGTCAATCATAAAGTTACATTGATAGTTACTGTTCAGATTATACAAGATTTACTACAAAACTCTTTTACACCCAAGGAACATGCTTGTGACTGAAAAAAATTATGTGGAATGTGTGTCTAGAAGTGGGTTTATGGCTGCATGTGATATGTAGTGTTCGATAGTAGGTCAAACAGATTAAAAGCCAATTTCCATTCTGCTCTATTCTAAGTCTGTGATTTCTAATAGCTCTTTAAGGAAAACTCACTTGTTGTCCTATTAAAGTTAGGTTCTCATACTCTGGAGTGTCAATGATCCTATGTGGCCATTACTCCAAATACTTGCTCATCAACGTCAAAACGCAAGTGACTTAAGCCAAATGGAAATTCATTTCTCTCTCAAGTAAATGTAAGCAATGTGGAAGGCTCCTCTGCTTTATGTGGCCATGTACAGACTTTAAGCCCTCCAATCAGTTGTTGTTAGTTCCTAAGAAAGTAATTCTGATATACAATAGAACTCAATGGAAAACACTTCAAAACATAGCAAGGAACCCACTCCTAGAGTTCTCCCAGTAGTCTGGGGTTGGCCCTCATCATTGCAGTTCAGAATGCTTTCTCTTTATGTTGTCATAAGTAGGATTGTACTACCCATGCGGAAAACACATTGAATAAACCACTGTCCTGAACATTGGCTTACTCTGCCTGATGCAAGTAGTGTTATCTGCATTGTGCTCCTTACCATTGTCCAGTTTATAGAAATTACAGAAAGAAAGACATTCACCCATGTGGTAGTTTGCTTTCCATTGCTGTGATTAAACACCCCAAGCAAATTCAGCTTGGTGAGAATATAGTTCATTTGGCTTGCCAGTCCTGATTAAAGCCTATCCCTTCAAGAAGCCAGGTCATGATTTCAAGGCAGGAGTTTGGAGGTAGGAACTAAATCAGACAACATAGAGGAATGCTGCTTCTTGGCTTACACTTCATGATACACACAGCTTGTTCAGGAGTGGCACCACCCTTGATAAGCTAGACATTCACAAACCAATCATAAATCAAGAAAATTCCCTCCCAGACAAGTGTACATACTAATCATATGGAGGTAATTTTTAGCTAATGTTCATTATTCCCAAGTTGGTATCAAATTGAAAATAAAAACAGCATACCCAGGTTTTAAACAGTGAGTTTGTGTGTGTGTGTGATAGACAGAGATAGAGAGACAAAGACAGAGAGAGAGAGACAGAGATGGAAACAGACAGACAGACACAGACACAGACAGAAAACTAGGAATAGAATGAAAACACAAAGTACAAACTTACCAAAGTTGGTTCTCTAAACCCACCATGTTGGTCCCAGGAAGCAAATAAGGTTTCAAGCTTCTCAGTAAGCAATGTTACTGAGCCATCATACAATCTGACCATCACATAACCATTTTAATAAAATGTATAAAGATGCACGTATTTCAACTCAGAAAATGTAATTATACATGGTTACAGAGAAAACACTTGATGTGGGATTCCCCTCTGTATGCTATGAATATATTTTATTAAAATAGGCTATTAAAGAGGCAGTTTCAGCCAATAGCTTAGTATAGTAAAGTCAGGCAAGAAATCTGAGCAGAGCCAGAACATTACTGGAAGGTCACAGCCTTGTGACAATACACAGATTAATACAAAAGGATTAATTTAAGATGTAAGAATTAGCTCGAAATATGTCTAAACTATTGGCCTACAGTGTTATAATTAATATAGTTTCGGTGTCATTATTTGGGTCTATGCAACTGGGAAATGAATGAGCAGTCTCTGCCTACAAATGGCACACCAACATGGGCTGACTACATCCACATAAAACCTGAGAGAGCTTGGGAAGGAATTCTAGACACAAAAATCCAGAGTTAAGCATGGCTTCATAGTACAGCATTTTCTTAGTGGACGATGTTTGCAAGAAGCAAGCAGAGTCACTGTTCCTTTAAGAGAAGGCTTCCTAACTCAACAGTAGTAGGAAAAACTGTGTGGCTCCTTGGAAAGGGCTTCCTGGTTTGTACTAGTTACAAGAACAGTTCTGGCTCTTTTAGGAGGCTGAATGCTTGAATGGAGTTTGTGGGCAGTGGGATGAAGCTACTTGGTGGCATTATGGGCCAACTGCTTCCCAGAGTTGAGTTTTGAGGGCAACTCCTATTCCAAAGATCCCAGAGTAACTCTTGTTATATTGAAAGCCTGAGAGAGGTAAACCTGGCACCCAGACCAAGCACATTACTATTTTAAAAGTACTTCTGGTCAGAAAATGATTACATATAAGCAATAAAGACAGATTCAGACCGAACTAAACTTCTGAATAGGTCATACTGTTTCTAAAAATGTACATAGGCTCAAAAGAGAGAAGAAAAAGAATATATACAGTTATAAAGAGAAATAAACAAGTTTAAAGAATAAAACAAAGTATTTATTATGTTTATGTATGTTCTTTGTATCACTGCTCTCTTCAAGACCTTTATCATGAAGGAATGTTGTATTTTGTCAAAAGATTTTTCAGCATCTAATGAGATGATCATGAGGATTTTATTTTAAGTTTGTTTATATGGTGAATTACATTGACAGATTTTTGTATGTTGAACCATCCCTGCATCTCTGGGATAAAACTGACTTGATCATTGTGGCTGATGGTTCTGATGTGTTCTTATATTCAGTTTGCCAGTATTTTATTTAGTATTTTTGCATCAATTTTCATGAGTGAGATTGGTCTGTAATTCGTTCTTAGTAATGTCTTTCTGAGGTTTGGATATCAGGGTAATTGTAGTCTGATAGAAAGAGTTAGGCAATGTTCCTTCTGTTTCTATTATGTAGAATAATTTGAGGAGTATTGATATTAGTTCTATTTTGAAAATCTTATACAGTAAGCCAACAGCCAACATCAAGCTAAATGGAGATCCCACTTAAATCAGGAACAAGACTGGGTTGTCCACTCTCTCCATATCTATTCAGTATAGTTCTTGAGGTCCTAGCTAGAGCAATAAGACAACAAAAGGAGATCAAGGGGATACAAATCATAAAAGATGTCAAATCCCACTATTTGCTGATATGATAGTATACCAAAATGACCCGAAAAATTCTACCAATGAACTTCTACAACTCATAAACACTTTCAGTAATGTATCAGGATACAAGATGAACTCAAAAAATCAGTACCCCTCCTGTACATAGATGATAAAAGGGATGGGGAAGAAGTCAGAGAAACAACAGCCTTCACAATAGCCACAAATAACATAAAATATCTCGGAGTAACTCTAACCAAACAAGTGGAAGACTTGTATGACAAGAACTTTAAATCTTTGAAGAATGAAATTGAAAGACACCAGAAAGTGGAAAGACCTCCCAAGCTGTTGGGTAGGTAGAATTAACATAGTAAAAATGGCAATCTTACCAAAATCAATCTAAAGATTCAATGCAATGCCCATCAAAATCCCAGCAAAATTATTCACAGACCTCGAAATAATGGTACTCAACTTTATATGGAAAAGCAAAATACCCAGGATAGTGAAAACAATACTGTACAATAAAAGAACTTCTGGAGGCGTTACAATCCCTGACTTCAAACTCTACTACAGAGCTACAGTACTGAAAACAGACAGGAGGACCAATGGAACTGAATCGAAAACACAGATATGAATCCACACATCTTCAAACACCTGATTTTTGACAAATAATCAAAAATATCAATGGAAAAAGAAAGCATATTTAACAAATATTCTGGAATAATTGGATATCAACATATAGAAGAATGAAAATGGATCCATATCTATCACCATGCACAAAATTCAAGTCCAAATAGATCAAAGAACTCAACATAAAGCCAGCCACACTGAACCTTATAGAAGAGAAAGTGGGAAGTACACTTGAATGTATTGGCATGAGAGACCACTTCCTAAATACAACACCAACAGAACAGCTACTGAGAGAAACAATTAATAAATGGGACCTCCTGAAACTGAAAAGTTTCTGTAANCCACACTGAACCTTATAGAAGAGAAAGTGGGAAGTACACTTGAATGTATTGGCATGAGAGACCACTTCCTAAATACAACACCAACAGAACAGCTACTGAGAGAAACAATTAATAAATGGGACCTCCTGAAACTGAAAAGTTTCTGTAAAGCAAAGGTTATTGTCAACAAGACAAAATGACAGCCTACAGAATGGGAAAAGATCATCACTAGCCCCAAATCAGACAGAGGTCTGTTCTCCAAAATATAAAAAGAACTCAAGAAATTGGTCCTCAAAAGTACAAATTGTACCAAAAAAATGGAGTACAGATCTAAACAGAGAACTTTCAACAGAGAAATCCTAAATGGCTGAAAGACACTTATGGAAATGCTCAACATCCATAGACATCAGAGAAATGCAAATCAAAACAACTCTGAGATTCCATCTTACACCTGTATGAATGGCCAAGAACAAAACATTAACGACAACTTATGCTGGAGAGTTTGTGGGGTAAAGGGAACACTCCTGCACTGCTGGTGGGAATGCAAGTTGGCACAGCCACTTTGGATGTCATTGAGGTGATTTCTCAGGAAATTAGGAAACAACTTTCCTCAAGACCCAGTAATACCACTTTTGGGTATATATCTAAAGGAAAGGATACTCAATCACGCCACAAGAACATGTGCTCAACTATGTTCATAGCAGCATTGTTTGTCATAGCCANCATTGTTTGTCATAGCCAGAACCTGGAAACAACCTAAATGCCCTTAGACCAAAGGATGGATAAAGAAAATGTGGCACATTTACACAATGGAGTACTACACAGCAGAAAAAAATAACAACATCTTGAATTTTGCAGGCAAATGGATAGAGATAGAAAATATCATTTTGAATGAGGTAACCCAGACACAGAAAGACAATTACCATATGTACTCATTCATAAGTGTTTTTTAAACATAAAGAAAAAAATCAGTCCACAAATCACAGTACCAGAGAACCTAGACTACAATGAGGACCCTATGAGAGATATACATAGATCTAATCTACATGAGTAGTAGAAAAAGATAAAATCTCCTGAGTAAATTGGGAGCATTAGGATCTTGGAAGAGGGGGAAGCAAAGGGGAGAGGCAGGGAGGGGAAGAGTGAAAAATATAGAGCTCAATAAAAATCAATAAAAGAAATAAGAAAAAAATAAAGTCTTTAAAGAAACATAGTACAGACACAGATTAAAGGAGTTAAAAATAAGCCATATAAAGATGTAAAATGCACAGAGCATCTGGATTATGTATATCATTGTGTTTTCTTTGAATTTTTTTACTGTAAATAAGCTAAGTACAGAGAGACATTTTACTGTACAGGCTGCTAATCTAAACCAACATATATATTTTAAATGTATCTTGATTTCAAAAGGATATACTGCTTTAGAAAAAGATGTTCTGCTTTTCTTCCACAAAGAACAGAAAACTATGGATTCCTTACCAGCTGATATGGCTTGATTAAACAAGACCCCCTGAAGCAATGGCCCAGATGGCCTAACATTCATGACAGCTTCTGGACTACTGGATGAGATGTACCTCTACCCAGAATACCTCATAAAAGACCTGGTTAATAGTGCCCCCAGTCAGCAGGAAGTAGTCTAGAGAACAATGCCCAAAATTCTTAAATAATTGTTTATAAATGTTTCTTTACAGTTAAAAGGGAGTATGCTATAGAGATGAATACTTTTCATTGGTATGGATCTTTGTTTATTGATACAAATTTAGGTCAATTTTGTTATATGTGTATTTCTGTTCTGATTAAGCTGTGTTTGTGCAGCTCATTTAAAAATGCAATGTTTTTTTTTAAGAAATAGAGGTTAATAAATAGTCATCCATAATAGCCAAGATTGTAGTAATATTTGTTAGGTTTTCTAGATGTACAGAGATATTTCAGATGTATAGTTATTCTTTAAACCTTTCAAAGACTAACATAATATGGCATTTAATATGTTTTAATAACTTAGAATTTATCATGATGATGAGACACATTTGCTTCTGGAAGCACCAGTCTACTTCAGGAGGATGATCAGCATCAAGGAGTTCATTAGCCATTTGAGCAAGAAACTGCTCTTGCCTGGACTGATTGATGTTATATTATATGAACTGAACATGCAGGATCCACAGAAAAATAATTGTTGAACTTCCCTACAGTTGAAACAATTCTCCAGGGTTCCTGCTTCATAAAAGAGTCTGAAAGACATTCTGCAGGACACAGAAAAAAGTGACTGACAAACTACCAATATGGGTGGAAATGTCTTTGAAATTTCCTGATTCATAGAAAAGTCTAATGGATACTATGGGCCCTTAGGCTGAATATGGATACCCCAATGTTATAGAAAAACTTTTTGTAACTGTCGATGCAGCAAGATATCTCTGTCAATTCTAGAGTCTTGGAAATTGCTTACAAAGCATTTCCTGTTAACTTAAGTAACATTATATCCTTCTAGAATCTTTGACAGAGTTGAAGAATTGTTAGTTTTAATTATAGTTTTCCTTAGTTAGGATAGAAATAAAGTAGATATAAATATTGTAACTAATTCTTGCTTGATATCTGTTTTATGTAATTTTGTCATATTAAAGTTAAAACCTTCCTTTTTATTTAGACAGAAAAGGGGAGATGATGTGGGATTCCCCTCTGTATACTATGAATATGTTTTATTACAGTTGGTTATTAAAGAAGCTGTTTTGGCCAATGACTTAGCTGAGTAAAGCCAGGCAGGAAATTTGAACAGAGATATAGACAGAAAGTAGGCAGAGTCAGGGAGATGGCATGTAGCTGCCAAAGAAGAAAGATGCCAGCCACCAGCCAGAACCTTACTGATACACCATAGCCTTATTGCAATACACAGAATACTAGAATTGGGTTATTTTAAGATTTAAGAGTTAGCTAGAAATATGCTTAAGCTATTGGCCAAACTTTGTTGTAATTAATGTAGTTTCTGTGTTATTATTCATGTCTGGGTGGCTGGGAAAAGAACAAACAATCTCTGCCTACAAATGTTAAATATTGTCTCTAGATAGATACAAACTACATCAATGCAGAATTCCTCATTAAAATTAAAGAGAGTTTAATACCAAACTGTGAGAAGAAACAGATTTTGAAAGAACACAGTAGCAGTCTCTTCCAAAGCACTGGGGTAAACAGATGAAGAGATGCAGTGAGACATGGATCCATAAATCTTGCTCCTACCTTCCATCTTGTTCACCAGGTGACTCTGGTATGCAATCTAAAATCTAAAAGATAAGTAAGCTTTTCACAAAAGCAACCATATCAGCTACTAACTCCCTGAATGTTCCTCAGCAAATGTTGATTATGTGACTGGCTTCTTCAGGCTGGTCCCTGCCTTCATTTAGTTAAGTACACAAATACGTCCTCTTACCTTCATGTGTGGAAGGAGTCACTGATCTTGCTTATACCTACAAATCTCTAGTGGATTTCCACTGGGGCAACCATGAACCTCTCTTCCTGACCTGGATCTCACCTTCTGCCCTTTGCAGTCAATTCTTGTGTATCTAGGCTAGGTTTTTCACAGCATCAAAATGAAGGTTAAACCAATCTTTACAGGCACAAAATAATAGAAACAAAATTCAATGGTGAGTGCTTTCAGACTTACATTACTCACGCTCTGTACCAAACAAAGCATGCATCATGCCTCTCATTTTCACAGGTAGTCTATCCAATCACACAATATTCTTTATTGCTCCAATTTCTACAGATAGAAACTAAGTTTTGCAATTTTCTAATTGTTTGATTTTTAAATTAATTTGACAATCCAAAAATTCCATTAAAATAACTTCCCCACTCTGAACTAAAGCATTTAAAATTATTTCAGTTCTACTATAAATTCATTACAAACAATTCTATTTCTAATTTGCTTGTATGTTCTCTAAGACTATAGTATAAAAACTTACTACCAAGCTAGTAAGATGGCCTAAAAGTTAAGAGTAAATACTGCTGATATAGATGATATACATTATTTAAACTCAAGAGATTCATAACCACCTAATACTCTGGCTTTAGAGGATCAAACACCCTCTTCTGTCCTCCATAAGCACTAGGCTCATGTCCACAAACCCACACAGATTACACATAATACACATTAACTAAAAATTAAAAATAAATCTTAAAGGAAACCACCTTGCTACCAATATCAATCAGTACATATTAAGTGTTTACTATATGAGAGGCACCATTCTAATTTTTTTTGCATAGCTCTTACTTATTAATTTATTAATTCATTCAGCCTCAAAGACTGTACTCCTTCACTTGGCAGTGAGAAGACATAGACAGAAACATGTCCAGCTCGCAGAGCTCATAGGAATTGACCTGTGGTTTGAACTCCCAAAGCCAGGGCAGTGCTTTATTTACTGCTATGAGATTGCATGGTCCCCATGATAAATTATTGTAGTATAAGGAATAATAAATAATTTTAAACATACTGTAACTGGATAGTAAAGAAAGGTCACAGGACTTTCTCAAACATGTCTTTCACTTCAATAAGATTCTGTGTGGCATATATTTCAGGACACATTACTAGGGAGTTGTGCTTGGACTCAATGGAGCTAAAATGGATCTCCAACTGAGAAAACAGGAGCCATCTGGTCTGCTTTAATTTCTAAAATGCCTGTGATTTTATTGTACGCTAACATGTGATGTAGGAGGGTCATCTTGTCTATATGTTACTTTCATTGGATAATAAAGAAACTGCCTTGGCCCCTTTTGATAGGTCAGCCCTTAGGTGGGTGGA
>LOEQ01000256.1:412015-424546 GCA_001685075.1 Bramus lutescens | reverse complement strand
GGCTAGATATAATGGGCCAGGCAGTGCTTAAATTAATACAATTTGTGTGTTGTTGTTTCCGGGTATAAGCTAGCCGTGCGGGAGCCGGGTGGGACGAAAAGCAGGCCCGCTCTCCAATCACTACAAAGTTCCATGAAAATGCCCTCTGTTGCCACATCCAGTAACCTATTTGTCTCAATTGTAATGGTTATGAACAGAAATATCTATTTCAAAATGTGTCCTTAGCATGTTAAATATGCTGGGAATTCATGATATGTGGGAGTCCCGTGCTCTGCTCACAGAACAGACATTAATGTCCTGTGAGAACTCTGTCACAGACCTCTGTTTTTTACCATTTCTAAATCATAACGTGTTGGAGGATCTTTGACATCCTCAGGAGGTAGAGCATCATGTAAATCGACGTTGTTATTATCAAAGGATTCCTCATTCTGGACCAGTTTGCCAGGCATCATTGTTCTAATTTATATGCAAACGCTGTGGCTCAGAGTAGTGTTGAATGCCAGGGCTCCCTCTGCGGGTACTTTTACAGTGAGAGAATTGCCACAGTTGAATGTGCCACTGAAGATGAAAGGCTAATGTTATCGACTGAATGAAATAAGGGAACTTTCATCTGATGCATGGTAATAAAAATGAGTGAGTGCAGCATGTATCACTTTGATTGTTGGGAATAGGGAACTTGTAAAGAATGGATTTTAAAAGAAAAAAGGAGGAGGAAAGAATGAAATTTGATTTTAAATCCCAGCTATTTCATCTTCTGAAGGACTATAATTTAGCATATCTGACTTTTTAAAATTGAAATGTCAACATATACAAGAGTATTACAAGCGAGTTCTACTATATTATTAAAGTCATGCTGAATGTTTCTGTTTAAAAGTTCAATAATTAACGTTCTGGCTCCATTGCTTAGTTAGCTAAAGCACCTGCATAGTGGAATAAATTCAATAATTATTTGTAATTATTTTCCCCAAAAGTTCATCTTACTAATTTATTAAAAGAACTAGAAAGACTTGGATAAATGCCTTACTTTTTAAAGTGCTTCTGGTGGGATAAAAGTTGAATTTAAAGAAATAAAAGGTTGTGGAATCATAGGGACCATAGAGAATACAAGAGCCAGGGGATGGGACAGTGAGGTCTAAAGTTCAGTCCTCTAGATACGATTGTCCAGCATAATGATGAGAACATCTAAGCTGTGGCCACATATACCTCATCTTCAAGAAAAGACAGGGAAGTAGGGGAGATGAGAAGGAAAGAAGGCTGGTAGGAGGGAGAGGGGTGTAGAGAGGACAATGGGTGAGTGTGACCGTAATAACTGCATCTATGTCTGAGAGCTGTGAAAATGCAAATAGGAAAACCATGATTTAAATTTAAATCTTCACAATTTTACTCACCCATTAGAGTGCTCTGAGCCCCTTTTCTCTAAATAAAGTTGAACGAAAATATATACAGGGGTATAAATGAGTAATAAGCGTATGCGTGTATGTGCACACCCATGTGTACAGAAAGTCCAGTGTATCTCACAGACCACAGACTCTAGTTCACATTAAACAGAAAGACAGCCTTAACTAACACATTTTTTTTTATTTTTTGGGATTATGACATCATTTCTCCCTTCCCTTTCCTCCCTCCATGTCCTCCTGTGTCCCTCACAGCTCTCCTTGAAGTCCATGACCTCTTTTTCCACTAATTTTTGTTGCATGCAGAAATGATAGATATATGATAGATAGATAGATAGATAGATAGATAGATAGATAGATGGACAGACAGACAGATAATAGATGACACACAGAGAGAGAAAGAGATGTTTCTATATAAAACCTGCTCAGTCTGTATAATGTTACTTGCAAGCAGAAGTATTTTTATGCATGTGAATCTCTGCAGAGAACAGGGGAGATCACTGGATACCCCCTGGGGCTGGAATTACATGCTGTTGTGAGTTCTTTGACTTGGCTAACCAAACTCAGGCCCTCTGCAAGAGCAGAAAGGGCTCTTAAAAGCTGAGACATCTCTCCATTACCCTCAACTACCTCTTTGAATTCCTGGAACTCAGTGGAGAAATATCCCCACATTATATTCCATGGTATTATGCCCAAATAGGCTGGCCCAGAGAGCTTCTAACTATAGGTCCAATTGATAGCTCCACCATTTGTTTGGGCCACCACAGACTTACAGTCTCATCATTTCTATATTAGATCAATACGCCCCTTTGCAGAATTTGTGGTTCGAATCTTCATATCACCATGTGAACATTGTTTTGTTTGTTTTCCGAGCTGCCTTGATGAGATCCAAGTACTTAGCACAGATCTTACTGAAATCTGCTCACAAGTGGCTTCTTCATGCATCACCCACAAAGAACTATACTACCCCATTTTTCTGTCTCCATTTCTTAGGATTGGCAGTGTATAGTTTTATCCACTTCACCATATCCCTAAACTGTTTTAACCTTAAATTTGAATGATCATCCTGGATCTGAGGCCATCTATTCAGATAAGTGTTCCTGTTTCCAGAAACATTACCTGCCATGGCCAGTTCAAAGTAGACAATAGTTTCCACTCAGCCCAGATATACTAAAAAAAAAAAGGAGCTGTGTTCCAAGAATGTTAAAAGCTCAGAGTTGTGAAACCAGGAGAGTCTCAAACACTAAGCTCTTAAAGAATGATTCAAACCTTAAGTTCATTTGTGTAATTTGCCTAATACCACCTTTCTAAATTCGTAGGCACGGGAGTAGCTTCATGGATATTGTGAAAACTGAGCCTATGAACAACCATCCAGTTTGGTTTTCACCTCAGACTGACCCTCATTCTGTGTACATGAACCAAGGAAAATCACCTGATTTTTCTGAGTCTTATTTTCCTTACTATTAAAATGCAGGCATAATCACATTCTAGAATCTGCTTTGATTGCATATTACATTAATTAAAACTTAAAAGTCAAATCATGTTGCAAAATATGGATATAAAGTCAGTATTTGGTATTCTTGAATTACATGGACTTTATTAAACTCTTATATAGAACATTTCAAAACATATTAGCATGTTTATGATGCAAGCCTCCTATAAGGTTATTATCCCCATGATAAAGAAAAGGAAGCAAATTCAGAAACCTGATGCATGCCTGGTATCAGGTTGGACTTTTCTCCCAGAAAATAAAGTATCGGCTATTAAGCTTTCTTTGACATAATTACAAGAGGAAAATTAAGTGGTGGGCCAAGGTTACAAGAATCATAGTGAAAGTTATTGTGTTCATTTTCCAGCAGGGAAAAAAAAACTACTTGAAGAGCTGGTGTCTAAACATTGCCAGTTACCATGTGATGAGAATAAAAACGGTGAAATTAAACAGAGGTGATGAACAATGCCAGGCATTTGGCCACCCTACAGACAAAGTTAATAGAAAAATAATTGCTGGATGTAAGTGCAACGGGCAGTTGTCTCCACGCAAGTTAAACCCACAAATAGCTATTAAAACCCTCTGGCCTTCCAATACTAGATGTCTATGTCACTTCTTTGTCACTTATCTTTTGCTGAATTGCCTTATTAATTAACTCGAAATGTGCATCTATTGTCTCTCCGGCACACCTGAGACCTACCAGCATAGCCAGCCCCTTCTCTGCCCAGAGAGAGGATCATCTCTTCAAGAGAGACCAGGCTTCAGCCACTTCACTGAGGACACAGCCAGGCAAGGATCCCCAAATCACCACCCACATTTCTGAGCCAACAAATCCTCTTCCTTTCAAGTTTCCTCTTAGCTTCAGGTCAAAGAAAGGAGAAAGGAAGCTATCTTGATGGGGGCAGGTTTAGGGGGAGGGGGGTGCTAAGTAGGAAGTGCAGTCAAAAAAATCAAAAGAAAAATAAATGAAGAGGATGCTGTGAGTAAGGATGGAGGAGACCACAGGAAGCTTAGACTGTAAGGGGCTGCCTCTATTATGGCCACTGCCAAAATGGACACAGGAAATCCTTGTGCTTAGTTCAGCATTGCCTCTCTCTCTCTCCCTCCCTCTTCCACTCAGAGATGGACCCTTCTTCATTTGTCAGAGCTCAGGAGACATGGCCAGGAAAGTACTGGGCTTGCGTGAGCACAGAATAGAGAAATTTCTTCTGTAAAAAATTAGATTATTCACCAATCAAGTATCACCACTCCTTTCAAAGCACAAAGCAATTAAAACAGAATGGTACTGGTGTGAAAACAGACACATTCACAAGTAGAACAGGACAGGGTCCCAGAGATAAGCTTGTACATGAATGATCCATTGATTCTTGATAAAGGTACCAAAATAAAACATGGACAAAAGGTGGTCTTTTCAGGAACTAGTGCTGGGTAAAGTGGACAGCTACCAGCAGAACTCATTACCTGTGTGCAGTGCTCATATATTCCACCCTGGTCCTACTAAAACGGCCAAAATAAATAGCTCTGACACCTTCTTCTGGCCTGCACATATGTAGTATACATATAGACACATGCAAAAATAAACGTTTTTATTGTTTGAAAAAATCTATAAATATATAAAATTAAAATATCTTAAAGTATCAGAGTAAAGAAATTTCTTCCAAGAACCATAAAAATACCCAAAATTTAATTCAGCTAAGAAAAGCGAAACAACAAAAAATAGACATATCAAATACCTTATATAAGTATTAAACTAAATAAACAAAGACCTCAATTTTAAACTCAAAACTTTATAACAAAATAAAAGATGAAAAAAGTTCTATGACATTGGACAGAGAAATTCTTTCTTTAGCAGGACCCTGAAAGCATAGACAATTAAACCAAATTTGCATGTGGTTGCATGATAAAGTATAGGATAATATGTTAAGTAAGCAATCCACAGTGATACTAAAACTGCATTCTTTGGTATGTTGAACCAAAGAAACATAAAATAAGTGTAGTTACTGGATAATGGGGAGACTGTGGGGTTCTTCAGTCAATAAGAACAAAGCTAGAAGTAGAGAGAATATAGACTCTGGTCGGGGTGGTGACCACAGTTAGAGGGGAGTGCAGCATAATTCCAATTAGTAAATAGAAAGGATTTTAAATGTTCTCATGACAAAATGACAGACATTTGGGACAGTGATTAGTACAACAATCATTTCATGCTGTATACAAGTACCAAATATTACATTAGAGCTGGAAAGATGGCTCAGCATTAAGAGCACTTGCGTGATTTGCAGCGGCTCACAGTTGTCTACAATTTCAGTTTCAGGGAATCTGATGTCCTCTTATGGCCTTCACACGCACCTACATTCACATGCATGCACCATCACACAGACATGTATGCATGTGTTGTGTGCACACACATAATTAAAAGGTAAAACAAATATCTTTAATCTTTTAAAATAACACAAAATATAAATGTAGAAAAAGATGAGAAATTAACAATAATATGCTCCTTCAAAAGTTATGTTCCCAGTTCTGGGGTAGAGGAGAGTGCATAGGAAGACCTTTATGAAATGTTCTTAGGATTAACACCCACAAAAGGAAGTATCCTAGACCAGGCAAAGGAAGAGTAAACTTCCCATGACACCTCTGTTATCCCAAGGTGCTCCCAGAAGATGTTCTGGAACTGCAAAGACCACACAGATTTTGCAAGTTGGGATAAAAGAGACAAGCCTTCTGTAGTTAAAGACTACTTGTTTATTTCCTGGCTGTCCCAGACCCAAATAATCACACAGAAATTATATTTATTAAACCTCTACTCAGTTTATTAGCTCAGGCTTCATAATAACTAACTCTTACATTTTAAATTAACCTGTTCCTATTATTTTATATTTTACCCCTAGGCTTGTGGTTTACCTGTAAGGTTCTTGAGCATCTGTCTCCTTCAGCAGATACATGACATCTTCTTGACCCCGCCTACTCTTTCTATATATCAGATTTTCCGCCTGGCTATATTGTGCCCTGCTATAGGCCCAAAGTAGCTTTATTCATTAACCAATAAAAGCAACACGTATACAGAAGAACTTCCCTCGCCAGCCTTCCACTCTTCCACACCTCCATCGGGCACTGTATTTAATGCACCCCAGGGTAACAGTATGGCCTTGGGAGAAACAGTGCTGAGAGCAACTCCCTGCTCTCCTCACAGCCATTAAGCCTGTCCACCAAGGGGATCAGGGCAGCAACAGAGCATGCACCAGACAACTTTCTAACCATCTACGAATTCATGAGATGTCGCTCACTGCTAGAGCTTTGCTTCACATGACAAGGACTTGGGGGTTAATGATAAGAAGACAATAAATGAACAAATATCTAGAAATGAATTTTATACTCTCAGTACTATTTTTTGTTTGCAATATTCTATTGAAGTATTGTAATTGCAAGATGTTATTTCAGCTCTGACTTTTAAAAAGTACAAATTCTAATACAATAAAACAACATAAAGAATGTATAAAACCATCTAATTATTTAATTCATTGCTGCTGTGATAAGGGCAGATTAAGAAAGGACAGATTTACTTTGTGTCCCAGCAGTGAGTACAGCTCACTGGGGCACCATAAGGCACGCTAGCAGGAGCTTGAGGCACTTGCTCACATTGTGCCTGCAGCCAGGAAGCAGTGAGAAACATTTCCCCAGGACATCTTCCTTCCTTCCTTCCTTCCTTCCTTCCTTCCTTCCTTCCTTCCTTCCNNNNCCTTCCTTCCTTCCTTCCTTCCTTCCTTCCTTCCTTCCTTCCTTCCTTCCCAAAACTCCTACCCAAACCTTGAATTGAACTCAATTTTGTGGTGAATTCTAGTAAGATTGCAAAAATAATCAGTGAAACCTCAAACCCAAACCACTTATGAATCTAGTTACCAAGGAGAAGTATAACCCAGCTGTGCTATAATAAATGCTAGGACTTGAGTCTTATAATTTAACAGAAATTATGATTATATTGACAGATGCCCTTAAAGGAATGTTTATTTATATACACTGTGGGGACCATTCATGGCTACAATGTTAATTTTATATTTTATTAACTATTATCCAAATGACTTATTCTATAACAAGTTAAGGTCTATTAATCTCAAGTCAGCAGTTAGCACACCACTTAGAAATTGTGAAATACTTTAATATATTGCTAATTAAAGAGGAAGATAAGATATATGCCTGTTTTCATAGCAACTAGCTGTTGTTGCTCCCTAAAGGCTAGCTAATGCAAATAGCTTTTCTTTATTTTCTCTTGTCAGATTCATTTAAGACATGGACTGAGCATGCTCTAGAAGGTCTTCTACTTCCTAATACTAATTATCAACTAGATAGGATCTAGACGTGTCTGGGAGGGACTTACTAGATTGGGTTAACTGAGGTGGGAAAAGCCACAGTAAAATTATGAAAGGTACCATTCCATGCAGGACCTAGCAGAGAGGAGTAAACCAGCTGAGTGCCGACATTCATCTCTCTCGGCTGACTAAGGAGGTAATGTGACCTTATGTTTATGCCTCCATGACTTCCTTGCCATGATGAATGGTTCCCTCAAACTATGAGACAAAATAAATTTCTTCCACCTTTAAATTACTCTCTTGTGTCTGGTATTTGGCCTCAGCAATGAAGAAAATTAACTAATACACAAGTCCAGAGATGACTGACGGGCTTGGAACCTAGCCATGTGATTGCCTCTGGCTTCATGCTGTTTACTTAATTTATGCCAGTTGCTTCCTTGCTATTTCAGACTTCTAAATAGCTAATTCTCCCAAATTTTCTTTCCAGTGAAACATACTAGGGTTGTCCATTGCCTTCATATTGGAACCCCAGTTGTCAGGTGCTATTCTGTATATTTACTGACTGTTGGAATTTCTTTGTTTCTTGAACTATTTAATCCAAATGCTATTTGTGTTCTACTTTGGGAGGATACTTGTCCAAGTGAAAAGAGGCAAAAGCAGCATGAATTTAGAATGACCATCCACAGCAGTTTTGAGAAGTTGAAAATGAAATCAGCTAGAACGTTAGCCTAAGAAAGCCAAAGTTTTACCTGGCTTGTTCTGTTCCATATCCTCGGTGATGAATATGGTAATATATGGAAGACAATCTATGAACAGTCATTGATATAGAGCAGTAAATTTCCACATATAATAAACATGGGAATATGTTGAAAATAAAGTGATCACTGGTGTCTGGGAAGAGTGTGAGGAGAAAGACGGAGAAGGTGAAGTTAATGGGAGGCAGTCTAGGATGTGGTCAGGTAGAAGAATGATATCTAATCTTCCATAACACTGTGGGATAATTCTGACTGACAGCAAGGAACTGAATGTTTCACAATAGCTGATAAAGAGAATTTTAAATGCTTTTATCACAAAAATATGATAAAGCTTTCAAGTGATACTAGCCAAATAATTCAATCAGATAAGTACACATAGTACAACAATATTGAGCTACTAAGCCTGCACTGGACCATTGAAATACATTCCCTTCCTAGTGCAACACGGCACTGCATGAAACTGTACATTTATCATGCATTAATGCAGTAAATTTAATATTTAAAAGATAGCACCAGGATGTGCATGTGCATTGTTCAGTTGAAAAGTGCTGGAATGAGAAACCCAAAAGAGCAGAATTTGTTCTTGGCTTAAGCTGTTGGGAAAGATCTTTGAACCTCGGAACTTCTGTAGCCATTACACTTCAGGGGAACAAAGTGTGCTGGGATAACAGAGGTGAGATGAAAGATAGCATCCTTGTAACAAAGGACCTTGGTGAACACATAGTTAAAATGTGTGTTTTATGTAGTGTTAAGTAACAGGAGCTCCTTTTCCCTTGCTAATGCCCAAAGAATTTGGGATTTCTTGTCTTTGAAGAATCTTGGATTGAGATTAAATTTTTTAGTTAAAAATAAAAACTAAGAGTAGATTGTCATGTTGCTTAAGTCCCTATTCCCTCTTCCTGTTTAAGAAGTTTCACATTTACAGAGGGATGGTGCTCTCCTGGAGAGGACCTTTGAGTTCTCTGAGGTCTGTATATTTCATTACAC
The DNA here is from genome assembly GCA_001685075.1 of Bramus lutescens. NCBI lineage: Eukaryota > Metazoa > Chordata > Mammalia > Rodentia > Cricetidae > Bramus > Bramus lutescens. The sequence goes on along the minus strand of LOEQ01000256.1, from coordinate 415,617 downwards.
TTCAAGCAGCTGAGACTTCATCTTCAACAGCAAAGCGATACTCCTCAGGTGCAAGGAACAGCCTAGGGTGTCTGTCCTAGTGATCAGAACATAAAGATATATGGGATGATTCTGGCCACTGTTGGTGAGACATATGCTGGCCCAATCTGGTTTATAGCATCATCTGCCAAGCAGTGAAATTATCAAAGGACACTGCTGGACAGACAAAGCCTGACACAGCTGAGCTTGACCTGAGCATGCCTCAGTGAAGTCCAGGATGTGAAGGCAGATGACATTGTAGCTGCAGAAGTACATGCTTTTATTTAGTGTTTGACAGTTTAATGCACATTCACAATGTGTTTTGATCAATGCAATGCCCATGACCCTCATCCCCAACTGCTTCCATATCACTCCAAGGAAATGTGTATTTTTAACAGACTAATGTAACCCAGGAAACTATAAAGAAAAATCCTATCCACCATTGGAGATTCAGGCCAGATCAACAGAAACCAGAACATGTTATGTAGTCCAGAATGCAAGGAGAAACAACAGGGACTTTGAAAGAATCTTCAATGAATGTGTGACAGAGGACAAGCACAAGCAAGCACACAAAAAATCACAATGAATAAGCAAAATTGGCCAAAACAACCTGTCAGAAGACCAAAAGCACAGTAACTAATGTCACACCCTCCTAGCCAATCACAACAGGCTAGCAGTGACCACCAGTTTCAAAAGGACCAACCAAAAAATGTTCCTGTGGAAGCTTAATTTCTCTAATCCCATAGCCACCCCCCCAAAAAAAAAAATTTTACAATAAAGAGCTTTACCATTGGAATCTTTTGGAGTCTGTGCCTTTGCCACCATGTCTTCTTACCCCTGTCCCCTAGGAAATAGGGATTACACAACAGGCGGCAGAAGCAAGCCTGCAACAAATGTGGAAAGAATTTAAACTTTAAAATTTACATGTATGTTCGCATGCATATGTGTTTACATGTTCCTGTGTGGCAGGTGCACCAGTGTGTCTGTGCAGAGAATGCTTATGCAAAGTGGAGGACATTTTTGGCTATCATCATAAGAAACATTACCCATCTCCTTCAAAAAAATCTCTCAGGATCTTCCCCATTAGGCTAGACTGCCAACCCAACAGGCCCCAGAGAGTCTCCTGTCTCTGCTTTCCCACTGGGGGCACATTCCAACACATCCAGAATCCTCACATATGTTCTGAGGATCGAACTCAGATCCTCATGCTTTCAAGCCATTTACTGACTGAACCATCTCCCAGGCCAAAAAAAAAAAATTGATAAAATAAAAGTCAGAGGCCCAGGAGGGAACAATAGACAGCCCAGAAACTCAGTACTATTGAGTATAGTGTTTGTTTTCACCCCAGATAATACCAATGCCATAGACCTGCATAATAGTCTCCAGAGGTTGGGTGGTGGGGGGCAGAAACCAAAGCAAAATTCAAGATGGAGAATTTTCCATGTCATTTTGTCACAGCTTCAGCATTTATGTGTCATGTTACTTCTCACACAGGGACCACCTAAAGACACTTACTAAAGAAATAGATTCTAGGCTTTTGACTGTAGAAATTCTATACTGATCTCATAGGAACATGGTCCTAGATAAGAGAACTTAAAGCAAATCAGTGGATTTGTACTGGATGAATGTCAAGCCATAAATAGTGAGGTAAGGCATCTAGCCATCCTTAGCATGATCTACAGACCAGCAACATTATCAGTACTCAATTGTTTATTATTTTATTTATGTGTGAAGGTTTTTGCTTGTGTGCATGTCTGTGAACCATGAACATTCAATGCCTGCGATGCCAGAAGAAGACACTGGAACCTCTCTCTGGAATCAAAGATAAAGATGGTTGTGAACTACCGTGTAGGTGGGGTGAACTGAACCTGGGTTATCTGGGAGAGCACTTAGAGCTCTTTATCACTGAGCAATCTCTCCAGCTCCTCAGCTGTTTATTAGAAAGGCAGTATCTCTCGGGCTAGGAAGCTAACTCAACCAAAAATTGATTGTATTAGAAGAAGAAAAATTTGAACTCAATTGTAAGAAGCCACATAAAAAGACAGATATGGTAGAGTGTGTTTGTAATCACAGCAATGTTGAAGCAGAGACGACGAGCTGAGCTCCCTGATGCATGCTGTTGAGTCATCCTAGCCTACTTGGTGAGTTTTAGGTTCAATAAGAGACCCTGAATCCCAAAGAAACAAGTTAGATGGTACCTAGGGATTGACACTATATGTTGCCCTCTAACCTACAAATACACAGGTATAAACATGTATGTTTACCAACATACTAAGAAACACATGTACACGTGCATCCACATACACATACCCACTTATTATACAAATACATAAAAAATAACATAAATTTCAAGCTTTTCTTAGGGTCAGATGCCTCAGAATCTGCCGTTGTTAACAGATAACCTGCATGCAAAGCAAAGTTCTAGATTCCAAAACTTCAGAGGATGTGGTTGATTTCAGGACATACTAATTCGGAGTTTACTACAAGGTAGCTTCTGAGCTAGTGTCAGGCCTCTAAACACAGGCAATTGTCTCTGTCGGATAGCATGTTAGAGAACCCTGTGTTGGTGGCGGGCATGTCGGCCTAACTGGCATAGAAGCTGATTCTACCAGACACATGCACAGATAACTTTGGAAGTTCTAAAAAATTTTAAATCAGAGGAGTGGTGAGATGGCTCAGCACAGAACAACACAACCAACCCTGATGGCTTGAGTTAGATATGCAGAACTCACATGATGGGAGGGCAGAATCAATTCCCTACGTCATACTCTGATCTACACACACACACACACACANTATATATATAAGGCATGGACCCACTCTGCTGTTTCAGAATTCTGACAGAGGTTTTAAAAAGAGACCCACATTCCAAACCTGTATGGAGCCAAGAGAACTGTGGATCCATTGCTTGAGACAAATGACAGCTCAGTGTGTCTGGAGAGGAGAGGTATCCTGCTCAGGGCCAAGCACACAGAGGGGGCCACATTTCTGAGAAAGCCACTGCTCATCTGTCACTGACGACTTTAACCTTGATCATCTGCTGAGGCAGCTTTGTGTGTTCCCACAATAACAGGGAAACAGACAAAATGAAATGGATTGGGGAGGGGGAGAGTGAGGCAAAGTAATGGATGGAGAAAATAGAAAGTCCAAATTAAAATTTTTTTTAAATTTAAACCTACTCCAAATTTTAAGAAAAATGGGTATACTTAACACTTCAAAGACAAGACTCCAACTTAGAAATTGGGAGGGACCTTAGAAGCAAAAAGGCAGATGTTTTAATAATTGTATACTTACAAATTTCAAAAACCAGCACAATTGCACAGTGCCCTTTAGATAAATAATTGATATTAAAAGTTCAACAGTTCTTATGTATGATATCTTCTTTCTTTTTTATTCCTTAAATTTGCACATCATATGTATATACATCATACCATATAAAATATTTCTTACACCTTATTTACAAGACCACTGATCTGGGGCTGTAGCTCAGTGATAGAGAACTTGCCTAGCATACATAGGGTTCAGCACACTTGGGTTCAATTGCCAGTCTTCCTTCCTTCCTTCCTTCCTTCCTTCCTTCCTTC
>LOEQ01000256.1:397407-409634 GCA_001685075.1 Bramus lutescens | reverse complement strand
GAAAGAAAGAAAGAAAGAAAGAAAGAAAGAAAGAAAGAAAGAAAGAAAGAAAGAAAGAGAAAGAAAGACACTATGAAGTCTTTTCCTATTGGCCATGACCCTGTGATTCAGTTCAGATGGGCTCCTGTTGGCTGAGAAAATGTTTATCATTAGCATGGAGCAATTGGACTGTAGCTGATACTTGGTGTGTTGCCATGAATACATTGTTGACAGCACTTCCTTTATCTTCTTAGCTATGTGACAGGAAGCTTCCTCTATCAGTCATGGACCACAAGGGAATTTTGGAGCATTCTGCCCCATCTCTAAGTGTCATTTTGTTATAGACCTGTCTCCATCCCTAGATTCTGAGAGTCACTGGAGGTAGCTGGATGCTTGTTTTTATCTTTTACAGTCCAAAAAGAACATAACTTTATGGCATAGGAAAATTACTTGAAACCCTAATTTCAGGGCTGTAACGCAGTCTCACTTATCCCTTTACATATTTTCTGTGATTGTTTTGGCAAAGCAAAGATGAAAAATTACAACAGAAACAATATGGCTGTGTGGGCTAAAATATTTGCTATTATCTGTTTTCTGTCCTGATAAACAGTTGCCAAGCCCCATTTTACTTAGGCTGGTGTCTTCTTAATGGATGAGCTGATGGAGTCCAGCACAACCTGCCTTCCATTGTATGCCCATGTGTATACGAATATGGAGATGAGAAAGTGGGTCCCTTCTGCATAGGGCACTGTTCAGGAGGGCCGTCCCTCTGACTTTCAGGGCTCTCTCCTTACTGAGTGCCAATCTCTGAATGTCTCTCTCCTTCTCTCTCTTTCTCTTTTTCTCCTCAAGTCTATAAATGTTTTATTAACTGTTGCTTCATTAACAGAAAGCCTCATATCCCCAGATAAAGGTAAGTTTTCCATCCTCTAGGGAGAGATTCAAACCATATTTTTGTTTGTAGACTTTCACAACTACTTTTATAATAAATGTGCAGGTATAGGTGTCTTCTCATTGTTCTATTTTCATTTCCTTTATGCTTATACACAGTACCAGGACTGCTGGGTCACAGGGTAGTTATAGTTTCAAATTCCCCAATTTTATCAAAAATTATTTCTTTGCTTATATAATATATCCCAATGATAGTTTCTCCTTTTCCTACTCCTGGTTCCTTCCCATTTCCCCTCCTATTACTCTCTTTATATGTTCCATTAGGAAAGTACAGGCTTCTAAGAGGTAACAGCAAACAGTGAGAAAGCAAAATATAAAAAAGTAAAACACAAAAAATTACATCCAAGTTCATCAAGGCAAGCCAACAGAAGAAAATGGGCCCCAAGAGCAAGCACAAGAATGAAAGACCCACTTGTTCATGCAATCAGGAGTCCCATAAACATACTAAGCTGAAAGCGACAATATATGGTTTGCAGAGGATCTGGCACAGCCCATGTAGGTCCCATGCTTGCTGCTCCAGTCTCCATGAGTTCATATGAAGCTTACTCAGTTTATTCGAAGGACCTTGGTCTCCTGGTGTCCTTCAGCCCCTCTGGCTGTTACACTCTTTCTGACTTCTCTTCTGCAAGGTTCCCTGAGTTCCAAGGAGAGGGATTTGATGGAGACACCTTATTTAGAGCTGTGTGTTCCAAGGTCTCTCTCTCTCTCTCTCTCTCTCTCTCTCTGTAATTTCTGTTTGTGGGTCTCTGTATTTTTCTCATCTTCTGCAGGAGGAAGTTTCTCAGATAATGACTGGATATAGCATGGATCTATGAGTACAGAATATCATCAGGAATCATTGCATGTTACTTTGTTTTAGACAAGTAGTATTTGGTTTTTTCTTAGGTCTCTGGTTCTTGGTCACCCAAGCAATATTGGGTATGGGTTTCATCTCATGGAGTGGTCCTTAAGTCAAATAGAAATTAGTCCATTACTCCCTCAAATTCTGTGGCACTATTGCCCTAGCATATTTTTGCAGGAATGATATACGGTAGATCAACGTTTTGTGGCTGGGTTGGTAGCCTGCAGACTACCTTTCAATGTCAAAGTCAGTAGAGCATTAAGGCTCCAGTGGGCCATTAAGATTCTCGTGGGAGTGTAAGATCTATTTTGGGACCAGCTTACCTTCTCCATGTTCAATGAGTTGTGTGTGAGATATCTTCAGCAATGAGGCCTTACTGTCAGTTTATGAAGAGCAACCTATTGTCTTGGAAACAGCATGGGTTGTTTGGGGATTTCCATGAAACCCCTTTAGCCAACAGCACAATTGGATGCAACACAGCCCCAGTACTAGAAGCTTTATTTGGTGTCAAGAGAAGGCAGGAGTGCTGAGATAACTTTTTGTGGGGTCGAGACTGGGTTTCTCTGTAGCATTGGTACCTGTCTTGGAGCAAATTCTTGTAGACCAGGTTGGCCCTGAACTCACAGAGATCTGCTTGCCTCTGCCTCCAGAGTGCTGAGATTAAAGGCGTGTGCAACCTGGCTCTCAGTTAACTCTTGAGTTCTGACTTAAATGACACAAATAACATAGAAAAACACATCTCATGTTCTGGTCTATGTTGTGTTCCTATTATTCAGGAATCCATTTTGTGTTCTAGATCATGGTGCATTCCTATTAAATATATAATATTCTACATTGATTTGAATTCCTATTCTCCAAATACACATCCCATGTTCTAGATCACATTGCAGTCCTACTAATTGTGAACATGGCTATTTTAGGTAGAGTTTCTAGTGCTGTGATAAAAACATGACCAAAAGCACTTGGGAAGGAAGTGTTTTTTGTTTGTTTGTTTAAACTTTTATTCTTCTCTCATACATTACATCCTGGCTGTAGTTTCCCCTCCCTCCACTTCTCTTAGCCTTTTCCCTACCTCCCATCTGCCCTAGATCTAGTCCTCCATTTCCCTTTAAAAGAAAAAAAGAAAAAGCAGGTCTCCCAGAACATCCACGTACCACAGTCTAATAAGATACAGTAATACTAGGCACAAACCCTCATATTAAGCTAGGAGAGAAAGGATCATAAGTGCAGATAAAAGTCATAGACACCCACCTCCCATGCCCATTGTCAGGAGTTCCAAAAGAACACCAAGTTACACAATCACAAGGTACATTCAGAGGACCTAACTCAAAACCATACAGGGTCTGTTTGTCTCTTCAGTCTCTATGAACCCCTATAAACCCTGCTTAGTTGATTCTGTGGACTGCATTCTCCTGGTGTCCTTGAAGTTTCTGGCCCCTGCAATACTTTCTCCTCCTCTTATTCAGGGTTTCCTTGGCTCTGCCTATTTTTTGGCTGTGGATGTCTGTGGAATTCCCCTGACTTTGTTTACTATTTGGCTGTGTGTCTCTGCATCTGTTCCCATCAGTTGCTGGATGAAAACTCTCTGATAACAATGGGGCTAGGCATCCTCCATCTGGTTCCTGAACTCTAAGCAGTATTAGGCATGGAGTTCCTCTCATAGTGTGGGCCTCAAATTAGACCGGTCATTGGTTTGCCACTCCCACAAATCCTGCACTACCATTGCTCCAACACATCTTGTTGACAGGATGGATTGTATACCAAAGGTTTTATGGCTGGATTGTAGAAAATTGAGCAGAAGTGTCATTGGTAGTACCACACTACTGATTAAAATCCTAAGTTTCATATTAGCTACTGGTATCCTCCCAAGCAGTAGACCTGAATATATGAATGTAATAAAACCATTTAGTTTAGAAAGTCAAATTTACACATGTATCATATGTACCAGAAATATATTGATTATCTAAAAAGAAGTCAGTGAGGAACAGCTGGGATAGGAGGGCATTTGGGGGCAATAGGAAAACCTAGTGCAGTGAAAACCTTTTGGACCCTAAGAGGGTGATGCTAGTGAGGAGGACATGGGGCCAGAACTGGCCATCTTCGATATTAAGCAAGGCTTCCAGTGATGGAAATGGGACATCAACCCATCCAAAAAACCATTCACCCATAACCTGTCCTGCCTTCAAGATGTGCTGGGACAGTGGTGGCATAGAACTGTGAGAGTGGCTAACCAGTGACTGGTGTAATATAAATTGAGGCTCAAGCCAAGAGAGCAGCCATATACAATACCACCTGGATGGCCAGGATCCTGAAACAGAATGACTCAGAGACCTATGATGGAACCAAACACAACTGACAAATAAATAAATAAGAAAACAAATAAATAAATTTTTGTCAACAAAATGACTCAGTAATTTTCTTCTATGTTTATAGATTGGTGCCTAGCCCTATTATCACCAGAGGAGTTTGCCCCAGCAGCTGATGAAACGGATACAGAGACCCACAGCCAAACATTAGGAGGAGCTCAGGGAACCACTGAAATGGGGTCCCAAAGGCATGGAGGAGCAATAGAGGTCAAGGACAGCAGGAGAGCATGGCCCATGGAATTAACTAAGCAGTGCTCATAGGTTCACAGAGACAGAAGCAGCAATCACAGAACCTATATGGGTTTGCACTAGGTCCTTGTACACATGCTGCAGTTTTTCATCTTGAGGTGCTTGTGAGACTCGTAATAGTGGGAATGGGGGGGCATCTGTGACTCTTTTGCCTGCTTATGAGTCCCTTTGCCTCCTACTGGATTGTGTCACCCAACCTTGGTATGAGAGCTGCTGCCTAGGCTTATTGCATCTTTTTAGGCCAGGTAAGATCCCTGAGAGGCCTGCTTTCTCCTGAAGGGAAATGGAGGAGTAGTGGCTCTTTAGGAGAGTGGTAATGGGGGCAGGGCTGGGATGAGCGTAGGGATAGGAGGCTGTGATCAGGATGTATTTATGAGAGAAGAATCGAAAGAAAAAAGAAAGCTTCTATATATATTGCTGTTTATCCCTTAACTTAAAGGCTCTCTGATTTTTTTCTTTTTTGAAAATTATTAAAATGACTCTATCTTCTTTAGGAGGGACCCGTGAAAAGGAGAACTTTCATTCAATTATTTCCTTTGCAACCAGACACTTCACCAAATTGCTTCTACCTTCAGAAAAAAATGCTAATGTGCTAAAGAGATGGTTCAGCAGTTAAGAGATTGATGTAGGAGGGTCTTCTATCTATCTGTTGCTTTCATTGGTTAATTAATAAAGAAAACTGCTTGGTCTGATAGGTCAGAACATAGGTAGGCAGGGAAGACAGAACAGAATTGTCAGAGGAAGAAAGCAGAGTCAGGCAGAGGCCATGAAGCTCTGGCCCAAGATGGACATGGGTTAGAATCTTCCCAGTAAGCCACAACCCCATGGCGATACATAGATTACTAGATATGGGTTAATCAAGACGTGAGAGTTATCCAAGAAGAAACTAGATATAATGAGCCAGGCAGTGCTTAAATGAATACAATTTGTGTGTTGTTATTTTGGGGTATAAGCTAGCCATGCAGGAGCTGAGTGGGATGAAAAGCAGGCCCGCTCCCCTTTTCCTACAAGGGATCTTGCTGTTTCTGCTAAGGATCTAAATTAAGTTCCAGAAGCCATGCCATGGGGCTCACAAACACACACAATTCCAGGGATTCTGATACCTTCTTCTGGCCTTCAAGAAGATTTCTTTGCATGTGTATGAACATGGGAATAGATTTAGAATAAATAAAATTTTAAAAGAAAAAAGAAAAGAAAAATACTAGCTTTTCACAGAACCACTTGGAATCATTTCCCATGCTGATCACTCTGTCTATAAATTGCCATCTAAAGGCAGACTTTTATTTTCTAAAATAACTGGCTTTATTATGTCCATTGACTCATAACTACTGACCCACATAATTTTATGTCGTTTTATTATTTAGAGAAAAAAGTAGCATACCGTTTCCCTTCGTAGCCTTTTAGTTGAAAAATAGAAAGTAGGCATGGTGGCACATACCTTTACTCCTTTACTCCTAGTGCCTGTGGGCCAAGGCAGGGAATTCACAATTTCAAGACCACCCTGTGCTATATAATAAGGAGATATCTCAAAAATCAAATTTTAAAAGGAAAATGTGTCAAATGATAACATTTTTCACTCATTTGATAAATATGGTTCTTTTCAGAAATATAAATGTTGTGCTGAATATGGTCTCAACAAAGAACCTTAGAAAACAAGAGTTTTCTTTCCAAAATAACCAGAAATGGAAATAAATAGAAAGATGAGAAAACCAGCTGAAAGAAATATACATCTAACTCACAGCTCTCTTACTAGGATCGAAAAGGAATTGATCTGTGCCAAAGTGAGTTCCTCTGTCAGGAATCACAATGGCATAATCCACTTGCCCAGGATAAATGTTCTCAAGTGGTAGCAGAGGAGTTTGGTTTTATAGATGAAGAACAGGAGAGAAGTAGAGGAGATGATCCAGTAGGTAAAGTCTTTGCCACTCAAGCAGAAGGATGTGAGTGTGTGCCTCAGAATCCACATCAAAAACTCCTGTGTGGATTTTTAAGCCTGTTACCTCAGAAGTAGGGAAGCAGAGAAAGGTGTATCTATCTCTGTGGCTAACTGGCTTGCCAGCCTCACTAACTTGGAGAATACCTGGCTACTGAAAGATTCTTTCTCAAAAAACTGAAGAAGATGGTGTCAAAGGAATGACTCCCCATACTCATGTGTGTGTGCACACAACCCCCCCACACAAAAACACAGAGTGAGTGAACAAATGAATGAATGAACAAGTGAGCCATAAAGAGGCTATGGCAAATTGGCGATGATACCTGCTTTGTCTGACAAAGGTTGCATTTGGCATTGACTGCTCATTGCTAGTCTTTGTTGGAAATTCCAAGTAAGACACAGAAGTTGAGACAGGGTATTATCTATGCTACTGTGTACCCTACATGATAAAATGGCTAAATATTAAAATTAACTGGGACTTTGGAATCTGAGAGAAAATAGTTGCTGCCTTCAACCCATGCCCACCAGGCATGAAGAGGTTTTCAAAACCCCTTTCTTTATTAGTATCTTCAAAACTAAAATAAAGCGCAATCAGGTCATAAAGGGCATGAGTACCCACAATTGTTCTATCAAAAAGTCTGCAAAGCATACAAATCCCAAATAGACTTCTCAAAGTATCTCCTTTGCATGCAATGAACTGTGCTCCTTCAAAAACTAATTACCAGTATGCTGATCTCCTTGGCTCAGAATCTGACCTCACTAGGAAACAGAGTTATTGCAAATGTCATGGATGAACATGAGGTGATAACAAAGTTGGGTGAGCAATCATTGAAAAAGATGTGGGATCAGAGATATGCACATGGGGATAACAGCACAAGATGTTGGCAGGGAAGGGGAACATCCTTCTTACAGCCAAGGACTTCTACCAGCCACCAAAGATGGGTAGTAAGTGCTCAGAGATTCCAGGAGAGGTGGGAAACAGAATCGTCCTCTGAGTCCTCACAAGGTTGTTTCCTGCCCTCTCATTTCCAACTTTCAGGACTACGAGAAAATAAATTCTTGTTACTTAACCCAGCCAGTCTGTGAGACCATGATAGAGTTGCTTCTGGAAATGAATACTACTGCTGAATACTAGAGGAGCATTCCTTTCCTAGGCAGAAGTCATGTTAGCATCCTGTCTGCAGTTACCTGGGCTCCTTCAGATGCAGATAGAATCTGTCTACTCCTGAGGTGGCTTTTCAGCATATTGTTGGGTGCCATGCTCTCAAGGGGAAACCAATGGCTGCTTGGAAGGATGAGTATCACAGGTTCTTCAAATTTCCTGAGTCTCAGAAGACACTTGGAGTCTACTATACCCTTAAGTGATTTTGAGTCATTTTTGCTGACAATGATCCCTTTCTCACTTTAACATGACTGAAAATATCTACACAGTCATGTGCACAACCAGGTATCTTTACACACACAGCCTGTGACTTCGAGCAAAATCGGGTGTCTCTACACACATAGACTGTGATTTTGAGCATACACACAATAATCTATACACACAAAGTTTGTGACTTTGAGCACAATAGGGTATCTGTTTAATTATGGGAGTGATGTAGGTGAGTCTTCTCTCTATGTGTTACTTTCATTGGTCAAATAAAGAGACTGCTTTGGCCTTTGATAGGNGTGTTGTTATTTCAGGGTATAAGCTAGCCATGCGGGAGCTGGGCAGGACGAAAAACAGGCCCGCTCCCCGTTCACTACATGGGAGCATGTTCTAAGCATGTTGCTAAATGATGTTGAGTCAACATCAGGAGTACACTTACAGCAATTTGAACAGCCACCCACTGCAGCCTCTTGACATAATCAAAAGACACAGTAAGCATGCATTGTATGAGGTGACTGCCACTGTACACACCATGCTGCTTTACAGATAACATTTAAAAATTACATCTTGTCTTTCCAATTTTCATATATGTATACAAGGAATCTTGATAAATCCATCTGTCTTAAAGGTTTATATTGCTGTGAATAAACATCACAACCATGGCAACTCATAAAGAAGAAAAATTTTATTGGGGTGGCTCATTTACAGTTTCAGAGATTCAGTTCATTATCATCATGACAGGAAGCACAGCAGCATGCAAGCAGACATGGTGCTGGAGCAGCTGAGAGTCCTACATCTTGCAGGCAACAAGAAGTTGACTTACATAGTGGATGATATCCTGAGCATAGGAAACCTCAAAGCCCACTCCCACAGTGACACACTTCCTCCAAAAATGACATAGCCACTCCAACAAAATCATACCTCCTAATAGTGCCATCCCCTATAAAATTATGGGGGCAAACTACATTCAAACTACCACACCATCCCTGACTCCATCACTCCAATTCACCACAACCCCAATGCAATTGAAATCCATACAAATTCTATGTGTTAAAGAAATAACCCATGGAGGGCTGATTGGCTCATGACTGTTTTCTCTGTTCTTCACTTCAAGATGTGGTATTTTAATCAGTAGATATGTTTTCCCCATCTACTTCTGGTGGGCAACCAAGAGTAATGGCAATGACTTGTTTCTTTTGGTTGTTTCTGTGGCCTCTTTGATCAATAACTTGTAGGAAAGTGACATATGCTTGGCACTGAAATTTTCATTGAGAGCCCATGTCTTTTGTGAGTAGCATGGTGTACCCATGTGAGATACCTCTGTCCAATCTCCTTTCTAATGAGTAGACATATGCTTTAAAATCATTTAAAAGTATGCTACCATGATTAATAAATCAGTAATAGAACCTTTCATAACATTATAAAATATATTCATGTGTATGTATTTGTGTGTGTGACACGTGTACACATTGATGTATGTATATAATATATTCATATGTGTGTGCGCACACACATGTGAAGGCTAAGGAACAACCACAAATGTTATAATTCTTGGTTTTGGTTGTTTTTTTGACACAGTCTCACCTGGATTGTAACTTACCTATTATATTAATCACTCCAGTAAGAAAACCCTAGGAATCTTCCTGTCTCTGTCTCCCCAAGCACCAAGATTACAAGCACGCAACGCCACATTTAGGTTTTGTAGATAGGTACTGAGAGTTGAACTTGAATCCTAATGCTTGCATGGCAAGCACTTTACTGATTGACTCATCTTCCCAGCCCCTCATGATACCTTTTACGTGACTTATGACCAAACTGTTTTCCACAGTATGAATCCACACAAATTATTTGGTCATTAAGCTGTGACATGACAAGAACACTGTCATTGAACTAGAGAAATTCTTCAGCTTTGTTATGCTCTTATGGGACCGCCAATGTGCATGTCCTATCAATGACCAACAGTTGCTAGGTAGCACAGAACAGTATAAAATAAAACTGAAATGGGGCTGAGAATTTGGTGACATTTTATATAAAAACATGACTTTCTACTTATTCATGTGGACTCAATAAATATACATTGAGGAAGGAATTTTACCTGCCTGGCTAAGACATTCTTTACTTCATGTGCATGTTTGATGTATTGCCTCTGTCCTCTTTCAATGAGTTATAGGAGCCAGGGCTCTCCTTTGCTTGTCCCCAGGGGTCTATAATCCACAGGCTTAGAACCATTGTTTTCTTGTACAACTGATTTATTGGAAGGGTCCATTTCCGTGAGAGTCTAAACATGAAATGGTTTTTCTCTCTCCAGTCCTTACTTTCAGTGGAGGTTTGTTGACTTATTCTGTTCCACCATCCCATAATTTCACGACCCTCTCAGTTACAGCAAGTTTATTTTAACCTCCAACATTAATCACAAATTCAATTAAATCTCATTGGTTTTGCTCTTTTCTAGCAAAGTTGATAGGGTCTTTCCTATGAAGTTTCCCACTGCTCTTGGCCCCAGTATATCCTTGGCCCCTCTGAAACAGAGACGGGGTGAGGATTTAAAAAGCAGTCACAGTTGCTGACTTTCTTTTGTGGTTGGGAGGTGCAGGTTGGATACCAGCCCATTCAAGTTCTGTCTTTTCCATGTGCATCTGTTTCTCAGAAGTCCCCTGCCTGGGACACTCAGCTCTAGCACCTCCCCTTTATTCTTCCTCTCATCACCGTCCACTGGCTGTCACCCAGTAAGTCCCTGCTGTAGAGCTTTCTTGAGTAGGGGACAGTTGCACTATGCTGGCTACCTTAATAGCAACTTGGCACAGGATTCAGTGATTTGGGAAGAGGAAACTTCAATTGAGAAAATGCCACCCCGAGATTAGCCTATGGATAGAATGTGTTATAAGTCCCTGATTGATGATTGATGTGGGTGGGCCTCTCCATCCCACAGGGCATGGTACTACTCTGTGTGGCTGGTGGGTGGCCCTAGATGGTATGAGAAGGCAGACTAAGCAAACTATGAGGAACTAATGAGTAAGCTGACTTCCTCAATGGCTTCTTATTAAGTTCTTGACTCTAAGTTCTTGTTTTTAGTCCCTGTCCTAGCTCTCCTGGATGATTTACTTTTATATTGTAAGCTGAAATAAACACTTTCTTTACCAAGATGATTTTTATCATGGCATTTTATAACAATATAATCTAACTAAGATAACCTAACTGTGAGATCCACCAAAACCATTCCATTTTAGCAACCATATGTGACTTCATTTTTGTACAAGTTAACTCCAGTGGTGTGGATCTCCACCAAGCTCTCTCATGCCATGTTTCTCCTGCTTTAACTAATTGAGGAAGTTTGATGCAAAGTGTATCCAGAGCATCAGGGGACTCTGTTACTTGTATTTGTTACCATGGACTAGACATTGACAAGAGAACATTGACTACTGTTTAAAATCTGGTTATGTCACCACAAGTAAGTCATTCTTCAGTGCTGATACCAGATAGAAAATGAACGATCTAGAATGCCCAAACCAGAAAACAGATGTCTGTTTTCTCTTTTACAAAGGCCTTGCCTTTTTTGGTTCATCCTGGAGCAGACGTTATCTCTAATAGACATTAAACTATTATTTGATAATAAAAAATAATTACTATTATTATTCTGTTATAGGAACAAAGCAATTAACTGACTCTTAATGGCATATTGCTATACCATAACACAGAAGATCACTCAACCCTTAGAAGCTTCTTCTTGTAGTTACTGGTAATTTACAAAAAGATACACAACTTATCACTTTGTAGAGAATAAGACACTTTAGAGAACTCAGTCATAAATGGAATATCTTTATCAAACCTATCATGGCAAGGTTTGTGAATCTATGATGATGAGTCAGAAACATTGTAAAACCCAGAGGTGGTACATGACAAGGAAACAGTGTCTTCAAATCACAGCAGGACTGGCAAACATATGTATTTACAGAGACTGACAACACACAGAAGACCTATGCAGGTCTAAACCACAAAAAAATTCAAGCACTGGAAGAAGGAAGCAGACACAAAGTACCGCTCCTAACCAAAAAGCTATGTGCAATTAATACCTGCTGTCAACACAAAAAGCAGTTTTTAAAATGGAGTGACACTGGGTTTATCTACCAACCACACTCCAGGCCAGGCCTCATACCCAGGAGTAATTGGCAAATACAAAACAGATTCCAATGGTTGTGTGTGTGTGCTTTTTTTCTTAAAAAAAATTATTGATTTTTATTGAGCTATACATTTTTCTTTGTTCCTCTCTTTGCCTCTACCCTCCCCTTCTACCCTCTCCCAATGTCCCCATGCTCCAAATTTACTCAGGAGATCTTGTCTTTTTCTACTTACCATGTAGATAATATCTATGTTTGTCTCTCTTAGGGTCCTCATTGTTATCTACGTTCTCTGGGATTGTGATTTGCATGTAGGCTGGTTTTCTTTGCTTTATGTTTAAAAACCACTTATAAGTGAGTACATGTGATAATTTGTCTTTCTGTGTCTGGGTTACCTCACTCAAAATGATGTTTTCTAGCTCCA
>LOEQ01000256.1:355986-368823 GCA_001685075.1 Bramus lutescens | reverse complement strand
AAGGCCAAGGCAGTTTCTTTATTCAACCAATGAAAGCAATACAAATACAGAAGGTCCTCCTACACCAGTGGCACAAACCTTTAATTTCAGCACTTGGGAGGCACAGATAGGCAAATCTCTGTGAGTCTGAGGTCTACAGAGAGAGTTTCAGGACAGGCTCTAAAGCTACAGAGAAACTCTGTCTTGAAAGAAAAGAAATGAAAATAAGAAAGAAAGAAAGAAAGAAAATATGAACCTAAAGAGATTAGTGATAACCAAGAATGTATAAGGAATGAATAATACCAAACCAGAAAATCAAAAGAGGGGAAAACAGGAAAACATACATACACATACATACACACACACACACACACAAACACACACACACACACTACCACCACCACCACCACTACAACAATAATAGCAACAATGACAAGATTACAGGAATCAACATTCACTACTCCTTGATATCTCTCAACATCAGTGGTTTTGATTCCCCCAATAAAAAGACGTAGACTAACAGAATGGTTATTAAAACATAATCTAACCTCCTACATTCAAGAAAAATACCTTAATATCAAGGATAATATCACCTCAGGGGAAAAGGATGGGAAAAAGTTTCAAGCAAATGAACCTAAGAAGAAGGCTTGTGTAGCTGTTTAATATCTGACAAAATAGAGTCAAACCAAAACGAATCTGAAGAGATAGGAAAGAATATTACATACTTACAAAAGAAATAACCCAAGAGGACACTGCAATTACTTTCCACCCTTTTACTAACAAAAAAAATTTCTCCCATATAAAAATACCTGGTTCCAGCTTCCCCTCTCTCTACTCCTTCCCATTCTTCCCTACCTCCTCTCCCCTTGGAATCCACTCCAGTTATATCTCTCAGTAGAAAAGGACAGCTTTCTAAATGACAGCAACAACACATAACAAAATAATATATAAGAAGAAAAAAACAAAACCATCACATCAAAGTTGGGCAGGGCAAAACAAAAGAAGAAGAAAAAGAGCCAAAGAGAAAGCCCAAAAAACAGAGAGCCACTTATTCACACACTCCAGAATTCCACAAAAATGCCAAATTGAAAAATAAAATATATACAGAGGATCAGGTGCAGACTCTAACAGTCCCTGCACTTGCTGCTTCAGTCCTTGTGTCCTCCACACCCCAACCCCTCCCATCCCATCCCCTCTGGCTCTTTTTTTTCTTTTCTTTCTTTTTTTTTGGGGGGTAGGGTTTTTATTTATTTATTTTTTTAAAAAACTACCTTTTTTCATTATACATACCAATCCAAGTTCCCACTCCTTCCCCTCCCATTCTCTCCACATACCCTCTCACCCCACCTCCATCCAATCCTCAGAGAGGGTAAGGTACATTGTTTTGGGGAAGGTTCAAGGCCCTCCCTACGATATCTAGGCTGAGCAAGGTATCCATCCAAAGAGAATAGGTTCCCAAAAAGCCAGTACATGCAGGGAGGATAAATCCTGGTACCACTGCCGGTGCAACCTAGATTCCTCTCAACTGAAGAATGGATGAAGAAAATGTGGCACATTTACACATTAGAGTACTACTCAGCTGAAGAAAAAAAAAGATGACATCTTGAATTTTACATGCAAATGGATGGAATTAGAAAACGCTATCTTGAGTGAGTTAACCCAGACCCCAAAAGATGAATATGGTATGTACTCACTCATAAATGGATGCTAGCTATAAACAAAGGATATTGAGCCTATAGTTCATGATCCTAGAGAAGCTAAATAATACAGTAAATCCTCTGGCTATTTATACCTTTTCTGTCTCCTCTTCCCCAGAATGTCCTGAATTCTGAGGGGTATTTGATAGAGATATATGATCTTGAGCTGTGTGTTCAAATGTGTGTGCATGCATGTGTGTGAGGTATGTGTGTGTGTGTGTGTGTGTAATATCTAACTGTTGATCTTTGTATTTGTAGTCATTTGCTACAGAAAGCTTCTCAGATGGTGTCTGAATAAGGCACTGATCTATGAGTATAGCAGAATATCATTTAGAGTCATACTATCACTCCTCTCTATTTTTTTTAACAATAGTATTTGGTTTTACTCTAGATCTCTGAGCTATTTGATTTCTGGTTCTTTATTGCCCAAGTGTTGGTATGGATTCCTTCTCATAGAGTGGGCCTTAAGTTAAATCAGACATTGGGTGGTTACTCCCACATACTTTATGCCATCATGTCCTTAGCATGCTGTTCAGGCAGGGCAGCATTATAGCTCAAAGGATGTGTGACTGGGCTGGTGTTTGCATTCTCTTTTGGTAGCCTGCAGAGTACTTTTCCATACCAATAATACTGGCACATAGAGGTAAAGGTTCTATGTAGGAACCCACTTGACTCCTCTATGTTCAATGAGTTGTGTGGTTGTTTTCCTTGGCAAAGGCTTCACTGTCAGTTTGTAGAGAGTGACCTATTGTCTTAGCAACAGTCGGGGTTGCTTATGAGTTCCTTTGGCTAAAAACTCAATAGAATGTAGCCCAATCCTGGTACTGAAATCTTTATTTTGTGACAAGAGATGTTCAGTTGGGACTCTGTCTCCTCCATTATTTGGAGAAATCTTTAGGATCACCCTTATATATTTTAGGAAATTTCTACTACACTAGGTCCCAGACATTGCAATTTATAATATCTATGCACCAAAAACAAGGGCACTCAAGTTCATTAGAGAAACACTACTGCAATTTAAATTGCATCATATATTGACCCTCACACACACCTTGCCAACAGACAGGTAGACAAAAACTAAGAAGCAAAATGCTGGATGTTATTAACCAAGGAGACCTAACAAATATATACAGAACATTTCATGCAAGCAAGAAGAAATACACCTTCTTCTCAGCACCTCATGGAACTTTCTCCAAAACTGGCCACATATCCAGGCACCAAGCAAAGCTTAACAGATAAAACAAAATTAAAATATATGCTATATCCTACCTGGCCACAGTGGATTAAAGTTGAATATCAAGAACAGCAAGAAATAGACATGGAAACGGAACAGCTTACTACTGGATAAAAATGGGTCAAAATCTAAATTGCAGGCTTTCTAGAATTGAATAGAAATGAGTACACAACATACCTAAACTTACATAACACAACAAAAGCAGTTCAAAGAGGTAAGTTTATAATACTAAGTGCCTACATAAAAGGGGAATTATTATGTTAATCTCTTAACAGCACAACTGAAAGGACGAGAACAAATGGAAGACAAAAGGAGTAAAGGGCAAGAAATAATCAAACTCAGGTTTGAAATCAATGAAATAGAAATAAACAAAATAAAGCAATATAAAGAAGCATCGAAGTGAATAACTTTGAGAAAATTAGTAAGATTGACAAACCTTTGCCAAAGTTAGGTAAAATGTGGAGAGAGAATATTCAAATTTTAAGAAATCAGAAATGAAGTAGGAGACATAACAACAGACATCAAAGAAATCCAGAGAGTCAGAAGGGCATACTTTAAAAACCTGTATTCCACGAAACTGGAAAATCTAAAAGATGTGGGTAATTTTAATATATATATACAACTTATATAAGTTAAATCAAGATTAGATAAACATACATATAACCTCTAGTGAAACAGAAACTGTAATCATGTCTCCCAACCAGAAAGAGAGAGAGAGAGGAGAGAGGAAGGAAGGAGGGAGGGAGGGAGGGAGGGAAGGAAGGAAGGGAGGAAAAGCAAGCCACAGCCAGAATGTTTTGCAACAGAATTCTACCAGAATTTCAAAGAATAGTTAATGCTAATACTCCTCAAATTATTCCAAAAATAGAAACAGAAGGAACATTGCTCAATTTATTTTATGAGGCTACTGTTACCCTAATACTGAATCCATAAGAAGATCCAACAGAGAAAAAGAATTACAGAACAATTCTCCTTATTAACATATATGCAAACATTTTCTGTAAAGAAATTGTAAACTGAATCCAAGAACACAGAAAAAATTCACAATGACCAAGCAGGCTCTTTCCCAGAGATTCAGGAATGATTCAACATACATATATAAAAGATGCATAATTTAACAGAGAAACAAATTGAAAGACAAAACCACATGATCATCTCATTGCATGTAGAAAAGCTTTTGACAACCAAAAATCTAACCCCACTTCATGATAAAAGTCGTGCACTGATCAAGGATACAAGGACCATACTTTATAACAAAATATATACAGCAAATCCCATAACGAACATCAGTTTAAATGGAGAGAAACTCAAAAAAATCCACTAAAAACAGGCACAAGACAAGGTTGTCTACTCTCCTTGGACTCTACAGTTATCTCAAGTTACTTTCCCATTATCACCATCTGTTTCCACCTATGACCCAATGTGGCACGTCCACTGCAATTTGACACATACCTTAAAGACTATTTGTGCACCCTACCTCCACTTGTCTTTCATTTACTTTGACTCTGCCAAGATGGATCATTCTAGAGCCATCAGTAATGTCCACGTTGTTCAAGAAAATAGGCTCTTGCTAGTCTTCATCTGATTTTTCACTCTCTTGAACCCAATTCAGTTGACAGTCGTTTAAAAAATGTACTCTCTTTCCTCCATCATGCTCTCTGATTTCTTCCCACCTTTGCTTGTGACTGTCTCCAGACATTTCATATAAGCACAAACAGCTCTCACCTGAGTCTATTCCTATTTCATATCCCTCATAAGATTATTTCTCACATTCACTACAAGCCATGTTTGCATGTCATCTCTGATACTCTATAATCTTTACTTCATGTCTTAGCATGTCCACTTTAGTATCTCTAACGAATCTCAAATTAAACTAATAGCAACCAAACGTGAACTCTGTGCTTCTCTTCCTCAAATTCTTTCTCTTCAGATTGGTGTTTCTCATATTGGGAGTTGTTGCCACAACCTCATGCCAAACCCATAACAATTCAGAGGCACATTCATCCATCACCAAGAGATTATCTAGATTTTTCCTATAATATCTACCAATACCTTTCCATCACCATGTCTACGGTGGTACATCATACTCTGTTGACATGCTATAATTGTGGGGACAACTGGGTAGTATTTGGCAAGGTATACATGTTACACTTTCAGTGGCTATAGGGACAATATATGCCTGTGGCACAAAAACTAAGCTATGACATATGCTATATTCTTGTAATGCTGCCAGGCTTCCAAAATCTGTACTTACATGTGTCCCTTTATTATTAGCATAGGAGATGGGGGCTCCATGGCAATCACCTCCTTCCACTTACATGACATTTTGTTTTACAGTCTTGTTAATGTCTTATCCTCATGAAAGACAATGAATGACAGCCTCTCCTTCTCTGTGGGGATATGCATTTTCCCTATTACATGTAAAAGAGAAACATTAAAAACAAAAAATATTGATCACAGTTAGATTTATTGGGATAAGACAAGCTTCATAACTTTTGGTTACCCTTTTATATTGCATTTGGAAAGAAAATATGTTGTTTCTAAATGCAATGCCATAGATAATCTGATAGGAAAATCCCCAGCCAGTGATTATTTCAGTAAATCAACATAGTCTGTTTATAAAAGGTTCAGATTTTAGACTTCAGTGCATTGAATTATTCTATTTTTTAATGATGGATTAGGGCACTTAACTCTTATTCCCAAAACTCTATTACAGAGCAGCTTTAACATATTTGCATAGAAAAATACTTTACTATCAAGCTTTGGATGGAATGGTTCCTTCTCAGTACCCATAGAGACAGTTTTACAAGTGGACAGTGTCCCCAGAATGATACCACAGCCAGAGCCTCTCAGAACATTAAGATATACCTTCACACACCCAGACATGCACTGAAACAGGGATTGTTCCTGTTCTATTCACAAATCTAGATAAATTGTGAGTGGAACAAGTAAAGGAAAAGGAATGAGTCAGAGAGGGAAGTACAGCCCCATAATTGCCTACAATGTAAGAGAAAGATCAGAGGGTGAGTACTTAGACTCACAGCAGGCAGGAAGGTGAGCTGTTGGCACCGTGGAACTTTAATCTTTCTGTCATCAGTTTTGTCCATCCTCCTTTGGGAGTGCAATCCGAGGATGCCCTTCTGGACTCAAAGTCAGAGACTGTCTTATGCTGAACCTCTGTGGGCATTTCCTTATTACTGTTCCCTCTGCCTCATAATTAGTGACAATTCTTTCCAGATTTTGAGGTTGGTCTGTCAGTCTTTGTTCATCTGTTACTACAAGTTTTGCTTTATTCTGTTACTTCAGGCATATTTTAATGAGGGTTTCAGAAAAACTTCACTGATGTTTCCCATGAGATTCTGTTTTGAATTATCAATTTAATGCAAAATAATCTCAATCAAGACAGCATGGATCCTTTTTGAAATGCAGGCTAAAACCATGATTGTGAAAGGCAAAAGAAGAAACCAGAAACAGAAAAGTAATAAAGGATGTGTCAATCAATGAAGTGATACCATGGCCATCAGTGTGAAGCATTTATAAAGTCAAGCTCCATTTTTTCACTTAAATGATAAATTATTCTCTACCATTTTTCCTCAAGGATTATATCTTGAAACTTGTCCTAACAAATCTAAAGTCACCTGGACTTGTAATTGAAAAGTATTTTCTTAAAAAATAGCTGCTGAAATTTACAGTGAGTGTAGCAAGTGACAGAGGTGGAACATTCTCAAAGGGTTTTAGATGTGCAGTGACAAGCAGAAGGATGTTGGAGAAATATGCTCTCATTTGGTAAATTTGAAATGTCAAGCCAATGCAAAATTTTTGGATTATTTTTGCAATTACATAGGCCTTCTGGCTCACCACAGCAAACTGAATAGCACTATCCTACTTTATTAACTCATGCAATAAGAACAAAGTTGAATATGAGCTGCAATATTAATGGCTGACAGAATGAGGAACAGTAAATGTGTTCAACTAAAGCATGGATGAATATTTATATAGTTTCCAAATGCAGAAATCTTTCTATATAACAAGTAAACCAAAATGTTAAAAATTAATTCTATACAAGTGAAGTCTAAAGCTTAAAATAGAATGAACAAATAAAGAACTAGGAAAATGAGGGCATTTTTAGAAAACATACTTTAGAAAAGTTCTGCGGGTGGTCTCTAGTTGGTCCGTGACCTCACTTCCACAGTTAAATGCTCAGAAATAAGTTCAAAAAATGCATTAGGAGACAAGGGTTACAGCTAAGAAGTACGGAGCCTGCCTACTATGGCTGAGACCATAAGTTATATACTCCAGCATAAGCAAGACAAACAAACAAATAAATAACAAACAGATGCAGAATGCTTTAGCAATAAAACATTCTGAGATAAGGATTAAATGAAGTAAATCGTCCAAACTTTGTCCCAATTTTTCTAAAACAAAATGTCCTATTAATATCCTATAATGCTTTTCTTCTTGTTATCACCTTTACATTTTATTGACTTTGTTGGTTGTTTTCTCTTTTCGAGGAGGGATTCCCTGGCACATGGAAGTCATAGAAAAACTTGCAGGACTTGATTTTCTCCTCTCACCATATGGGGATCAGGAATAAAATTCAGATCATCAGGCTTTGTGGCAAGTGCTTTTAGCCACTGAGGCATCTTTCAGACCCTAAGCACTTTAACCCAGAAATCTATATTAAACCTGGCCACAGTATTCTCTTAGACTCATCAGCTGCATTACAATCAGGAGGAGAACAAAAGAGATTCCATCTGCTCTAATAGATTTCTGAGCTATGAGAGATTTTTTTTATTGATCCGGGCTCCTACTGTCCCTTTCTTTAAGTAATAAGGTTGCTACACTTAACGTGTCATGCTTCTGTCGCATTGACTTATGCAGTAGATATTGAGCCTGTTGAAATTCCTGTTCCTGTGATTGGTATAGAAATGCCACTTGCCATTCTCCATGCAGTAGGAGTGTTCCCCTGTTCTGCTTACATGACAAACAAGTGGTTCTGAGCCTTTTGTTAAAAATTATCATGTGAAAATTGAAGATTAATGCTCCATTGCTAAAATGGGAATGACTCAAAGAAAATCTGTATGCAATATTTAAAATGTGCCAGATAATCAAGTCCTATTTTTAAAGAGGAAATCAATGAATCATTTTAGTTTCAATAAAATATAAAAAAATTTATACCAACCATTCTAAAATGTTCATGCAAATCAGTACTTCTTCAGTGTTTCCGTTGTCTTAAACCAATAAATATATTCACAATTTAAAACATGTATTTAAATTTTAAGCCAGGAATAGTCTTTGAACCAAAGATCCCCTTTATATAACATATTCTTAAGAAACTAAGGTAAGGATTTTTGCAAATAAGGACTGAAATCATGAAAGATGAAATAGGTAGAATTTAGAATTCAGAACTGGAGATATGACAGTGGATTATGTGCTTGCTTGGCAAGCATGTAAATGGGGCGTTCATGTACCTAGAATCTTCATAAAGCTGAACAGGCATAGCAGTAGCCTGCAAACCCAGCACTTACAAGACATATAAGGGACTCATGGAATAGGCTAGCCAGCTAGAGTAACTGGAACTGGCATTCTCTGGGTTCAATAAGTCTTAATAAATAAATAAATAGTCTTAATAAAGTACAGCAATTGAGAAACACACTTAATATGTACTTAGTTAGCTATGTCTCACTTCTGCAATATGTCCATAACATATGCACACACAAACATCCATACATAGGCACACCACAAACATATGCATTCCATAAAGTATCTTTATAAGTCAAACCATAAAAATGTTGAAATAATTATGGTAAATTTACCCAATAATTCTGAAATCATGTGCTTAAAAATAAAAAAGGATAAGTGTTAAAATGCAGAAAAATCACACAGTGTTTCCCTGAGCCAATCTAGACTAAGGATCTCATTCATCCATACCTTTAATCACCATTGTTAGCATACAGAAAAAATAGGGAAATTGATCATTGTACACAGCTCACATTCTTCATCTTAAGAACTATTGATCTATTTCAGAAACAGATCATTGAATTACTACTACAGGGGAACACATATTGATCTAGAAAAATGGATTTTGAGATTTTGAACTTTTAGCTAAACAATTGCCTGAGCTGATATGAACGGTTTGCTCCTCCAAGTAACACAAATGCTAAGCAAAATAAAACACATGGAAAAAGCTCAGTTCATAACCTAATTCAAAGTTAAAAGAAACCACTGGGAATTTGTCTCTACTTCATGCACTGACGTTTTGGGATCTTATTTTCTTTGGATGCACACCTTCCTAAGCCTGGATGTTGTGTGTGTTGTGTGTGTGTGTGGGGGGGTCCTTGGACTTCCCACAGGGCAGGGAGCCNGTGGGACGAGGGGAGGAAGTGGGAATTTTAATTAGTATTATTTATGAAGTATTTAAAAAAGAGGAAAAGAAAGAAAGAAAGAAGGAAAAGAAACCAGTGTGGGTTGGTAGATAAACTGTGGTTCTAAACATACAGCAGCTGTAGAGAACATCCACCTAGACATGAAAGAGCTGATCACAGGAAGACTTTAGATGTGATGTCATCATTCACACCATTTGAGGTAACCGAGGTTGCTCAGCTTTGGTGCTACTAGTGTGAAAAAACTACATGCTTTAGTATTCTAAGAGTTCTACTAGGAAGGTTTTAATTATGTAACTAAAATGAAAAAAAAAACTTCACCCACAGTCATAAATGCCATAAGAAAGTCACCTCAGCTCAGAAGTTGGGCGAGAAAAGTGAGGTAGATGCCATCAGAAAGTGAAATACTGCCCTTAGTCCAGCCTGAGCACAAACTTGGGCATTAGGTCATATAAATGGCATAGAACCCATGAGAGGATGTTAATCATAAATAAAAAAACAGCCTGTGTGTCTGGAGAGACGGCTCATCAGTTAAAGAGCACACACTGCTGCTGAAGAGGATCCGAGTCACATGATGGCTCACAACAAACTGTAGCTCTCATTTGATGGGATCCAGTGCTTTCTTATGTGCTTTGTCAGATCCTGGACTCAAAAACACCTGGGTGCACACACACATACACACACACACACACACACAAATGAAAATTAAATAAAAATTTTAAAACAAATTTTAAAACTAGTCTAGTAGTGAACAAAGTGATTAACCTCAAAAAAACAAATAAAAAATCTTTCTAGACAGATGCTTCAAGAAAGATGCTTCCTGGGTGCAAAGTAATAATGTACAGGAAGAAAAGCATCTTATTGCATAATAAAAAGGCAAACTATATAAAGAAATAATTGTTGTGAATGTTTATCACAATGCCAGTGTAGAAAAATAGGGAAACTAGAATAGACACTATAAAGTCTTAAAGATCTGTGTGTCATATATCAATAAAGCAAAGAAGTATGAAGAAGAAATGTCAGACAAGTATAGTTCACTGAGAAAAAAGACTGGGCAAACTGGAGAAGATGCAGAAAACCTTCCATCTAGGAACATTCTTGTCACTCCTCTAAACAAGGAATTGATGACAGTAATGAGCGCAAGCCAACACTGTGGAAAACAACTCTGGATAAGGAGGTATGTCACTGATGCATCTGATTGCCAGGACTTTGAACTCAGGCCAAAGGATACCAAAAGTTTTCTTGTTTCTCTAGCTTTGTGGAATATCTCAGCCTCCATAAGACAATGGGCTAATTTTTCATAAGTAAATCTTTCTTCCCTGTCCACTTCTGTTTCTGTGTCTCTTACCTTCTCTTTCTGTCTGTTTGCATACATCTTTCTCTCTTTTTATCTCACTGTGTATCATACATATTGTTTCATATACATATACTAATGATAAATAATATAAAGTATGGATAATATAATAATAGTAGATCAATACCTTGTTTGTTGAAAATTTGAGGTTATTAACTATTTTACCAAATTCAATCACCTTTCTTTCTACTAACCTTCCATAAGCTTAAATAGTTTAGATATTATCAAAAACAAAACAAATAAGGTGTTTCATTTTATACAAGTATTAGCATAAACAGAACAACCCAGACACAAATATCATAGAGTAAGACATATGACTTTGTTTTAGTGGAGTAGATAAATCTCAGGAAGAATAATCCACAAGTAAAGATTGTTCTGCACAGGGCAATGCCTCAGCTGGTCCCTGAACAGTAAATGTTCATCTTTGAGTCTAGCTAGCAATAGGAGGAAGTGATTCTCACCTTTGTTATTCACACATGGGACAGTGAATAGGAAGTTGGATAATGACAGAAGTTGAAACCAATGCTTAATTTGGTCAACAATGCCAAGTAAAAGAAAACTTGGTCTTGCTAATATGAAGGGTCATATCAAATACCTGTGCCACTTTTCTGAAGCCAAAAGTGTCACAGAGTCCCAAGTAAGGACACACACTTGAGATACAAAGGACATGGATGAAATATTTACTTCTGCTAACTGAATACATAACTGTAAGCCTCACTTTCCCCACATGTAAAGAATGAGAATTATACCTACTACTTATGAGAATTGCATATTCAAAACAAAGCACAGAGTGAGAATTCACTAAATATTTAAAGTAAGGCTATATGCAAATCACATGCCTCCCAGTTGAAAGGAATTGAGTACATGGCCAAAGTGTTTCAACATGAATGACAATATTATATGTATTATATGTATGTCAATTCCAGGAAAAGAAACCAAAAAAATGTATTTATTAGGGGAAAGACAGACCATAAATCACAGTGTAGAGGTATGTCAGAAGACAATAGCTACAGTAGCTTCTCTTCTTCTACCATGTGGTTTCCAGTAATCAAACAGAGGTTATTGGGTTTTGTGAAGATGACTTCACCCACTGATTCATCTCAACAGACCTCTAAATTCTCCCTTTAACAGTTTGTGTGTATATATTACTTGTGTGTGCATGCATGTATAGAGATGTATGTATGTATTAATGTAGAGATATATGTATATATTAAAGAAATGAGAATTTCCTATCTTCTATTTTTACTGACATTTTATTATGATAGTCTAAGCTCATGAACAAAAAAGCTGAAAAGATTACACAATAAACATACATAAACTTCTGGTTAGCTTCTGCAATTACTTCATTAAATGTCATTTATCACATATGTAGCTCTCAATCTGTCATTGTACATTAGTATCAAATGCATTTAGAAGTATTTTTCCAACAGTCACACTTTTGACCCCTCAACACTTCTGTATGTGGATCATTGACTAGATGTCATTATTGCTTTGCCTTTGTTTTTCAAACTTCTGCTTCAAAGTATTATCATTTTCTTATTTTATTGGAAACAAAAATGTTGGAGCCTTATGGTTGGTATTTGTTTATGTTTCCTGCCAGGATTACATTCTGTTGTATTCAGAACTGACAATGATTTTCTCATGTAAACATCAGCTGTCGTTCTGACTTCCCTGTCACTGAGAAAGAGCATAATTTTTCATCAAAAAGTCATCAAAGGTTGGGAGCATGATAGCACAGTGATTAAGTGTGGTTATTGTTCTTCCGTAAGACCAGAGTTCAATTCTCAGAAATCATATCAGGTACCCACAAATAACTGTTACTCCAGTTCCACAGAATTTGGGGATATCTTCTGGATTCCATGGTCACTACACTCACATGAACACACACCCAAAGGTAATCTATATAGAAAATGCTAGAAAGAAAACTCAAACCTAAAGAGTTTAAGTATACCCAGGGTAACTCATGGAATAAATAACCTTAAACCAATAAAATCAAAAGAAGGAAAACACACACATACCACACATACACACATACAAACATATAGACATAAAGACTAACACACCATTACCAACAACAACAAAAGAACAGTGTTATGGTCAAAGTAAAATGGTGCAGCTCCTCAAGTGGCTGCAGGCAGAGGGCAGTGGGTCCTGAGACCACAGCAGGCCACGAAGGCAGCTGAGTCTCAG
>LOEQ01000256.1:343158-355955 GCA_001685075.1 Bramus lutescens | reverse complement strand
CCACAGGGGGCAGCAAGTCCCATGAGGAGAGACAGACAGATGGGCATGCCATGAGACCATGCCACAGGTCTCCGAAGGCAGCTGGTCCAGGGCAGGGTGCTATGCATCAGGCAAGAGACAGTAATGGATAGACACACAATGCAGAGTGAAGTTGGATATTTATTTAGTGGGTAATGGAAGGAAAGGGGAGAAGAGGGAAGAGCAGACAAAGAGGCACAGAGAGAGAGAGAGACAGATGGGGGAAGGGGTGAAGTAGGGAGAAGGGAGAGACAGAAGCTGGCTCCTCAAGAAGAGATGGAAAGGAAGGGACTCAGGCTGGAAACTGAAGATCAACTTGCCTCAGTGAACTGGGGAGGGAGTAGGCATGGCTTGTCTCTTAAAGGGACAAAGCAGACCATTAAAAATAGAAATCAATGATCATTGCTCATTGATATCTCTCAACATCAATGGTATTTATTCCCAATAAAAAGACAGACTAACAGAATGATTGTGAAAATGGGATTCATCATTCTGCTGCACAAGAAACACAACTTGACATCAAGGATAGACATTACCTCAGGGTAAAAGATTGGAATGAGATATTCTAAGAAGCAAGTTGGTATAACAATTTAATAGCTAATAAAATATACTTCAAACCAAAACTAGTCAAAAAAGATAGGGAAGGAAACTACATATTCTTCAAAAGAAAAGTCCAATAAGATGACACTTCTATTCTTAACATCTATGCCTAAAGCACAAGGAAACCAAAATTTGCAAAAGAAATACTACAGCAGTTAAAATTGAATATTGACCCTCAGACACAAATAGTTGGAGACTTCAATACCCAACTGTTACTGTTGGACAGATTAACTAGATAAAAACTAAACAGAGAAATGCTGAGGTTGACTGATTTTATAAACCAAATGGACCTAACAGATATTTACATAATAGTTAACCAAACACAGAATACTATATCTTCATCTCTGTGCTTCAGAGAACATTCTCTAAAGTTGACCACATACTTGGACATAAAGCAAGTCTTAACAGATAGAAGAAAATTTAGATAAGTACCTGCATCCTATCAGACTACAACAGATTAAAACTGGATAACAACAACAACAACAACAGATAAAAGAAAGCTTATGAACTCATGGAAACTAAACAACCCTCTACTGAATGAAAATAGGGCCAAGACAGAAATGAGAAAAGTAAACACTTTTTAGAATTGAATGAAAAATGAATACACAATATACCCAAAATTATGGGACACAATCAAAGAAATTCATAGCACCAAGGTCCTATAAATTAAAGTGGAAATAACTTATACTAACAAATTAACAGCACACCTGAAAGCTCTACAACATACCCAAGAAACAAAAACAAACAAAACATTAAACAAAATAATCAAACTCCAGGCTGAAATTAAGAAAATGGAAACAAAGAAAACAACAAAGCAGCAATGAAACAAAAAGTGGGTTCTTTGAGCAAATCAGTAAGATAGACAAACCCTTATCCAAACTATTTAAAAGGCAGAAAGAGACTATACTAGTTAACAAACTCAGAAAAAGAAAAAAGGAGACATAACAACAGACACCACAGAAATCCAGGGAATCATAAAGACATACTATAAAAATATGTACTCCACAAAATTGGAAAATATAAAAGAAATGGATAATATTCTTTCTTTTCTTTTTTTTGCTTTTTGTTTTTGTTTTTCAAGATAGGGTTCCTCTGTATAACTTTGGATCCTGTCCTGGAACTAGCTATATAGACCATGTTGGCCTCAAACTCACAGAGATCAGCCTGTCTCTTTCACCCAAGTGTTGGGATTAAAGGTGTGCACCACGACTGCTCAGCAAAAATGGATAACTTTCTTGATATATACCAATTACCAAAGCTAAATAAGATCAGATAAGCAATATAAATACACCTATAACTCATAATGAAATAGAAGCAGTACTAAATGTGTCCCCGAGGCACGTGCGCACACACACACAAAATAGGGCCAGATAGTTTTACAACATAATTCTACCAGACTTTCCAAAAAGAATTAATGCATAGTACTCCTCAAATTACTTCATGAATTAGAAACAGAAGAACCATTTATTTAATTAATTTTGAGAGGCCAGATTTTTAGTTTTGGTTTCCATGAAACTAAAACCACAAATGACTCAACAAGGAAAAAGAATTACAGACCAATTTCCCTTATAAGCATTGATGCAAAAATTCTTAATAATAAACTTGAAAATTTAATCCAAGAATGCAGTAAAAAAAAATCAAGTACCATGATCAAGTAGGCCTCATCCCAGAGATTTGGGAATGATTCGATATATAGAAATCAACAAATGCAATCCCACATATAAGCAACTGAAAGAAAACCCCACATGATCTTCTCATTAAATGAAGAAAAGGCTTTTGACAAAATCCAACATTTTTTCTGATAAAAGTCCTGGAACAATTAGGGATGCAGGAAAAATACCTAAATGTAATAACGACAGTTTACAGCAAGGCTGTAGCTAATATCAGCTTAAATGGAGAGAAAGACAATGTGATTTCACTGAAATCAAAAGCAACACAAAGTTATCTTCTCTCTCCATGCCCACTCAATATAGTACTTGAAAACATAGCTAGAGCATTAAGACAACTGAAGGAGATCAAGGGTATATAAATTGGAAAGGAAGAAATCAAAGTATCTCTATTGGCAGGTAATATTATTATTAGCTCTATTCTGCCCTGCCACAAGCCAAAGCAGCTTCTTTATTCATTAACCAATAAAAGCAACACATATCAGGACTTCCCACATCATTTCCCTTTGTCTCTCTAAGTAGAAAAGAAGGTTTTAACTTTAAAATAGTAAAATTTCATATGCAAAACAGTTATCAAGAAAGAATTGGTAAGAATATTTATATCTATTTTATCTTTTATCATAACTAGGAAAAACTATAATTATAACTATCTATTCTTCAACTCCCTCAAAGACAACAGAAGGATATATACTACCTAAGTAAACAGGAAGTGCATTATAAGCAACTTCCAAAACTTTAGAATTGACTGAGACATCTTGCTACCTAGACAGTCACCCAAAAGACTTCTGTAATGTTTTGGGATCAGCATTCAGCCTACAGACCCATAATATCGGGCAGACATTTCCATGAAGCAGGAAATTTCAAAGACAGTTTCATCTATATTGGCAGTTTGTCAGTCACATTCTTCTGTGTCCTGCAGAATGTCTGGCAGACACTTTCATAAAGGAGAAACCCAGAAGGACCATCTCACCTTTAGGAAAGTTCAACAGTCACTTTTCTGTGGGTACTCTATGTTTAGTGCATACATCATATCATCAAGCAATTTGGGAAAGAGCAGTTCCTTGTCCAAATGGCTGAATAAAAACTCCATAAGGATGCTCTATGATGTCCATCATGCTCTTGAAGTAGAATGGTGCTGCCAGGAACAGATGTGTCTCACTGTCATGAAAAGTCCTAAGCTTTTAAAACATTTTAGATGTCATATTCTATTAATCTTTGAAAGGTTTGAAGAATAACTATCCATCTGAAATATCTCTGTACATCTAGAAAATCTAACTAACATGACTACAAGCTTGACTATTATGGATGACTATCTATTAACCTCTGTTTCTTAATTATATATCACATTCCTAAATGAGCTGCACAAACAAAATACCTTAATTAAAAGCATATATATATATATATAACACAAAATTAGACCTTAAATTTGTATCAATAGACCAAGATTCATACCAATATAAAGTATTCATCTCTGTAGCATATCTCCCTTTAAATGTAAAGAAACATTTATAAACAATATTTGCGAATTTAGGCATAGTTCTCTACAAACTTCTTCGTGCTGCTTTTTTCTCTTAAGGGTGAACTAATTTGGGTGTTTTATGGAGACCTTTCAGGGGATCTTGCTCCATCAAACCACATTAGTCTGGAAGGACTCCTCAGGTTCGAATCCACTGTGGAAACAAAAGCAGAACCTCTTTTCCAAAGCAACATATGCTTAGACTCAAATTTTGAAGTCAAGATACCTATAAAATACATACATTGGTTTAGCCTAGCAGTCCATGCAATGAAAAGTCTCTATACTTAGCTCATTTACAATCAAAAATTCAAACAAAACACAATAATACACATAATTCAAATTTTCAGTGTGTTTTTCATCTTTAGGTAGTTTATGATTTTACTCTATTACTTTTTTATAAGTTTAATATTTATTTTATTATCTTTACTCCTTTAAACTATGACTGTCTACATTCTTTTACATTATAACTCTCTATACTCTTTTTTCCTCTCTCTCAAGCCTACATACATTTATCTGACACTGTGACCTATTCAAAGTTTTATTTCTGTCTGAATCTGTCTTTATTGCACATCTGTAATTATTTTCTGATCAAGAGTGCTTTTTTCTCTTTTAAATTTAAAGTGGGCATGACTAGGACCAACTCTGTGGTCCTGCCTGCTTGCATCACCCAGCCTAACATGGCAGAGGCATGTTCAGTGCCTCTGACAGCCATGCACATTGCCCCAGGTCCAGGGTCGCAGTAGGTCTGTGTCACCATTAAGCCATTTTTAACACACTGTACATAGACCCCATTTAAGTGTTTGGCCTCCTAAAAGAGCCAGAGCTGTTCATGCAACTATCACAAATGAGGAAGCTGCTTTTTTTTTTTTGCTGCTCATGCTGAATCAGGAAACCTCTCTTGGATGAGCAACAGCACCCCTGCTTTTCACCAGCAAGCAGAACCCATCTGGGAAAAAAAAATGCCAGCTACCAAGAAGCTCTGCTTAACTCTGTTCTTTTGTGTCTAGAATTTCCTTCCAAGCTTTCCCATGTTTTATGAGGATGTAGTCATCCTCATATTGACATGCCAATCTGTTGTCAGAGGTTGTTTGTTTGTTCCCAGATACCCAGACATGAAATAATTACACAGAAACTATATTAATTAAAACATTACTTGGCTTATTCATATTTATAGATAGGTCTTACATCTTAAATAAACCTGTTTCTATTAATCTGTGTATCACCATGTGGTTGTGGCCTACCAGTAAGATTCCATCCAGTGTTTCTCCTGCAGAGGCTACATGGCTTCTCTATGACTCTGCCTTCTTTCTACCAGCATTCAATTTAGTTTTCCCAGCCTAGTTCTATTTTGCCCTTCCACAGGCCAACACAGCTTCTTTATTCATTAACCAATAAAAGCAACACATATACAGAAGGATTTCCCACATTAAGCCCCATTTAAATGATTTTTTATAAGAGTTTCTGTGGTCATGGTGTCTCTTCACAGCAATAAAGCCCTAACAAGGACAAGAACTGACATCAAAGATATATAATGAACACAAGAATCTAGGTAACAAAAACACCCCAAATAATCCAATTAAAAAATGGAATACAGATCTAACCAGAGAATTAACAATAGAGGATATTCAAATAGCTGAGAAGCACTTAAAGAAATGTTCAATATTCTTAGTCATCAGAGAAATGCCAATCAAAAGTACTTTGAGATTCTACCTTACAGCTGTCAGAATGACAAAGATCAATAACCCACATGGCAGTTCATGCTGGCAATGATGTGGGGCAAGAAGAATACTGTTGCATTGATGGTGGGAATGCAAACTTTTACAGCCACTTTGGAAATCAATATGGCAATTCCTCAGAAAATTGATATCCCTCAAAATTCAGCTATACCACTCTTGGGCATATACCCAAAAGACACATTGGTTTTCAACCTGTGGGTTACGATTCCTTGGGGGAAATTGAATGACCATTTCACATGGGTCAGCTAAGACCATCAGAAAACATATTTGCTTTGTGGTTCATAACAGAATCAAAATCACAGCTATGATGTAGGAACAAAAATATATTGTGATTGAGAAGCACCACAAAATGAGGAACTCTCTTAAAGGGTCAGGGCTTAGCAATGGAAGTTTAAGAACCACTGGTCTAGGGATACACATCAGCCTTCCTGGGAGGGAAGAATATAATAGATTTTACAGATGGACTGATGGTAGGTGTGGATGGTAATGGGAGGATAAGGTGGGGAGAGAGAAGGTAATTGGTTGAGGGATAAAATGAATAGAGGGAGGGACAGCTGAAACTGAGAGACATTTGAGGAATAATATGGAAATATAGTCCAGTGGAAACTTCCTAAAATATATGAAAGTGATCCTAATGATGTCTCCTTACAATGGGAGATATGGAGCTTCAACTATACTCTTGCCACCAAAGAAGTACCAGATTACAATCAAATGAATTGTTGGCCAAGGCTATTTCTAAGACAATATAGATAACTCTGTAAACTGACAGCAATGTCACATTGCCTACAAAAACCAAAAAAAAAAACTCAGTGAACAAAGAAAGGTAGTTCCTACACGGAGCCTTTACTACAGCATTCTAGTGTCTTTGGTGCAGGGAGGTACTCTGCAGGCTATCAAAAGAGAAACATAAACACAAACTTAGCCACAAATCCTTTGATCTACAATCTGTCCTGCCTGCAACATATGCTAGGGCAATGGTGATACAAAACTTGTAGGAATAACAAACTCATGCCTGACTTGACTCCATGAGACAGAACACACACCCAACACTGCTTGGGCAACCAAGAACCAGAGACTAGATAGCCCAGAGATCTATACTAAAAACAAACACAACTGATCTGAAAACAAGTATCAATAAAATAACTCCTAATAAAAATCTGCTATATTCATAGATCAGTGCCTAATTCAATCATCATCAGGGAAGCTTACTCAGGCAGCAGATGGGAAGAGATGCAGAGACTCAAAGTCAGACATGATACAGAGAGACATCCTAAATTTGATTATCCCATCAAATCCCTCCCTTCAGAGTTCAGTGATCCCCTAAGAAGAGTAAGAGGACAGATTATAAGAGCCAAAGGAAATGGAGGACACCATGAGAACAAGATAAACTCACAAAGACTGAAGCAGTAAGTATAGAGCCTACATGGGTCTGTACCAGATCCTCTGCTGTGTATTACAGCTTTCTACTTAATATTTTTGTTGTGAATGAGTGGGTATCTGATTATTGTGCTTGCTCCTGGGACTCTTTCCTTCCTTTGGGTTGCTTTATCTAGCTTCAATGTGATGGGTTTTGTCTTATCTTATTTTGTCAAAAACAGGTTAAAATAATAATTTTGGGCTTTGGAAGCCAAGATAAATAAATATAAAAATAATAAAAATGAATAAAAATTTTAATTAAAATTTTTTGAGGCATGAGAAAATATCTCTGGCTTCTCATTTTAGTACCAAATGGAAAAAATGAAGGACAAATAAGTATTGGAGGAAGGGGCATTCTTGTTGGTTCCTGGCTGCCTGGCTATCTTAGACCCAAAATAATCACACAGAAACTGTATTAATTAAAACTCTGCTTGGTCCTTTAGCTCCAGCTTCTTATTGGCTAACTCTTACCGATTAATTTAACCCATTTCTATTAATCTGTGTATTGCCACATGACAATGGCTTACCAAGTCATGTAACCTAACCTAACCCTGCCTCCCTCCTCCCATGTTATAGGCCAAGCCACTTTTATTTATTCATTAATCAATAAAATCAACACATAAATAGAAAACCTCCCATACCATTTCCCCTTTCCTGTTTAAACAAAAAGGAAGGCTTTAATTTTAACATAGTAAAATTACATATAACAAAACAGGTATCAAATAAGAATTGCAGTTACAATATTTATATCTATTTTATCTTTTATCATAATTAAGGAAAACTAAAATTGCAACAATTTATTCTTCAACTCCATCCAAGACTCCAGAAGGATATAATATTACCTAAGTAAACAGGAAGTACATTATTGGCAATTCCAAAACTCTAGAATTGACAGAGACATCTCACTGGCTGGACAGTCACCCAAAGTTCATCCACACCATTGGGGCATCCATCTTCAGCCTAGAGGCCCATAGGGTCGAGCAGATTTTTCCATGAAGCAGTAAATTTCAAAGACACTTCTGCCTATATTGGTAGTTTGTCAGTGATTTTCTTCTGTGTCTTGCAGAATGTCTGGCAGACTCTTTCATGAAATAGGAAACCCAAAGTACCATCTCACTTTTAGGCAAGTTCAGCCGTCATTTCCCTGTGGGTCCTGCATGTCCAGTTAAGCAGTCCAGGTAAGAGCAGTTTCTTGCCCAAATGGCTAACAAACTCTATAAAGATCCTCTTTGATGGCCACCTTCCTCTCTAAGTAACTGGTGCTGCCAGGAGTAGATATGTCTCATTGTCATGAAAAGTCCGAAATTCTTAAAACACTTTCATGCTATATTCTGAAGGTCTCTGAAAGATTTGAAGAATACCTAACTAACTGAAATATATCTCTATATATGTACAAAATCAACTAACATGACTACAATATTGACTATTATAGATGACTATTAACCTATATTTTTAATTGTACATTATATTTTTAAATGAGCAACGCAAACACAATACCTTAATCAAGAGCAGAAATATACATATAACAAAATTGACCTTAAATTTGTATCAATAAATCAAGATCATACCAATGCAAATACCTATATCATATCTCCCTTTAGATATAAGCAAACATTTATAGGCAATATTTGGGAATATGGACATAGTTTTATCTAAACTGCTTCCTGCTGTTTGAGGGCACTGTTAATCAGGTCTTTCATGGTGTATCCTGTGTGCTAGGTTCCTCTCAGTCAGCAGTTAGGTGAAGTAATATTTTGAGGGTTTTCTTGTAAACCTTTCAGGGGGTGCTGCCTGGTATATCATACAATATTAGCTTAGAATGAATCCACAGGTTCTCATCCTCTGCGGAGACGAAAGAAGAACCTCTTTTCCAAAGCAACATGTCCTTAAACCCAAATTCTGAATTCAAGATACCTTTAAAATTGTATATATGCACACATATATGTGTGTGTGTGTGTGTGTGTGTGTGTGTTGGCTTAGCTTAGCAGGCCATACAATGAAATATCTCTCTGTACTTAGCTCCTTCACAGTCAAAATATTCAAAAAAAATAATATACATAATCCAGACTTTCTGTATATACTCCATAAATATGTGGCTTATTTTTCTTTACTTCTTTTAATCTATGACTGTGTATACTCTGTCTCTTTAAAGACTTTACCCTTTTTAAAAGCATTAACTTTATTTTATGACTTTCTATACTCGTTTTCTTCTCTCTTGCAAGCCTACATACATATATCCAACATTATGACTCATCTGGATTTATGTTTATTGCATATCTGTAATTCTTTATTGTCCAGGTGCACTTTTTAAAATGCTGAGTGCTCCTTAAAAATTTAAGCTGCACCATTGTTAGTGGAAATACGACAGTTCCTGCTTGCTCTGCACTGTCCAACATGGTAGAAGTCTGTTGACCACCTCTGCAAGCCATGCACATTACCCCAATTCCAAGTATGTAGCAGTCTATGTCAAGCCATTAAGTAGTTCATAACACACTGCCCACAAAACCCATATAAATGTTCAATAGCCAGAACTTGCACCAGCAGCACAGCTGAAAAAACCAACATTTCAAAACTGCAGCTTTTTTTTTTTTGCTATTACTGAATCAGGCAAACCGTTCTCAAAGGAGCCATGCCTCTGCCTGCTTCCAGCAAACAGAGCCCACCCAAGAAAATGCTGCTATGAAACCATGATTAACTTGGTTCTTTTGTGTCTAGGATTCTTTTTGAAGATTTCTCAGGTTTTACATGGATTTAGTCCACCATACTGGCATGCCAATCTGTTGGAAGAAGGGCCGCTTATTTGTTCCTGGCCACTTATACCTGAAATAATCACACAGAAACTGTATTATTTAAATCATGCTTGTCTCATTAGCTCTAGCTTCTTATTGGCTCTTACACTTAATTTAACCCATATCTATTAACCTGTGCATCACCACAGGGTCATGGCCTATCAGCAAAGTTTCAATACATCTGTCTCTAGTGGTGGCGGCTCCATGGCTTCTCTCTGACTCTGCCCTTCTTTCTCCCAGCATTCAGTCTAGCTTTCCCTGCCTACCTTAGTTCTGCCATTCTATAGGTCCAAAGCAATTTCTTTATTCATTAACCAATAAAAGCAACACAGAGACATAAGGACCTCCCACACCAGATAAGTATTTGAAAACTGAACTATTCTTCATAAGAACTACCCTATACATTCAGACCAGGAAGTACTATTACTTATTCTGTTAGCAGCACTGATAATATTTCAGAGTATTTCCTATGAAGGCTAAAAGTGAATTTGTTTGTGCCTGTGGCCTACAGTAGTTCAATTTTGCTTACTAAAAAACTGTGTTATAAACAAAGTTGGAGAAATGGCTTAATTGGTAAAGTGTTATATATGCAATTATATGGACTTTAGTTTGAATTCCAGAACACATATAGGAAGAAGAAACATGATTGAATCCTCATGTAATACTATCTCTAGGAAAACAGAGACAGGCAGATCCCTTGGGCTTGCAAGGTTGCCATTATAGCTGAATCAGTGAGCAACAGGTCAGTGACAGAGCCCACCTCCAAATATAAAATATATAGCACCCAAAGACTAAAACCCGAGGTCTATGGACTCCTCATGCATAGATGTGTACATACACATACCTTCATATACACATGCACCTACACACACATATATTAATATACATACATACATACATATATTCATACACATACACACAAGAAAACAAAAGTGGTATATAAACAAAAATAAAACACCATTATGGGAGCTGTGGATATTAATTATAACTACATATTAGAGAAAAGTGTAAAGAACGCTAGTAAAATTGACAAGAATTTACTTATTCTATTTTAATTGCAAGGTCAACAGTAAGGGCAAGGTATATAGTGGACTCAGGATCTCTATGGATCATATCAGTGTCCAGGTAACAAGGAAATGAAGAGGAAACAGAAACCCTGAAATATGACTCATAAAATAGCAAACTAGATCTGTGATTCACTGTCCATCAATTAGTCCAATTAGTTAATTTTTCATGAGCTAATCAACTGACAGGAAGTCCAAAAGGCTGTAGAATTTACTGTGCTACAACTAGGGTAGAAGTGATTGCCTGGAATGAAGTAAAAGGTGGCTGCAGCCCATCACATTTTTAATCTGCTTGTAAGTTAATCAGTTACACTTCACTACATTGGTCAAGGCACATGAAGGCAATCAGACTCCTCACATCTATGCAATTGAGAAAGGAAGAGCATTTTAATTGCACTTTCAGATAACTGTCAATATTCTTTATGCTCAACAAATGGAAATTTCTTAAAAATTAATTGCAATGTAGAGACAGAAATTATATTAATGAATTATTTGTAACACATACTTGTGAGACAATGGAAGTTAAAAAGAAAAAGTAAACGTCTTGTTATTATTGCAACAGTAATTCTTCCTTGGAAGGCTGCCCCCTGCAAAGGGCCTTGGGGATCTAATGGGGGTGTCTATAATCATCCATGTATGAATTGATACTAATCTTTGTTTTGCCTTATCTCAAAGTTCAGTTTAACAGGGGAAGTTTTTAGAGCATTTTATGTTATAGATTTTCTTGTAATATGTATAAAATATGCCTCCTAAACTTTATCTCTTGAAGGTTTCAGCAAATATTTAGTGACTAAGCCTGAGTCATCAGCTTTGCAATCTCAGTATAATTTTGATCTCTGCCTGCCTCTCAGGAGCTAAGCAAAAGCAGCATCCTTCAAGACCTGTCTGCCCTCCCATTGTTACCCTTGATAAGTGATTTCTCAGTCATAATGCAAAAATATTAACAAACAATTATAAGTAATTCCAGTCATGACTTATACTAAGTCTTGTCTGGGGTAAAAGATGGTAACTCTCTAAGGAAGCAATTATCTTACTTGAGACTGTTGGCAAAAATCTCTCAAGCATTTTTGTTGTTGCTTCTCAGCTAGAAGAAGTGTTTTAATTACCTGCAATACCTGCTGAGCAACTAACCAGAGTCTCTCCTGCTATACAGATTAAAAAAAAAAAGTCCCTGACTCTGTTTATTAAACATTGCAGTGACCCAGAATAAAAGCCAGGCAATGAGCACCTGCCTGGGCTTTAGGATTAGAGTCACTGGTCATTGTTCACAACAAATTAGAATTTCTATTGTCTGTACAAGATGGTAGGTAGACAATCTGGCTAGATTTAGAAATGCTCTATAGTGTTATAGTCAAGGGTATAATCTTCCTTCATTCTTCCTAATTAGTGGAGAATAAATGTTAGCGAGTGTTAATGCGAATCATATAAATAATTTCAGAAAGATCAACCGAAATGAATAGAACTGCAAAGAAAAGTTGACAAGTCATCACTGCCTTAGGAGGTTTTTTAAGCCGCTTCTCATAGCGATTAGGACAAAGAGAGATAAAAATAAACCTAATTTGGAATTCTTAATTCCCAATTTATATAGTGAGTGTTTTAGCACCAGGAAACAATATTTGAGAAATCATACATTTAAGAAAGAGAATAATTGATATAGGTCATAAAAGAATGAGTGATTTAAAAATAATTGGTATTGCTATAAAGATATGCTATAACCATGTAGTAGAAATCTAAAACAGAAGAGAGTTTGAGATAAAATACTCTAGAATGTGAGTCTCTGTCTCTAGCTCCATTCATTGCCAGCTGAAGATTCTATGGTGATATGCAAGATATTCATCAGTGTGGCTATAAGATGGGGCCAGTTGAGGTACCCTCTCCACAGATGCTCAATTAAGAAGCTGGGGACATCTCCTTGGACACCCAGGATCCCCTCCAGGGTCAAGACTCTTGCCAACCCTAAAATGGGTCCCTTCACCAAGATATCTACTTCC
>LOEQ01000256.1:324162-340951 GCA_001685075.1 Bramus lutescens | reverse complement strand
CACATTTTCCTTATCCATTCTTCGGTCAAGGGGCATTTAGGTTGTTTCCAGGTTTGGGCTATGACAAACAATACTGCTATTGTGTGTGAGTGTTTTGCCTGCATCTATGTATGTGCACCATGTGTGTGTCTGATGCCCATATTGGTCAGAAGAGGGCATTGGATCCTCTGGAATTGGAGTCATGAGTGGTTGGTTGTAAGTCACCATGTAGGTGAAGAGAACCAAACCTGGGTCCTCTGCAAGAACAGTACATACACTTAACTTTTAACCATCACCTTAGCTTCAAGAGAGTGTTGTTTTTATATTTTCAGAGTTTTAAAATAATATTAACTTTTCCATCCAAGTTTTGCATTTCTCCAGTTTTTTTGTGTGAATTCAAATTACCAAATGATATTTTCCTTATTCTAATATAGTTCTGTCCCTGTTCTCTTCTCTTTTGTTAATGTCAAATATGTTGCATATGTATGTTTTATAAAACTAATTAATATAATTATAGGCATATTGTTTTATATAATGGGCTCTTAAAAGTCAGTTAAGACAATAAAAAAGAACTCACTTTGTACTGAAGTACCCTGAATAGTTACTTTTGCTGGCACTCTGTTTTCACTTACAGACTTGAGTGACTCCCTCACCTTAGTTCCTTTTGTCCTAGAGAACTTTCTCGAACATTTCTTCCACAGTTGGTTTGTCCTTAACAACTTTTCTTCATTTGGGGAACTAGAAGGTCTATTTCTCTTTTTTTGAGATCTAAGTTTTGAGATACAGAAATCTAGGCTGATGGTGTTTCCTTCTAGCACTTTAAGCATTGCCATCTCATTGTCTTCTGGTCTCTGTTGTTTGGTGAGGAATAAGCTGTTTGCCCCTTAAGGTTCTCGTGTAGCTGCTAAGAAGTCAGAAGTGGCAGAAAGTCTCATGGAATATAGATTACTTCAAGGGAGGTTGATACAAAAGAGCTAGACTGGGCCCTGAACTGCTGCACTTCTTAACATACATTTCCACAGGTCATATCCTTCTGCCATGACACTGTGTATCAACCACGAAAGGATGCAATGACAGGACCCCGACCGAAACAGCATCATGCTGTTCAGACTTTCATCCCCCAGATGTGATCTAAATTAACCTCTTTATTAAAATTATTTAATAAACTTTTTAATTATAAAACTTTATTTTAAAATCTGCCTGTTGTTGACTGTTGTGGAATATTTAACTGTGTAAAGATGTGTTGTGTTTGTTTAACGATGTAAAGATGTGTGGCTTTGCCTGCCCAAGGCACCTGATTGATCTAATAAGAAGCTGAATGGCCAATAGCTAGTCAATAGAAGAATAGGTAGGGCTGGCAGGCAGAGAGAATAAATAGGAGGAATCAAGGCTTAGGAGAATGAGGAGAGAACGAGAGAAAAAGAGAGATAATGGGGCCAGCCAGCCAGACATGGAGTAGGACATACAGAATGAAGAAAAGTAAGAGAGCCCAGGACTTCACTTTGGGTCTTGTTCCTCAGGTCAGGTCCACCTTGATTTTGAGTTCCAGAGATCCACTTGTTTGCAGGTCCCCAGTACTGAGACTGCAAGTGGGCATCACCACACAGGGCTTTACTTAACATGGGTTATGGGGGTTGAACCCATTCTTGTACAGCGAACATTTTCCTGATTGGACTGTTTCCTCAAGTCCTTATTTTAATTCTTTATACATGGTTTCTTTTAGTTGTTGGAAATACTTCTAATACTCCTTTTGAAATTTTTGTCTACTCGGCTTGGTGCCTTGGAGCCCTCAAAAGCAGTTCCATTGTTCACTTCTCTCTATGTAGTGGTCAACTCTAAGACTTACATTCTGTAAATCCTGCTCTGGTTGGTTAATTTTTAGGATTTATTTTTATTTTTAATTATGTGTATGGGTAAATAATCTGTGTGTGAGAATGTAAACATGAGTGCAGGTACCCACAGAGGCCAGAAAAGGACATTGGATCCTCCAAATGGAGTTATAGGTGGTTGTGAGCTGCCTGATGTGGGTAGTGGAAACTGAACCAGGGTCTTCTGCAAGAACAGCAAGTGCTCTTTTGTTTTGTTTTGTTTCTCGAAACAAGGCTTCTCTGTGTAAAGTCTTAACTGTCCTAGAACTTACTTTCGTAGACCAGGCTGGCCTCAAACTCACAGAAGCCTGCCTGTCTCTACCTCCCCCCAAAATTAAAAGCACATGCCACCACCACCCGGCCAGTGAGTGTTCTTAATCATTAAAGCCATTTCTCTAGTCTCCTAGTTATTTTTTAATGGGCTTAAAAGTCATCACTCTTTAGGATTTGAATTGAATAAAAATATCAGAGTATATTCAGAGTCCACTTTTCTCAATTTTTTCCTCTTTTCCTTTAAAAATGTTTCTGGGTTTTTGTTTGTTCTGGTTTGAGTTTATGGTTTTGGGTTTGACTTTTCATCAACTACTAGTGATAATACAGGGAAGAACTGGACGAGAGTGGGTGTAGATGAGAGGTGAAGGTCTCAACAGAGTGGTTGTCTTTGGTGGTCGCAAGGAGGAAAGTCTCAGTTGATGGCATCCCCTTCTGTAGGGCTGTGAATGGATCTCTTATTTCCGTTGGCTCCCGTTGAGGAGAACCTGAGGTTGAAACTGAGAAAAACAGCAGATTAATAAAGTGGAATGAGGAAGGTGTGGCTCATTCTGGAAAAGACCAAGTGTTTCAAATAGTTGTGCTTTCTGAGCCACGCCACCCCGAGAGTCTATGGTCTAGTGCTGGGAGAATCCGTTTTCCTTCGTGTTTTCAATTTCTTGTTTCTATATTTACAACTTTATATCTTACATTTATACTTAGTAAAATGAAGACCAAATCTCAAAAATCTCGAACGAAACCAAAAAAAGATGAAACATAAATCCTCCAGTCACTCATTAAATAACTGTTATGGGTGGCAACGTGAATGTTATGTATGGTAACACTGAGCTGGGATCATTCAAGCAAGACAAACATAATGCCAGGTTTTTAAGGTTTAAGGAGGCAAAGTCCATTTTCTGTTTGCTACTTCTTTATATATGTATTCTGCTGAGCCCAGTTTAAACCAGTTCCATCTTGGCAGGATACAGGCTTCACAGTAATGCATCTTGTATCATCTTCTAGGTTACAGCATCTTATGAGCTTATGAGACCAAACATTAGACTCTTCAGTGTGATAGAACTCTTCTGCTTCCTGAGTTGTCCGAACAGGCAGTGGAATCTCAGATGAATATTAGCAGGGTCAGTTTCTTTAATGATGTTTCTATTGATGTCAGGACGATTAGAAATAAGCCTAGCTCAAGGGCAACTAATTA
The DNA here is from genome assembly GCA_001685075.1 of Bramus lutescens. Taxonomy (NCBI): domain Eukaryota; kingdom Metazoa; phylum Chordata; class Mammalia; order Rodentia; family Cricetidae; genus Bramus; species Bramus lutescens. Next base: position 337,642 of record LOEQ01000256.1, on the reverse strand, counting down.
ACTCCACGTGCGCGTGCCTGTGGTTCAGGAGAACAGCGTCTAGATAAGTAGAGCCATCTGTTTATCTAGAGGCTCACATCTGATGAGGGAAGAGGGAAGAAACAAACATCTTGTGGCTGTTTCTGACATTAAAAAACGTAAGCTAAACTGGCTTTTGTTTCAATATAGAATAAATCTACCTTTCTCATTAGATTGTTCCCATCCTTCCCATTGACTCCCAATTTTGCATCAGTGACTCAGATGTTCAGAGACTGTTCATTGAACAAAGGAGTGTAACTGCGTTCATCACTGTGAAAGACTTTTCTCGGTGCTTGTCTGTGACTGGGAGGAGTCACCAAATGATAGACTCACTCAGCCGGTCTGATATGTTTCTAAATCCCGCTGAGAGCTGGTCAACCACACTCCTGCCCATCGGCCACAGCACTGCTCCACTGGGAGAGCCCTGCAGCTGTAGCTACAGGATCCCACTTCTGCTCATCTCCTAAAGCATTCGGAATGCAGATAAACATATTTCCCTCAAAAATAAACAGACTTAATAAGGCAGTGTTATGATTTAGACAATCGACCGTTCAGAACACAAAGCAGACGGTGGGTCTTTGCAGTGGGAGGCAAAGGCAGATCTAAAGGGGTAATCATAACAGGAAAGGCATCCAAGAGCATGTCCCAAGAAGCTAAGAACTTTAAGTCAAGGGCGAGTTAGCTCATAATGAAACCCAGATCTGGCCATTGTCAGGACTGCAGTTAGTGTTGAGTGAACAGTTCAGATTGGAGCTTACAGTCAGTAGCACGTGGACTTGAGTGTATCTATTGAAGAAAAACTATATATACTGCATTTTGAAACTCTTTAGTAACTACACGTGTGGGGTCTCTGTGTGTGTGACACACACACACACACACACACTCTCTCTCTGAGAGAGAGAGAGAGAGAATATAAACCTAGAACACTCTATGGCCTATTATAAAATCTGTACATGTGTGAGAAAATTCTAAATTGTATTGTGCTGATGTTATGCTTGCTCTAGTACAAGAAGAAAAATTTCCTCCAATTCTCTACCTTGATCAAACTATAGTTATTGCTATAACTGATAGATATTTGGACACAACAGCCTTACTAGAACATCTTACAGATCTCTCTGCTTATCTACAATCCTCAGATATTTGTGAAGTTGGATTGTTAGAAGGATCTTCAGAAAATATATCAAATGATAAATGGCTTCAGGTGTTCAGTCCCTGCCCATCAGGCAGGTTAACCTTTAGAGGTTTTGAAATAAACACCTTCTCTAGGGCAAGTGAGCAACTCATATGTGAAGTGGCAGGATGGTGCCTTCCTTTACAGCAATGAATGGCAGATTTCTAGAGGCTAATTCTAAATGAGAAAGAATGGCTAGGAATCATCTATTTGAGTTACCATAGCATCGAAAGCAGACAGGGCATTCTGTTGTCCCACTGGCTGCTTCTCTGTACGGTTAGTTCTCATGGTGTACTGTGTTCATTGTTTCAGAGCTCTCTGGGGCAAAACAAAGCAGATGTCTCTGGTTCTACAATGAGGAGGGATAATTTTTCTTTCCCTGGAAAGCAGTCTCTTTGTGACTAGGATCTCATGGGATCCTAGATCTGACACGTGATATTTCAGATACGCTGAACATGACTAGACAAAGCCACTCACTGGGATGAGTGGGGTGAAAGAAGCATATGGTTCTGATTTGCTGGAGTTTTTATTATTATTAAAAAAAAGACAGCAAAAATAGGGCCAGAATTGCTCTTAGAATGCATCTTTATTATAGCATGTTGCAGCCAGGCAGAGAAGTACATAATGCTCATGTTTTATAGACATAATAAATTGTGAGAAGATGTAACCATACTCTGAGTAAAAATATGCACTACATAAAACTTTATAGTTTCCTTTGGCCCCAATTCCAGGCACTATTCCTGTCTCCTCCAAGTAACCAACATCCTGATATCTAAGACTGTCAATGTAGTTTTATCCTGCAGAGGCTTTCATCAGGGAATCCCAGTCTCGCTTCCCCTTTGCACTCAGGATTTTATTCCTGGGCCTTGCCCCTACTGACAAACACGATGATAGCATCAGGCTGTTCCTTCCACTGCACAGGCACGCTATTACGTATTCATCCTACTGACAATGGGCGCTTGAGTTATTTCCTGGTCTGCCAGGGCTAGAGAGGTGGCTTAGCTGTTAAGTGTGTGCTGCTCCTCCAGGGGACCCAGTTTCAGACCATAGCACTCATGGAGCTCACACCCACCTGCAGCTCCGGCTCCCGGGGATCCAACACCTGCTTTTGGCCTCCTTGGGCACCTTATACACACATGACATACACTCACATAGACACACACACACATAAAAACAAATCTTAAAAAAAAGAACAGTGCTGCAATATATATCTTTTGGCATGCATGTTGGCTATATACCTACAAAGTAGACTTGATGGACTAAGTGTCTACTTGGGACATCATCTTCCCCATGATGCGGTGACTTCATTTAAATTCCTTTCATATATGTATATATTTTAGGAAGCTTCTACAGCAGTAGGTTTCCATTTCTCAGAATGCTGTAGTGTTAGTTGTCCCTCCCCACCTTCCCTCCTTTGCCCTGCTCTCAGCCCTTTCCCCATTCAATCTCCTAGTTTCTCCCTTATCTCTCTGTAATACTAGTCTGCCCCTTCCTTGGGAGATTCTTCTCCTTCCACTTGATCCTGTTCTCGGTATCTAAAGCTCTGTGGTATTTGGATTGAAACAAACATATTTAAAGATTAAGACTTAACCAAGTAAAACCTCCCAGTGTCAGGAATGGGTTACATCTTGTTGACTCATTGACCAAAGGGCCAGTGAAGCCCCCAAACATCACAAGCTATGCCAAAGCCATCGGTTATTCTGCACAGCCTGAGAATAAGGGCCTACTGATGAAGACAACACTTATGTCTTCAAACACAGAGAAATTGAGCTGGTGCCTAACTAGGAGCTTCACCCTTTTTGACTAGCAATCATGATACTGGGAAATACCCTGCACAAAGACTGGAGGAGAGAGGTAACTATTGGTGTTTCCCAGCTACGATTCCTGAGTCCTACAACAGTGAGCTGCCTACAAGTTATACCCTTGAAAGAGTTGCACAAATCTTTCAAGAGTAACTGAGCAAAGCATATTTGATTGGATTCCACGAGATGGAACCCAGACCTGTCACTGCTCAAGTAGCCAAACACCTGAAACTAGATAAGTCACGGGCCTAGGGGAAAACTACTGCTGGGGAATATTAAGGTGTGTGACTTATGTTTACACTGCATTTGTTTAACTCTGTGAAGCTGTCATTCTTTGCCTGTCGAAAACACCTGATGGTCCTAATAAGGAGCTGAATGGCAATAGCAGGGCAGGAGCAAGGATGGGCAGGGCTGGCAGACAGAGTAAAAATAGAATAAGAAATGAGGAGAGGGGCAAGCAACTTGAGAACAAGGGAAGGAGGNTTAAGGTGTGTGACTTATGTTTACACTGCATTTGTTTAACTCTGTGAAGCTGTCATTCTTTGCCTGTCGAAAACACCTGATGGTCCTAATAAGGAGCTGAATGGCAATAGCAGGGCAGGAGCAAGGATGGGCAGGGCTGGCAGACAGAGTAAAAATAGAATAAGAAATGAGGAGAGGGGCAAGCAACTTGAGAACAAGGGAAGGAGGACATCAGGAGCCAGCCAGCTGGCCACAGATAAGAGTGAAAGTGAGATAGACAGAAATATGAAAAGAAAAGAGCCCAGAGGCAAAAGGTAGTTGAGATAACTTAAGAAAAGCTGGCAAGAAACAAGCCAAGCTAAGGCCGGACATTTTAACTAAGAATAAGCCCCCATGAGTAATTTATTTGGGAGCTGGGAGAAAGCCAAAAGAATAAAACATCAAGCTACAACTTACTACTATTATTGTGCTAAAGGAGCTGTCTTAGGGCATGAACTCAAACATGGCAGGAACCTGGAGGCAGGAGCTGATGCAGAGACCACAAAGGAGTCCTTCTTACTGGCCTGCTCTCCTGGCTTGCTCAGCTTGCTTTCTTATAGGCTGGGCCCTCCTGCATCAATCACTAATTAACAAAATGCTCTAGAGGTTTTCCTATAACCCAGTGTAAGGAGGCATTTTCTCGCTTGGGGCTTCTTTCTCTCAGGTGATGCTAGCTTGTGTCAAGTTGACATTAATCTCGCCAGCACAGGAGCCTAGCAGTACAATGACTTCTAGTGGCCCCTGTCCTCATAGACCAGCGTCTCAATCAACTTTCATCAGAGAAGCTCCATCCTGCCATAGACGGTAGTTTACACAGAGACCCACAACTGGACAACATACAGACAGCGAGACTTAGGAGCACTCAGTTCTCAGTGGGACGTCTTTGTCAAACCCCTCACATTAAGAGTCAGGGGTCTTTGTGGAAGAGAAGACAGAAAGATTGTAAGATCCAGAGGTGATCGGCAACTCCAAGGAAACAGTGTCTTCCAGACACAAGACTGCTGCACATATGAATTCACAGAGGCTGTGATAGCAAGTACAGGCCTGCACAGGCTCAAGCCGGAAAACATTCCAGCCCTGAAAAGGGGTCAATGAACACAAAGTCTCACCCCTAACCAAGAAGCTTTCTACAGTTGATATGCACTGGAAAGCAAAAATCTGTTTTCTCCAATGGAGTGTCACTGAGCTATAAAATCACACTGCATGGTGGGGCCCCATATCTAGAAGTAGCTGACCAAAACCCAACCAACCAAATAAAAAACCCATCATGCATTGCAGGAAGGGGCCATTATTTTATGTTATTTTCACATTTTCTTGTCACTTTTTTTGTTTTGATTTTTGCTTTTGAGAGAGGGGAGGGAAGAACATGAAGTTGAGTGTGTAGGGGGAGGTGGAGAGGATCTGAGAAGAGAAGGGGAGGAGGGAAAGAGGATCTGAATCCATTGTATGGAAAAATGATAAATGAAAATGAAAAGAATTGATGGACCAAATAGCATGCACATCTTCATCCCAGCAGATACTCCATACTGTTTTCCAAAGTAACTCTACAATTTCACACACTCACAGATGAACAGTGGAAGTCTCCTCACTCCGTAAGTCTGGAGCTGTCAATTGGTTTTATTTCTGCCATTTGGGCGCGTGTGAGAAGGTATTTTTCCGTGTTTATAATTTGCATTTTCCTAATGACTAATGAGACTCAGCACATTTTTAGATGTTTATTTCACAGTTGGGATATTTATACAAAAGTCTGATTCAAGACTTTTATCATTGCGTTTTAGTTATAATTCCTTTTAGTCTCTGGATGCAAGCCATTGTTAATTCTGTGCATTGGAAATAGCTTTCCATGTGGCTTGCTTTTTCACTCATTTGCTTTTTGAATCTTTTATTTTTTGAGATTATGATACAATTGCATAATTTCTCCTTTCTCTTTCCTCCCTCCAAACCTTCCCATATACCACTCCTTACTCTCTTTCAAATTCATGGCCTCTTTTTTTCACTATTTTTACATACATATATGTATGTATATATACATATATATTCTAATATAACCTTCTCATTCTATATGCTACTCATATGTATGTTTTCAGGGCTGATCATTTGGCGCTGGATAATCAATTGATCTGCTCTTCTCTGGGGAAGGCAGCATTCCTTAGCTGCCTACAGTTCTTTTTGTAGGGTTGAAGCCTCATGGGCTTCCCCCATCCACTTTGGCATGTCTATTACTGTTGTCCTTGTTCAACTCATGTATAGGCAGTTAGGCTGGTGAAACTTCATGGGCACAGTTTCTGACATTACCAGGAGACACATCTTACAGCATATTCCCTGGTCCTCTGGTTATTACACTCTTTCCTCTTAATCTTTCTCTATGGTCCTGAGACGTAGGCGCAGGAGATGTTTTTGAATATATATCCATTGGGATTGGGCTCCACAAGTCTGCATTGACCGTGGTTTTCTGTAATGGCCTCTGTTGCAAAGAGAAGTTTCCTAGATGAGGCATGAGGGCTACATTTATCTGAGGTTATAAGGACAAATATTTAGAATATAGTTAGGGATTATGCTAGTTGAGTAAAGTGAACGGTTGTACATTCTCCTCCAAGATCTATGATTTTTCTCTTGTTGAGTGGACCTTAAGTTCAATTAGACAGGTGTTGGCTACCTCCAAGATATGCCTGTCAAGACTACACCCAGAGAGTTATTGTCCATGGTAGTTGCTGTTGTGGCTCATAAGTGTCATAGCTGGGTAGGACTGTTGATTGCTTCCCTCTTTTGGAAGCTTGCATGGAACCTTCTGGTACCATGAAAGGTAGTCCTTAATGAGGAGAAATTCAGATCAGTTCCAACTCAAGAGCCTCTGGGCCCAGTGTCCAAAGTGCATGGTGTCTTCAGCAATAGGGACTTACTGTCCATCTCTAAAGGCCAAACAAAGGCACTAGCAATAGTCTATAATGTTTTGAGATGTTTGGGGTGTCTCGTAGACAATCCTGACCAATAACTCAAAAGAGGGCTTCTCATGCCTGGTGTATGTTTTTTTTGTATGTGTGTGTGTGCTGGAGCATGTGTGTGTACATATGTGTGTGTGCATGTGTGTACATACGTGTGTGTGTGCATGTGTGTACATACGTGTGTGTGTCTGTGTAGATCTTTGGCTCTTGGAGGGATAACTGTCAGCAAAGATAAGAAATTTTTATTTAAACTACATATGTACAATATATTTAGATGCAAGCTTATGTGTATTGTAGGGTTTTTACTAGATAGTTAATAGTATGATTCTTTTTGCCTTTTAAGAATCCTTGCTGTTATTTGACTCCTCCCTCCTTCTTCTGTATTTGTCTCTTTTCTCCTTCATAATTAGAGCCCCCCTTTTTTCTGCTTCCCTGATCAGATCATTTGTACCCTGCTGCTCTCCTCACTATTGCCCACCCCTCCTGACAGTTGTCCCTTTTAATTTTCCTGACTTCTGCAGTCACTCCGGGATATGAACTCATGTCTGAAGATTTGGATCTAGGAGTCTCGGATGAGAGAGAACATGTGATGTTTGTCTCTCTGGGTCTGGGTCTCCTCACTCAATATGATCTTTTCTAGCTCTTTACACTGAACCTACAAATTGATTATTTCATTTTTCTTTACAGATGAATGATATACCATAATGTATACATGCCAGATTTCCATTATGCATTCATTAGTTGAAGAATATTTACTTTTTATCCATTTCTTAGCTGTATTTGACCAGACCAGTAGTGAACATGGCTGAGCTGGTATCCCTGGAGTAGAAAGTCAAATCCTTTGGGCATATCCATGGAGCAGCATAGTCTGGATCGTATGGTAGACTGACTTTTTAGCTTTTTAAGAATCCTCCACACTGATTTCCATAGTAATTGTACCAGTTTGTAAGCCTACCGACAGTGAGTGATGGTTCCTTTTCCCCATATCTTCTCCACAATTTGTTGTCCATTGTTTTGTTGATCTTTGCCATTCTAACTGGGATAAAATGAAATCTCAAAGCTGTTTTGGTTGTCATTTTCCTAATTTCTAGAGATTATGAACTTCTTCAAAAGAGATTTCTTAACTGTTTTTCTTCTTTTGAGAACTCTCTGTTCAGGTTATAGATCCATTTTTGAATGGATCATATTTCCCAATTCTTTGTATTTTTTTAGTTCTTTATATATTTTGTATCTTAATCCTCTGTCAGATACATAACTCACAAAGATCTCTCCCTTTCTGTGGGATTCCTCTTCACCTGGTTGATTGTTTCTTTAGCTGTGTAGTCCCATTTATCAATTGTTGGTCTTAATCCTTAGACAAATGGAGTCCCTATTCAGAAAGACCTTTCCTGCACCTAGTGCTGACTATGTTTTCATCTGGCGGCATGACTTTGGAGTTAGCTTTTATGCAGGGTGATAGATGTGAGTCTAATCTCATTCTTCTCCATGTGGACATCTAGTTTTCACAGTATCGTTTGTTGAAGATGTTTTCTTTTTTCCATCTTATGTTTTTGACATCTTTGTCAAATATTAAATAGCCAAAGTTATGTATACTCATGTTTGAGTCTTCAGCTTTGTTCCATTGGTCTACATATCTGTTTTCTTACCAGTACAATATTGCTTTTATTGCTATGACTGTGTAGTACATTGTAAGATCTGGTATGGTAACCCTTCTAGCATTATTGCTTTAGCTTGGGATTATTTTGGCTATCCAGGGTGTTTTCTGGTTCCATATGAATTTTAGATAGTTCATTATTCTATTTCTGGGAAAAAATGAGATAGGGATTTTGATTGGGATTGCATTAAATATGTAAATAGCTTTAGGAGATTTATATTGTATCCCAGGATGTGGTCTGTTTCAGACAATCCACAGCCCCAGGAAGGTTAGATAACAAGGAGGGGCCCAAAGAGGGATGCATGGATTTCCCTGGGAAGGGGAAATAGAAGAGATCTCCTGGGTAAACTGGGAGTAGGGGTGGGATGATAAAAGATGGGAACTTGAGGGAGCAGGTTGGGCAGGCTGGGCACAGGAGGCAGGTTGGGACCAGGACAGACGGGAAGAGTAACGAAAGAGATGTTTTGATGGGGGCATATTTTGGGGTTAGAGAAAAACCTGGTGCCAGGGACACTCCCAGGAATCTACAAGGAAGACCCCAGCTAAGATCCCTAGCAATAGTGGAGACAGAAGGTGCTTGAACTGACCTTTGCATGTAATCAGATTGCTGACTACTGTAATTGTCATCAGAGAACCTTTATTCGTTAACTGATGGAAGCAGATGCAGAGATCTACAGCCAAGCACTGGACCGAACTCTGGCAGTCCTGCTGAAGAAAGGGATGAAGGATTGGCCAGGGGCTCAAGGCTACAATGTGGGAACCCACAAAGGCAGTCAACCTGAGATAGTGGGAGCTCATGAACTCTGGACCAACAGTTAGGGAGCCTGCATGGGACCTACCTAGGCCCTCTGCATGTGTGTGACAGAGAGTAGCTTGGTCTGTTTGTAAGGCTCTTAGCAGTGGGATCAGGACCTGTCCTTGGGGCCTAGCTGGCTTTTAGGAACCTGTCCCCATGCTGGATTACCTTGCCCAGCCTAGATGCAGGGGGAGGAGCTCAGTCCTGCCTCAGTGTGATGTGCCATGCTTTGTGCAAGCCAATGGGAGGCCTCTCCCTTTCTGAATGGAGATGGAGGAGGAAAGGGGTAGATAGGAGGCTGACAGAGGTAACAGGAGGAGGGGGGAAGAGAAACTCTAGTTGGTATATAAAATAAATGAAAAACAATGTTAATTAAATAATTTTTAAAAATAATTTAAAAAAGAAAGAAAGAAAATCCACGTGCTGCTGAGGAGAATTACATTCTTTTGTGTCTGGGTGGAATATTCTGTAGATATCTTTGGTTTGGGAGAATATTATATAGATATTTGATGTAAGATGTCAGTTAATTCTGATGGCTTTCTGTTTATCTTTTGCCCAGATGACCGGTCTATAGGAGAACATGAACTATTGAAATTGTTACTCTGTGTCTTTAAATCCAGTAGTGAGATTGGGTGAAACAGAGTTTGGCATATATATGTTAAAGACAGTAACATTTTCTTGGGTAGCTGCTCCCTTGGATAGAGCTCTTTTGATCAGTTTTAGTTTGAAGTCTATTCTGTCAGGTATTAGGATAGTGACTCGGGCTTGCTTCCATCTGATTGGAGGGCTTTTGTCCATCCTGCCCAGCTCTGAAACACATGCCGCTTTGTCTTGAGACTCTTTTTACAACTCTCTTGGTCTATTTATCCATGTGACGAGCAGTCTTCCTCCTAAAGGCTGGAGCTACAATAAAGCCTTGCTGTCTTCCATGGCACAGGTGCTTTCGTGGTCCTGTTCTTGCTCGCCAGTGTCTTGTTCTACTTTTGCCTTCCCACATAGTACTAAGATGATGGAGGCGGAGTCAGGCGGATCCCTGTGAGTCCCAGGCCAGTCAAGACTACATAGTGAGACTGTCTAAACTGAAGATCATTTAGCGGAATTCTAGTAGGATATCCCAAATCTGTGGCAGTATATGGAGAAAACCGACATCTTTATAATAATGAATCTTCTAGTCTCTAAGTATATATTTTTCTTTCATTATCTTCAATAATGTTTTGTAGTTTTCTATGTGAACTCATTGGCCCATGAATTCTGGAAATTTGCTACTGGGCATATGAGTTTTCCCTTAATTTTATAATAAGCATGAAGATAGGCATCATTGTTTTAGATTGCAAATTTTCATTCTTACTGCTGCATGGCATTTTATCCTTCGAATATATATTAAATAGTTTGATTTTCACTTTCCTAATGACTCACATCTTTTGTATTTATTAATTTTTATGTATTTATTAACTATTCATATTTTGAGAAATGTTTTTTTCTATCTAAGGTGGCTAGTCTGACAAGGACCAATATTTTGTAAGTGTCCCCTACCTTTTAAAACTTTTATGCAAAGGAACTCAAATCTTTTAATCTCTCCTACCTTATGCAAAGTCCCTTGCTGCACTGGTTGCCGGAGCTTGGTGGCCCACACCAGCTGTGCCTTGTCTTCTTCCTTCATTTCCTTTGAACCACTTTCCAAGTTAGCTAGTCAGGGTAGACTGTGAGGCTTAACCTCAGCCAGGGAGGAGCAGCCAAGCTCCCCCTGCTTTAGGGGATAGAGCAGATAAAATTACATCCAATGTTTTCTTTATAAGAGTTGCTGCGGGCATGGTGTCTCTTCACAGCAATTAAAACCCTAACTAAGATACTTGGAAACACAAAAATTGGTGGTTTTGATGAATTTTGACACCTTTTTGTGTATTGTTGTGCCTTTTGTGGCATATCCAAGAAACCAGTGCCTATCCTAAGGATACGAAGGTTTGCTCCTGTATTTTCTGAGAGGTTTACCGTGTTAGCTCTTACATTTACTGTACCACCCACTTTTTATCACAGAGAAAAGGAATCAGATTCATTCTCTAGACCATAGACTCCAGTTACTCCATCAGCATTTGGTGAAAAAATGATTCTTTTCCCAGCAAGTTGTCTTGGCATTGTGGCTGAAAATTACTTAACCGTTAATGTGAGGAAAGAGCTGGGTGTTGCCAGTCTTGTTCCTCCATATATTTTTGTCTGTTTACAACTGCATGGCACTGCTGTGGTTTCAGTTGCTTCACTGTAACTTTTAAAAGAAGATTTTCTTTTTTGTTTCTGTCTGTCTGTCTATCTGTCTGACTTTGTTTGTCTCTCTCTCTTCGTGTGTGTGTGTGTGTGCGTGCGTGTATTCAAGTGCCTGCCAAAGCCAGAAGACAGCATCCGATCTAGCACAGCTGGAGTTTCAGGTGGTTATGAGCTCCCGGTGTGGGTGCTGGGAACTGAACTGCCGTCCTCTGCGAGAGCACTGTGCCATCTCTCCAGCACCTTCTCTGGAACTTTGGATCTATAGATGGTGAGATTAACTATATTTGTTCTTCATTTTCAAGGGTTTTTAAAATTCCTCTGGATTTCTTATGCTTCCCTATAAATAACCTTTTTGGTTGCTAGCAGGGAGGGAAGGAGAGTTATAGTTTCGTAGGCATGGTGTTAAATCTGTAAATCAGTTCAGAGCACATTGTTATCTTAACAATAAATACTAAGACTTCAGGCCTATGGCTGTGGCTAACCTTCCACCCACTTAGATATTCATTCATTTTTTTTTACCCCACAGAGGGTTATTGTCTCGGTCTACAAATCTTGTGCTTCTGTTGTTAAGTTTATGTCTATGTTTTCTATTATTTCAATGCTATTATAAGTGGAATTGTTTTAACTTCAGATTGCTTATTGTCAATATACTCTTGATTTTTATATACTTGAGCAGTGACCTTCAACCTACTGAATTTGCTTATTGGTTCTAATACCTCTTGGGTAATTCCTTGGAATGTCTCTCTATAAAATAATAACATCAGCAAGTGTAGTTTTCCTTTTCCTTGCCCATCTGGATGCTTTTATTTCTCTTACTTGTCTATTACTTGGTGTCTGAGTTACTGTTTTATTGCTGTGAAGAGATAGCACAACTAAAGCAACTTGTAAGTGCAAGCATTTAGTTGGAGATGGGCTTTTATTTTCAGAGGCTGGGTCCATGATCGTCATGGTGGGAAGCATGGTGGCAAGCTTACAAGAGAGTTTACACCCAATCCACAAGCAGAGGCAGAGAGAAAGAAACTGGGCCTGGTGTGAGCTTTTGAAACCTTAAGTTCCTCCCCAGTGACACACCTCTTCCAACAAGGCCACACCTCCTAATCCTTCCCAAAACAGTCTACCAACTGGGAACCCAACATTCAAGTATAGGAGCCTAAGGAAGCCATTCTCATTCAAACCACTATGTTTGGCTCTGCTCTCCAGTACAGTATTGAACAGCGGTGGAGGAAGCATGTGTCTTTGTTCTCTTCGAGATCTTTCTCCGTGGGCAAATGTTCAGGGTTCCGTCCATTAGCGTGAGGTTAACAGATCACCTTGCCAGGCTGAGAGGTTTTCCTTCTCTTCCTAGTTCATAAAAGCACGTTGGTCATGGTGTTCAGCCCTTTTCATATGTTGTTGAATTAATGTTGATATTAATTTTATTTTGTTTTTTAAAAAGAAGAAATATTTTAATTGTTATAAAAACGTGAGGAAGGTGCTAGAAACACATTTCATGAAGCACTTTGTTATAAATATTTTCATTATTATCTTCCTGTAGATTGCATTCATTTAAAAAATGCACTCTTCAAGATCAGTAAAACAACTTTAACTTCAATGATATTTTTTGTTTATTTTGTTTGGTTTTGGGTTTTTCTTTTAAATTTGGTTTTGATTTGGGTGGGAGAGGTTGCAAGAGCAGAGGGCAGATGTGAGGAGACGAGGAGGTAAGTGGGAATCAAAATGCATGGTGTAAAATCCACAAAGAATAAAACTAAAAATACCAACACTAGTGAGGCGCCTCACTATCTTCATCAGTACACAGTGTGTGACGTGGTTATACTTTTTGGTATCAAGAGCAAATCACTAGCGCAAGCCACGTCTGGCAGGCAGACGCAACTTAGCTGCTATGCAGATTACTGGTTTGGTGGCAGTAAAGCCATGTTACAATTAACTTAGGAGGTGACAGCACTAGCCAAACACACAGAAACGCAAGCACTCAAAATGATGTGCTTTGCAAGTACAAGTATCTACACTTGAGACACGGCTGTCATTAACAAGAGAGATTCAATATAGATGGCCAGAAGGATGTGAGAGTCCCATCATGTGGGGGAAAAAAGCCTATATGGAAGTAGCTTAGATTTGCTGTGAAGCATATAGTGATTTCAAGGAAGGTCAAATAATTTTTAAAATTGAATTCTTCAATATCCCAAGTTGGGCCAAAGACTCAGTTACTTTTATGGTGAATTCAGAACAGCTTGGGGTAAGAATACTTTTTCTTTCTCTCTTCTCCCCCCCCTTTTTAATGTTTATTTATTTATTATGTATACAATATTTTGTCTGTGTGTCTGCCTGAAGGCCAGA
>LOEQ01000256.1:302810-323180 GCA_001685075.1 Bramus lutescens | reverse complement strand
TCTCTCTCTCTCTCACACACACACACACACACATACACACACACACACACACACGTATGACCTACTGAGTTCATTTAGTGTTATTTGTAGTGTGTGTATTTGTTTAGGGTTGACCACTTTGGAATGACTAACCTGTCAATCAGGAGGCTTGTCCCTGGAGATGACTAATTCTCCCTCTCTTAGCAGCCAGTGATTGCCTGTAGCTCTTCATCTAGGATGGGCCTTGTGAGATCTCCTCCATCGGTGCTGGCATGCCAATTAGTGTTATCATTATTTTGTTTAGGCAAATTTTGAGATTCCATGGGTGCAGCTTCCTTTTCTTTTATGGAAGACATTATTTTGAATTGGATGTCCTGGTCCTCTGGCTCTTACAATCTTTCCACCCCTTCTTCTGAGAAGTTTCCTGAGCCTTAAGTGTAGGAGTTGCATTGCCGCTACATCAGTTGCTGCTGGGCACGCCACGGTCAGTGGCTCTCCACTCTCAGTTGGCATTTGACCACTTGTGAGTTGCTGTCGTCTCCATCTGGTGCAAAAGCAGCCCCTTGGGTGAGGGGTAACAACTGCACTTATCTGTGAGCGAAAAGGCATGGATTTAGAAAGCGGCCATAGTAGGTGCTCCCCTAAGGTCCCTCTCTCTCTTCATTGAGTCTTTCTACAAATGTCTACACATAATTGATTACACGTGGGCTGCTTTACTTGTCTGTTTTCCCTATTAACTCGTAATTTCTGCATCTGTTCTTATTAACTGTTTTTTTTCTCATTTTGACAATAGCTCATGTTTTCCTTGACATGAAAAATCTTTGATTAGATGCTGGACAGCATAAACATTGTGCCATTGGAAGGGCTTGTGGGTTTTTTTTTTGTTTTATTTTGCTTTTTTTTTTTTAAGTTGGGTCTGGTGTAGCCAAGCTTGACCTAGACTCCTGGTTCTTCGCTTCCAGGACTTGAGTGCTAGGGTTGCAGGTGTGTGATACTAGGCATCGGAGGGTCCTGATTTTGTTGTCTTTGTCTTTTTTCTTTTCTTTTTTTATTACATTTTTTTCATTAATTTTACATACTAATCACAGTTTCCCCTCCCTCCTCTCTTCCCACTCCCCCACCTTCCCTTCAGCCCCTCCCATCCATTCCTCCTCCATTCAGAAAGGGGCAGACCTTCCATGGAAGTCAACAAAGCTTGGCATATCAAGTTGATGCAAGACCAAGCTCCTCCCCCTGCATCAAGGCTGGGCGAGGCATCCCAGCATGGGGTCTAGGTTCTAAAAAGCCTGCTTATGGGCCAGAGACAGGTCCTGACCCCACTTCTAGGGGTCCCACAAAAAGACCAAGCTGCACACAACTGTGACCTGCATGCAGAGAGCCTAGGTTGGTCCCATGCAGCCTCACTAGTTGTCAGTCCAGTCTGTGAGCTCCCAGGAGCTCAGGTCAGCTGTCTCTGTGGGTTTCTCTGTCATGATCTTGATCCCCATTGCTTGTACAACACCCCCCCACTTCAGCTGGACTTCTGGTACTTAGCCCTGTGCTTAGTTGTGAATCTCTGCATCTGCTTCCCTCAGTTACTGGATGGAGGTTCTATGATGACAATTAGGATAGTCACCAATCTGATTACAATAGAAGGCCAGTTCAGGCACCCTCTCCACTACTGCTAGGAGTATTAGCTGGGGTCATCCTTGCGGATTCCTGGGAGTTTGCCTGGAAACAGGTTTCTCCCTAACCCCAAATGCCTCTCCTCTATCAGGATATCTCTTTCATTACTCTCCCGCTTCATGCTACACCCAACTTGGCCTTATCCAATCCCTCATGTTCCCATACCCCCATTTCCTCCCTTGCATCTCCACCCCAAGTTTACCCAGGAGATCTCATCTAGTTCCCCTTCTCAGGGAAATTATCTTAGGTCCTCTTTTTTACCTACCTTCTCTGGGGCTGTGGACTGTAGCCTGGTTATCCTTTGCTTTACATCTAACATCCACTTATGAGTGTGTACATACCGTGTTTGTCTTTCTGGGTCTGGGTTACCTCACTCAGGATGATTTTTTTTCTAGTTTCATACATTTGCCTGCAAATTTCATGATGTCATTGTTTTTACTGCTGGGTAATACTCCATTGTATAACTGTACCACATTTTCTTTATCCATTCTTCGGTTGAGGGGCATCTAGGTTGTTCCCAGCTTCTGACTATGACAAATAATGCTGCTATGAACATAGTGGAGCAAGTGTCCTTGCGGTGTGATTGAGCATCTTTTGGTATGTGCCCATGATTTGTATAGCTGGGTCTTGAGGTGGATTGATTCCCAATTTTCTGAGAAACTGGTATACTGATTTCCAAGTGGGTGTTCAAGTAAGTTTGCACTCCCACCAGCAGTAGAGGAGTGTTCCCCTTATTCCACATCCTTTCCAACATAGGTTGTTGTTAATATTTTTGATCTTAGCCAATCTGACAAGTGTTAAGGTGGTAGCTCAGAATCATTTTGATTTGATTGCATTTCACTGACAGCTAAGCATGTCAAATAGTTCTTTAAGTGTTTCTCGACCATTTAAGATTCTTCTGTTGAGAATTCTCTGTTTAAATCTGTACCCTATTATTAAACTCGAATATTTAGTATTTTGATGTCTAGTTTCTTGAGTTCTTTATATATTTTGGAGATCAGCCTCTGTCAGATGAGGAATTGGTGAAGATCTTTTTCCATTCTGTAGGCTGACATTTTGTCTTATTGACAGAGACCTTTGCCTTACCGAAACTTCTCGGTTTAAGGAGGTCCCATTTATTAATTCTTGCTCTCAGTGTCTGTGGGGCTGGTGTTGTATTCAGGAAGTAGTCTTCCGTGCCAATGCATTCAAGCCTACTTCCCACTTTCTCTTCTATCAGGTTCAGTGTAAATGAATTTATGTTCCACTTGAACTTGAGTTTCGTGCAGGCAATAGATATGGATGCATTCTTCTGCATGCGTACATCTAGTTATGCCAGCGTCATTTGTTGAGGATGCTTTCTTTTTTCCATTGTATAATTTTGGCTTTTGCCAAAAATCAGGTATTCAGAGGTGCATGGATTTATCAGGGTCTTTGATTAGGTTCCATTGATCTACCTGTCTGTTTTTTATGTCAGTACAATGCTGTTTTCATTATTGTAGCTCTATAGTAGAGCTTGAGGAAGGGATGGATAGATGGTGATGACTCTGGAAGTTCCTTTATCATGCAGGATTGTTTTGGGTATCCTGGGTTTTTCTGTGTATTTTGTTTTGTTTGTTTGTTTGTTTTTCTTTTCCATACAAAGTTGATTATTGTTCTTTCAAAGTCCACAAAGAATTGTGTTGGAAATTTGATGGGGATTGCATTGAATCTGTAGATTGCTTTTGGTAAGATTGCCATTTTCTATGCTAATCCTACCTATCCAAGAGCATGGGATATCTTTTCATTTTCTGATATCTTCTCCAATTTCTTTCTTCAAAGACTTAAAGTTCTTGGCATACAGGTCTTTCACTTGTTTGGTTAGAGTTACCCCAAGATATTTTATATTATTTGTAGTTATTGTAAAGGGTTTTTTTTTCATCTGATTTCTTTCTCAGTCCATTTATCATTTGTATATAAAAGGGCTATTGATTTTTTTGAGTTAATCTTGTATCCTGCCATATTAATGAAGGAGTTTATCAGCTTTTGGAGATCCCTAGTAGAATTTTTGGGGTCACTTGTGTATGCAATCATGTCATCTGCAAGTAGCGAAAGTTTGACTTCTTCCTTTTTAGCTTATATCCCCTTGATCTCCTTTTGTTATCTTATTGCTCTAGCTAGAATTTTGAGTACTATATTGAATAGATATGGGGAGAGTTGGCAGCCTTGTCTTGTTCCTAATTTTAGTGGAATAACTTTGAGTTTCTCTCCATTTAATTTGATGTTGGCTGTCAGATTTCTGTATATTGCTTTTATTATATTTAGATATGTATCCCTGATCTCTCTTGACCTTTTTCATGAAGGGTTGTTGGATTTTGTCAAAGACTTTTTCAGCATCTAATGAGATGGTCCCGTGAGTTTTTTTTCCTTTCAGTTTGTTTAGATGGTGGATTACATTGGCAGATTTTTGTGTGTTGAAATATCCCTGCATCTCTGCGGTGAAGCCTACTTGGTCATGGTGGATGATTTTTTTTATGTGTTCTTGGATTCAGTTGCTGGTATTTTATTGTGTATTTTTGCATCAATGTTCATGAAGGAGACTGGTCTGTAATTCTCTTTCTTTGTTGCATCTGTGCTTGATTTGGGTATCAGGATAACTGTGGCCTCATAAAAAGAACTTGGCAATGTTCCTACCATTTCTATTGTGTGAAACAATTTGAGGAGTATTATTATTATCTCTTCTTTGAAATTCTGATAGAATTCTGTGTGGAAACTATCTGGCCCTGGGCTTTATTTGGGTTAGAAACATTTTAATGTTATTTCTATTTCCTTAGGGGCTATAGGTCTATTTAAATTGTTTATTTGGTCTTGATTTAATTTCGATATGTGGTACCTACTAATAAAATTGTCCATTTCTTTTAGATTTTCCAATTTTGTGGGGGTATGGGTTTTTGAAATATGACCTAATGATTCTCTGGATGTCCTCTTTGTCTGTTGTTATGTCTCCCCTTTTCATTTCTGATTTTATTAACTTGGATATTCCCTTTGTGTCTTTTGGCTAGTTTGGATAAGGGTTTGTCTATCTTGTGGATTTTCTCAAAGAACCAACTCTTTGTTTCATTGATTCTTTGTATTGTTTTCTTTGTTTCTAATTTATTGATTTCAGCCCAGAGTTTGATTATTTCCTGCCATCTATACTTCTCCTGGATGAATTTGCTTCTTTTTGTTCTAGAACTTTCAGATGTGCTGTTAAGTTGCTAGTGTGGGGTTTCTTCAAATTCTTTATGTAGGCACTTAGTGCTACAAACTTTCCTCAGCACTGTTTTCATAGTGTACCATAAGTTTGGATATGTTGCTGATGTAGGATGTCCTTCTGTATGCTGTGACTATATGTTTCTCTTATTGGTTGATGAATAAAGCTGTTTTAGCCAATGCCAGGCAGAATATACCTAGGTGAGAAATCAAAACAAAGATAGGAAGAGACAAAAGGCAGAGTCAAGGAGATACCATGTAGCTGCCCAAGAAGAGAGATGCCAACAGTTGTTTCAGGAGAAAGATACCAGAACAGAGATAGTGACACAGCCATGTGACGATACACAGATCAATAGAAATGGATTAATTTATACGAGATAGAGTTAGTCAGTAAGAAGGCTAAACCATTGGCCAAGCAATTGTAACTGATAATAAGCTTCAGAGTGTTTATTTCATAAACAACTGTGGGGACTCTGTGGATGGAGACAAACCGGTCCACTGGGACTGAAGGATGGAGAAAAATCTCCATCTACATGTTGTGGATTCATTTTTATGGAATTCTAGGAATTCCTTAATTACTTTCTTTATTTCTTCCTCGACCCAGTGGTGATTCATTTGAGAGTTGTTCAGTTTCTATGAGTTTGTAGGCTTTCTGTAGTTTGTGGTGTTGTTGAACTCTAACTTTAACCCATGGTGATCTGATACAATACAGAGGGTTATTACAAATTTTTGTATTTGTTGAGATTTGCTTTATGACCAAGTACGATCAGTTTTAGAGAAGATTCCATGAGGTGCTTTTGTGTTTGGATGAAATGTTCTGTAAATGTCTATTAATTCAATTTGAGTCGTAACATCTGCTAGTTCCCTTATTTCTCTGTTAAGTTTCTGTCTCACAGTCCTGTCCAGTGGTGAGAGTGGGGTGTTGAAGTCTCCCACTAGTGTGTGGGGTTTAATGTGTGATTTAAGCTTTAGGAGTGTTTCTTTTACATATGAGGGTGCCTTTCCATTTGGGGCATAGATGTTCTGAATTGAGACTTCATCTTGATGGATTTTTCCTTTGATGAATATGAATTGTACTTCATCTCTCTTTATTAATTTTAGTTTTGGAGACTATTTTGTTAGGTATTAGGATAGCTACACTGCTTGCCTCTTAGTTCCAATTGATTGGAAGATCTTTTCCTAACCCTTTACTCTGAGGTAATATATGTCTTTGAAGTTGAGGTGTGTTTCTTGTATGAAGCAGAAGGATGGATCCTGTTTTCATATACATTCTGTGTATTTTTATTGGTGATTTGAGTCCATTGATATTAAGACATGTTAATGACCAGTGACTGTTAATTCCTTTTTTNNNNTTTTGGTTTGGATGGTGGTGGTAGTAGTATGTGTGTGTTTCCCTTCTTTGGATTTTGCTGGTCAGTGAGATTGTGTTTTTGTGATTGTAGCTAACTTCCTTGGGTTGGAGTTTTTCTGTTTAGTACTTTTTATAGGTCTGGATTTTTGGATAGATATTGTTAAAATCTGGTTTTGTCGTGAAATATCTTGTTTTCTCCATCTATGGTGATTGAGTTTTCCTGGGTATAGTAGTCTGGGCTGACATCTGTGGTCTCTTAATGTCAGTAGCACAACTGTCTAGGACCTTCTGGCTTTTAGAGTCCTTGTTGAGAAGTTGGGTGTAATTCTGATAGGCCTGCCTTTATTTGTTACTTCGCCTTTTTCCTTTGCAGTGCTTAACATTCTTTATTTATCCTGTATGTTTAGTGTTTTGATTATTATGTGGCAAGGTGACTTTTTTTTTTATCCATTCTATTTGGCGCAACTCCTTGTACCTCTATAGGCATGTCCTTCTTTCGGTTGGGAAAGTTTCCTCCTATGATTTTGTTAAATATGTTTTCTGTGCCTTTGAGCTGGGATTCTTCTTCTTCTATCCTTATTATTCTTACATTTGGTCTTTTCAGAGTGTCTCAGATTTCCTGGATGTTTTGGGCTAGGAATTTATTGGGCTTAATATTTTCTTTGACTGATAAATCTATTTCCTCTATTGAATCTTCAGTGCTTAAGACTCCCTTGTATTCTGTTGGTATTTGCATCTGTAGTTCCTGTTCAGTTCTCCAGATTTTCCATTTCTAGGATTCCCTCTGTTTATGTTTTCTTTATTGTTTCTATTTCAATTTTCAAATCTTGAACCATTTCCTTCACCTGTTCTACTTTTCTTTTCTTGGCTTTCTTTAAGAAATTTATTGATTTCATCCAATTTTTCATTTATCTTTTCCTGAATTTCTTTAAGGAAGTTTTTATTTCCTCTTTATGGGCCTCTATCATCTCATAAAATTATTTTTAAGGCCATTTACTTGTGTTTCAGATGCATTGGAATGTTCAGGTCTTGCTGTTGTAGGATCCCTGGGTTCTGGTGACAACATCTTGCTCTTTTAATTATCAAAGGTATTTTTGCACTGACATTTGCTCATCTGTTCTTCCAACTGGTGTGGGCTGTGCCTGTGCCCATGTAGTCAGTTCTTCCAGCTGGTGTGTTTTACACCTGTGCCTATGTAGCCTGTTGGTGGTTCAGGGGAAGGTTGACCAAGGGGAGCATGTTTAGGTATGTGGGGTTGGACGGCAGAGATGGTCCTGGAGGGACAGAGTCTGGTGGACAGCGGGGATGGTGGTACAGCCTGGGGGCGGGTCTCTCACCTGCTCACTGGCTGGTGGGGACTGTGCCAGAGCAGTGGAGTTCTTCCAGTTTGGAGCAGGGCCCATCTGCCTTCTTGTGTTTTTTAAAAAATATATTTAAATTTCTGTCACATGCATTGATATAAACATTATAATATTTCATTCTACTTACTAGATTAAAAATTTCTGAAAGAAAAAATTTTCTAAAATATTTTTTCTATTTATGAATATTATTCAGCCCATAAAGGATTTCTTTTCCAATAATAGAGTATAATTTGGTTCACTCACTGGAACATTCTTTACTATGTATTCATAGACTTATAACTCACATATTTATCTTTCTGATACAGTTAGCAGAAGGCAAGCTTATAATAAGAGAAAAGCAGCCCTTTTGGTTTAAAGCAGAAATAACTATGTTATGGAGCCCATGGCAGTTGAAAGTACTAATCTAATTGGCTGTAGGACCTAAATTTGCATCTTGATCTTTATTCTTACCTGTCTGTATCAACCCTTACTTCTTCCAGTGTCATCAAGTATCATTACCCATAAGTAGGACTGGCTGGGAATGTAGAGGGATTTTGAATCCTCAAAGCCTGCCCCAAGAGACACACTTCCTCCACAAGGACCACACTTCCTAATCCTTCCCAAACAGTTCCACCAACTGGGGACCAAGTATCCAAACATATGAGTCTCTGGGGCCATCCTCATTTAATACATCACAATATAACATTAAAAACTCACTCATTGTTAAGCCCCCATCTACCAAGAAAGAATGGCTACCAGTTTACTAACCTCCCACGGGACTGCTGCATTATGAATTTGAAATCACGCATATTCTAAACAGTTTAATCTTTTCATTTCATGGATAGGAAAATTGAAGATTCACTTCAGGAAGATTTTGAAACCTCCTCACAGCTAAAGATGGGCCAAGTCTGAGACCATGGCTCTTTCACACTGAACACTAACGCCATGCACACTGAATATTAATGCCTTGTACACGAATCCTAACATTGTGCTCATGCCTCATACCCTGCACTGTTTAGGTAGAGGCTCCTCAGCCCCACGTCCTTGTCACACTGTGCCACTTACACTGGGGAGGTAGCATCTCCTCCTGCTTTGCATTTGGAGGAGAGTCTTGGGAGAGTTTTGAATATTATTTCTCAGAACTCTAGTGTTTCTGCAGCAGCCTTAAATTTAAATATATATCCGGGGACTGGAGAAATGGCTCAGTGGTTAAAAACATTTGCTATTCTTCCACAGAGAACCCAAGTTTGATTCTTAGCACCCATTTCAGAAGGCTCACAACTGTCGATAGCTCTGTTCCTCCAGCCTCCACAGGCATCTGCACTCATGTGCACATACTCACATGCAGACGTACACACCAAAAACAGTTGAAAATTATATATATATATCACACTTGGGAAGAAAACCACACAGTCTCTCCCCTCATCCCTTCAAAGGCCACATAGCAGTCGCAAAGGGAAGCAGGTATCAAGCTACTTTGTCACGTCAAAACTAAAGAGTTCATAAAGAACGGATAAAGAAAATGTGGAACATACAATGGGGCATTACACAGTGGCAAGAAATCTTGAAATTTGCAGCCAATGGATGAATCTAGAAAAAGCCATACTGAGTGAGGTAACCCAGACCCAGAAAGATGAATATAATATGTGCTCACTCATAAGTGGATTTTAGACATAAAGCAAAGAAGAAAAACCACCCTACAGTCCACAGTGCCAGAGAACCTAGACAACAAAGAGGACCCTAAAAGAGACATACATGGATCTAATGTACATGGGAGGTAGGAAAGGACAAGATCTCCCGAGTAAACTGGGAGTGTGTAGGTCATGGGAAAGAGTAGAAGGGGAGGGAGGGAGAAGGGAGGGTAGTGGAGAAAGATGCATAATCAATAAAAACAATAAAAAGAAATAAAGTTCACATCCTTTGTACATATTACCAAAAAAATAGAGTTTGGGGACATCTTTATTCTTTTTAGGGATATGAAATGGATTATTATCTACTTTATTCATTCTTGTTTTGAGAAGGAATAGTCAAATAAAGCTGCTCTTTTTTTAGGTTTTATTTTATGTGTTTGTGTGTTTTGTGTGGATACATGTGCACCACATGCATGCAGTGCCCACAGAGGCCAGAAGAGGGCATCAGATACTCCCGAGACTGCAATTACAGACAGCTGAGAACTACAGTGTGGGTTCTGGGAATCAAACCTAGGTCCTCTGGAAAAGCAACCAGTGCTCTACCACTGAGCCATCTCTCCAGTCCCCAAAGCTACATTTTGAAAAGATTTGCTTTTGTTTATGTATACATGTATGTGTGTCTTGATGTTAGTGTATGTCACACATGTACAGGTGCCCTTGGAGGCCAGAGATGACATCAGATCCCCTGAAGCTAGAGTTACAGGCAGTTATAAGCTGACATGGTTCCTGGAAACTGAACTCGGGTGCTCTAACTGCTGTATCATCTCTCGCCAGCCCCTGGACCACCTTGATGCAAAACACCTCAGATGGGAGGAGCACCAACCAAATAATCCCACACTAGCTCCAAGTAGGTTTTCCTTATTAAAAGGGAGATTCATGGATCACAATGAGGAAACAGGAGCAGAACCCAACAGCCAGGTGTAGCAAGGAGGAAGAGGCTGAGTGGGTGCTCCCATGAGCTTTTTGGTACCCAAACCTGGTCCAGCCTCTCAAAGGCCATTGGCCGAAGGAGGTTCCCCATACCACCTGTTTTGCATCTAAGCATGCACAGTAAAGAGAAAAACGATTCTGTTTATTCCCTCCGCCCTTTGCCTTTGGGCCATTTTACTTTTTTTCTAAAGACTTTCATCTGAGGTGCTGTCTTAGTAACTTTTCTATTGCCGTGACTAAACACCATGACCAAGGCAATGTATAGAAGAAAAGTTTATTGAGGCTTACAGCTCTAGAGGATGAGTCCATGATTGGCATGGCAGGGAGCATGACCTCAGACAGGCAGGCATGGTGTTGGGGCAGGATCTGAGAACTTACATCTTATAGGTTGAAGGGAGAGAGAGAGAGAGAGAGAGAGAGAGAGAGTTAACTGGGAATACTATGAACTTTTGAAACCTCAAAAGCCTACCCCCAGTGACACACCTCCAACAAGGCCATACCCAATCCTTCCCAAACAGTTCCACCAACTGGGGACCAAGCATTGAAATACATGAGACCATGAAACCCACCCTCATTCAAACCACTGCATTTCATTCCCTGGCCATAGACTTTTGGTCATACTGCAATACAAAATGCATTTAGTCCACCTTCAAAAGTCCCCATAGTCTTTCCATCTCAAGACTATTTAAAAGTCCTAAATCTCTTCTGGGACTCGGGGCAATCTCTTATTGTAATCCCCTGTAAAACCAAGAAGCAGATTCCATACTTCCTGCACACAATGGCACCGAACATTACTGTTTGAGGCTTTCTTGGACCTCCTGGATTAACAACTTGAGAAGAGGCTTCTCATGTCTAATTCTGGCATTCTTGTTAGCTAGTCCATGGCCTTTAGGGGTGTCATTGTCACCCTGTGTGGTGATACTTCTTTAAACTATGTATCCATGTGTGTACATACACGTGCCTTACACAGAATTTTAGGTAAACATAAAATAATATGATTCTCTGCCTTTTTTTTCAAACATCTGTAAGGTAATCTCTCTCCCTTTCTCTCCCTTTGCCTACCATATTAATTTAACTTGAATTCATTAAGCAGATATTCAGCTTTTTGATGTTGAGAATCTAGTTGAGGCAGCACAATGCAGACTTGCTGAGCCAGGACAGACCCACGGCTTACAGAGTGTATGCTGTGTGTCTACCACTGACCACTCCCTCCCCGAGATCCGCTCTTCATCTTTGGGTATTACTTTTCTAGGGAGAGCATAATGATGTACCCCAGACTGAGGGGTTTGAATGACAGAAAGGCGTCCCCTCACAGTTCTGAAGCTGAAGGGACAGTGGGAATGCGACTTTCCTCTGAGAGCAAGGAAGTGTTTGTTCCAGGCTCCTTTCTTTAGTGGGTTTGCTAGCTATCTTTGGTGTCTTTGGCTTGCATATTTACCCTCAGGACCTCTGCCTCAGCGTCCACATGGCATTCTTCCTATACATGTTTTTGTCTAAATTTCCCTTTTTATAAGTACACCAATAACATAGTGTACTGGATAGGTTTATGTCAACTTGACGTAGGCTGAAGACATTTGAGAGGAGTGAACCACAACTAAGAAAATGCTTCCTTAAGACAGGACTGTAGGCAAGCCTTTAGGTCATTTTCTTAATTAATTATTGATGTGGAAGTGCCCAGCCCTTGGCAGGTGGTGCCATTCCTGGGCTAGTGGCCCTGGGTTCTAGAAGAAAGCAGGCTGAGCAAGCCAGAAAGCAGCACCTTTTAATAGTCTGTGCATTGGCTCCTGCCTTGCTTGAGTTCCTGTCCTGACGTCCTTCATTGATGAACCGTGATGTGGAGGTCTAAGTCAGTCAAATAAACCCTGTCCTTCTCAAGTTGCTCTTGGTCATGGTGTTTCATCACCCTAACTAAGACCCATGGAGTAGGGGCTCCACCTTTAATACATCAGGACCCCATCCTCACTAACTATAGCTGTAACTATGTGACATTTTCCAAATAAGGTCATATTCAAGATGCTTGCTGCTAAGGGGTGAACATCTGAGCCCGAGGGGAACAAAATCAACTTGCAACACTTTGCCTGGTTTGTCTAAATGGTGATTAACCCAGGGACACTTCAGTGACCCCCTGGGTATCTCCAGTGATAGTTGTGTGTGGCTTTCATCAGTTCATGAGCAGCGTACATCTTGAATGTCCCCCAATCTGTGCAAGCCTGGAAACCACGAGTGGCCTACAAGGCCTTGCTCACCTTTCCCAGCCCCCTCCAGCCCTCCTCCCTCCAGAGAGCCTCCCTTCCAGCCCTGTCCTGCGAATCCCAGCCGCCCTAGATTCTGAACTCCATTTCCTTAACTCAACAAAGCTGCCAGACTCCAGATTCCTCCTCCCTCTGCCCACGCAGCACAGAAACCACCTTCAGGCAGAAAGCCAAGGTGAGCTTCAGGCTCAGCATTCATTTCTCCGTTCTCAGGGATCATAGGCCTATGGTGCTGTTTTAGTTAAATGAACATAATTATTTCCTGTCTTTTTCCCAGCGTCCAGTTGTGTGACCCTTCTTATACCACGGTATTCGTCTGTATTGACTTGTTTTCAGCGTGTCGAATATTGGAACGTGATATATATGTGTCACAGCTACGAGAACCACAGAGCCGTATTTGTATTCCCAGGGTTCTCACAAAGGCTCACTACTGACATTTAGTCATTGGCCTTCTCCCAGAAACACCTGTAAGCAGGGCAATGTTCGCTTTGTACAATCCGCTCTGAAGCCAAGGGGGGAGGAGGTAAATGAGAGC
The DNA here is from genome assembly GCA_001685075.1 of Bramus lutescens. Taxonomy (NCBI): domain Eukaryota; kingdom Metazoa; phylum Chordata; class Mammalia; order Rodentia; family Cricetidae; genus Bramus; species Bramus lutescens. The sequence continues at coordinate 310,227 of LOEQ01000256.1, read as the reverse complement.
AGCCTCCTACACCTTCGGGCAATCCTAGGAATCCGTGGGGCCTGCCTGTGGCGTGTAGCTTGTGCGGTTTGCTGGCTTCATTGCTATGCTCCGAAAGACATTATGTTATGCTCCGAAAGACATTGAATTCAGATGTGTCAAATTATCTTACTCCAATTCAATGCTTACTCTAAATTCTCCATAAAGGGAGGATAAATAACTTCTGACATGAACGTGTCACTCACCATAAGTGTCCTGGGGTCCAGCCACGGGGTCTCAGTTCCCACTTCTCTATTTACCACTATTTGAGCTTTGCCAGGTTCCCTCTGGGTTTCCTGGTGGCTGGCATGGAGAGTGTACATTGCATAATTGTATTTTGAGTATAAAAGTGAGCACGTGTCTGCCACTGTAACCCACTATGCAGTTGGCTCACAGGACAGCAGCCTGGGCTTGGCACTGGAGTAGGAGGTTCCCAGAAGGACCTGTACCCCAACATCTTCCACAACACCCTCTCCTGTGCGCTTCACCAACAGGCCAGCACTTGGGGCTTTGTTTAGGGTTTTAGATAATCATACGTACTCATACTAAGCAGAAATCATCAAATCAATGCTTGCTGGTGGTTCTTTTGAGTCCTGGTTTCCAGTCGTTTACTGATGGGACTTTATAGAGAGACATATAGGAGTGAGAGTTTGGAGGGGGAGGCTGGCAAAGCAAGGACGTTTGCCTACAGAAGGGGAGTCCAGGACGTCTTCAAGTTGCAAGAGGACTTCCACACAGATTCCCACCACGAGGCAATTTTATATAGGCTCAACACTGCTCAGGCGATAGATTCAAAACACAGTCAAGAACATTTGTAACATATGCATGAAATAAACCACAGCCCCCAATCCCCGAGCATCCTGAAGGGGAGAGGGGGTGGCTGCATCAGTGGATGTTGTCCCGGTCTTCTCAGCAAAGCTCCAAACCTGCCTGAGGAGTCCTCGGCACAGACTACGGATGCACCATCCCCTCCTATTTTTCCATGGAAACAATGAGAAAATTATTCCACATCCTGGTTTCCCTCCAGACACTATTTTCAGCGCTACCGTTTGCTATAGAAACACTGACTTGGTTCTTTCACCTTCATGCCGCAGCGCTTCCCTGACAGAGATGAGAACAGCTGCCTTTTAAAATTGTATACTCTATCAAATCGGTAAGATAGTGTTTTCCTATCTAAGGGCTAAGAACATGCTGTACAGATAACTGATTGTTGAAACTCTGTGATGACCAGCGAATCGTGCAGACTGCAGGACTGGACCAGGAGTTGGGCTGTCTGTGAAGGAGGTGGGCAGGGGTTGTACACGCCCTCCTCTGGATGCAGGTATGAGGCTATGCTTGGCCATCAGTGGGGAACCTTGGAGCAGGTACTCCCTTATCCTCCAGAAAACGAGGATGGAAAGTACATTCCCTAAAAGCCTGGGCAGGGCTAAGTTTCCAAATCTAAATTCCAGTCACGTAGCACGTCGTGCTGGGGAGGAAAGAGAAGCTCCGGGAAGCTCCCGTCTAAATGAAAACCGTGAACGGCATTGGGTACCAGAAACACAGCAGCATGCTCATTGGCAGAGATTATCACTCTTATTCAGCACCTCACATTTAGACTCCCACATTTGTTCTCCTTGCTTCTAAATTAGTCAGTGTAAAGACTTTTAAAAGATTAGCTGCTTTAAAGTCACATTTGCGAGGAGGAGCTATGTGGGCCAGCGCATAAGTCAGATACACACTTGTTTTCTCTCTCTGCCTGAGATTTGGACTTCTTGATAATTGGAGTTCCCAGCTCTCTTATTTTAAATACTATTTCATATAACAATATTATTGTTATTGGTATTGTCCCCAGTTGTCGTAAACCCTATCACCTCCAGGATTCTTCCAAAGCCGACCACACATAAACAGGTAACTAGTAACAATTAGTGTGAAGCATCCGACCTCAGTTTTCTATGGAAAATAGTATTATTGGTATCTAAAGCCAACACAATTCTGATATTTAGGTAACCCGAATAAAACGACACAGCTTTTTGAAAGGGAGGAAAGGATTAATAATAAATCCTATAACATTTGGGTGGGCTAAATGAAAATTGTTTTAGAAACACTGTTATGGACATAGAGGAAAAGTCTATACAATGCAAAAAGACATTTAAATAGTTGTCAAGATTCCAAAACAGATCCCCAGTGTTTAGCGTGAGAAGAATCAACAACAGCGGGAGCAAATGATGCCTCCTTAGCCAAGAGTCCAGATCCTATTCAAGTAGGGCACCGATAATCTTCATTTGGAATAGTAATTACTAAGCTTATTCAGGTAGCATTTGTCTGAAGGACCCCTGCTACTGATCACACCAGTGAGCAAGGACTGGAAAATGGAACCCAGCAATGAGATGGGAAATCTAAATCAATGTTTTATTAGTCAGCTGTTGTGGTAATAAATTGCTACAAACTTTGTGTGTGAGGTGCATGTGTGCATGTGTATGTTTGTGTGTCTGGTGTGCATGTGGATGTGTGTATGGCATGTACATGTGCACCCACACATATGTGGAGGTCAGCAGAAAATGTGTGGTGTTCTACTCCAGCTCTCTCCTTATCCCTTTGAGACAGGGGCTCTCACTGGGGCTGGTTTGCTGTTTGGGATAAGCTGGTTGACCAGCAAGTGCAACAGTCTCCTATCTGTCCCCTTATGTGGGTGAGTGGATCTAAACTCAGGTTTCCATCCTTGTGCAGCAAGCACTTTGCCCACTGAGCCGGTTCCTCAGCTCCAAACTGGTAGTTTTAAATAACGCAATCCTTTTAGAGTTCTGGGGGTTGGGGTCCTGGTAAGAATCTCACTGGGCTAAAAATCAAGGAGTTAGTAGGCTTGTATTCTTCTGGAGGCTCAAGGGGGAAGAAACTGGTTCCCTGCCTTTTTAGCATTAGCAGATTCCTGCCATCCTGGCCTGATGGCCCCTTCCTCCACCCTATGGCAATATTCAGTGGAGTTCTTCTAGGTCTCCTGCAGAGTCTCAGGACACCGTCTGTCCCTTCTCCCATGAGCAGTTTTATGATGGTATGGGCCCACCGATGATCCAGGAAGCTCCTCCCATCGTGCACTCAGCTGACGACCGACTATGTTTCAGTAACTGTTGTAACTTCCCGTGAAGAAGCAAACCCATATATTCACGAGAGACTCTGGTGGAACCTGGGAATATACAGCACCTGAGAGTAGCCATGGGCGGCAGGGAACCACTCAGGGACAAATGAAACCATGAACAACTGTGTCTCAGACCTGTGGAGGCCAGAGCCTCAGGGCTCATTCATACCGACTCACTTTGGAACCCCTGTCTGCAACAGAAGCAGATGCCGGAAAACACACCCTGATGGGTCACCTACATACTGTCAAGTATGCTGTAACATACCACGGAAACAAGGCAGTAGCAAAATCCTAAATATTAAATTGTGAGGTAGCCACATAGCAGAATGTTAGCAAGTTGTTAAGAATTTATACATGTCAAGACTTCTTTATCACATGAGGAAATACATGTAGTATAGTGTAGTTCTTTAAAAGGGGAATAAAATTATTTGTCTTTATCTCAACTGTGCTTTCTTGTTTGATGGGGTAGGGATTGAGCCAAGGTTTGGGGTGTTCTAGGCAAGGGCTCTACCTTTCAGGTACATTCCCTTCCTGTGCCTTGACTTCGGCCATGTAGAGACTTTCGAATACCCTTTCTATAGTAAATGAAAATGGACACACAACAAGACAGCAGTCACAGTGACCTCTGGGGTTGGTACTGCTGGTAGTCTCCCCTTCTTTCACATTATGCTGGGTCCGGCTGTTCAGAAAGCAATTAAACATGCAAAGAGAGGCCCGGTGAGGCTGGAGAACTCTTTTATGCGTTTAGTCTGAGCAGCTCTATGGATTTTCTCGGCAACCAGGCAAGGCCTGGCTGTAGAATCAGAGGAAGTTGGTGGAGGTTGTGGGTTTAAGCAGAAAAGCATCATGGGAGGACCGAGGGCTCAGGGTACTCACTGCTGGTGCCTGAAAGAGTGGTATAGAGCAGCTGCCATGAGAATCAAGGCCATGGGGCTGGAGAGGGCGGGGCTTGTGGGTTAAGTCAGAAGGAACGGAACAGAGCAAACTTTGAGGAGTGACTGAGTAGGTCAGTTTGGGAAAAGAGTCTGAAGTGGAAGAGTGGGTGCTACAGCAACATATGGGGGAGCCACACAAGGCCGTCATGGTGGAAGGCGACTTTGGGAGTCTTCCTTCATTGTTCTCTGGAGGCGGAATCTCTGATTAATTAATATAGTGTAGCCCCTCCAGCCAGCTTTTGGAGGATCCCTTGTCTTTGCTTTCTGAGTGAGGGCTGGAATTCAGGGTTGAAGGTCATGACTTCAACCAGAATATATGTAAGTGCCAGGGATTCAGGCTCCAGCCATTATCCTCATACAGCGAGGTGGCTCAATTAGACCACGGCCACCAAGACTTTCCTGGGCAACAACAAGCCCGTTGCCTGAAGGATGACAACCAGGCTGGTCCTGGCTCCAGAGCTCCACTGGAAGAGCTTACCTATGGGCTCTCTGCCTTCTGAATCTGAAACCAAAGAAACTGGCTGTCTTCCAGAAACCCACAAACAGAGTCTGGGGATGAATTGTCCGGAAGAACACAATGTCTTCACTGCCAGCTGAGGTGAGAAAGCCCATCATCTCTGGCTTAACTCTCTCTTCACTCCATCATAAGCCTCTCATTTAACCAAAAGTATCTGCAGGGCAGTGGAGATTCATTTCTGGCTAAATCTCCTTGGTGACAATGGTGATGATGGGGCCAGGAACTGCCCTGGTTTGCTTTCTACTGTTGTGACAGGAAACTGAGCAAAAGCAACACGGTGGTGGTGAGGTCTTTGGTTTACAGTCTCACCCCACAGTCCATCATTTAGAGAAGAAGCCAGGGCAGGACCTCAAGCAGAAACTGGGAACAGGAACTGAAGCGAGACCATGTGGGAATGTTGCTTCCTGGCTTGCTTTTCTTTCTTTTTTTTTTAATAGTCCAGAGGTGGCACCACCCACATTGAGCTGGGCCCTCCCACATCCATCATCAATAAAGAAAATGTCCCCCAGGCAAACTTACAGGCCAATCTAAGGGAAGCATTTTCTCAATCGAGGGTCCCTCTTCCCTGATGACTCTAGCTTGTGTCAAGTTGACAACAAACAAAGTTATTCCAGCACAGGAATAACTGAGTGAAAAGGAAATAGAAATAATTTAAAATGTAAAAATGAAAAGCTTTTTAAAATGTTGCTTTCTGATGACCTGAAGGAGGCGTCTTTCTAGGAGTAGGTACAGCTCAGTCTCTTTTTCTAAATTCAAGACTTTCTTTGTCATTGGTGTTAGAGGCCACTTTGAAAGGGCAGCTCTGCCCGGCAGTAAGAACACAGACTGTGGGTTCAAACTCTGGCTTTGCACTTAGTGCCTGGGTGACTATGGCCACAGTCCTTGTTTGTTTGCCCACGGCATGGAAAAAAAACTTCGTTAGTCTCTCACTTGTAACAGGACAGTAAAGTAGAGCTTTTGCTCAGGGTTCTGCTGGAGATTGAAGCATTTCACTGAGTGACTGGATTGGGACAGCATCTCCCATTTGGCAATGCTGTGTTTCCAGAGTAGACCTAATAGACACAGGGGTAGCAAGCATGGCCTTCTTTGTCTTGTGTGTGTGTGGTGGGGTCTTCTCCCTTAGAAGGGGATGTTTAGCCATCACTAAGACAGACTTTCTAGCATTTGGAAAGTCACCAACCCTATACTCTTGGCTGAGAGGTGGTTTCTGTGGGATTTAAGAAACTGTGTTTTCTTTGAAGTTCTACGAAGCCTTCCTTGGATCTGTTAGTTTTTTTCTCAACTGGCTTGCAGGCTTGGTGACAGAAATACTAAGAAGAGGTTCATGGATAGCAGCTGAGAACCAGAGGTATCCATGAAGGTGAACATCCCTGGGGTGGCAATAGGCAGCTCTTCCTTCTCCCATTCCCGTCTTTGAAAGCACAGAGGTCCCCCACTCTCCAGCCTACAGCTCATTTTCCATGTTGCTAACCTAGTCACAAAGTTCCCAACCGCTTTCTATTTTGGATGTTGACAGTGTGTTCTCAGCCTTAGCTAATCACCAAGATCCTCTGTTTTTTTTTACACCCCCCCAAAAAAAAACTCTCCAGGAACTTCAAAAGCCACCCACAAGCACATACAAATAAAGCCAGAGGGTTCTGATATTCTGGAAACAAAATTCTTAGGTTAGAAAGATAATTTATGGAGTCAATAAATATTTAGTGGTTACAGCCATGCCGAACACATGTGGATCTGAATAGCAAGCAGCAGCAGACTCAAGATGGGTGAGGACATGGGTTTGTTTGCTTGTAGTTGTTCAGTTTAGTCTGAGGATTTCAAACAAGGCAAACATACACACCTAACCAATTCATTTTCTCCTCCGTGAGTCACCTGCTCATTGGGATGGTTGTTAGTTTGGGGGCTGGGAGACTGATTCACGATTTGTTCTTGTTCTTTTCATAGAGGGAATTAATTCATTTAACCATCAAAGGGGACTTTTAAGTGACTAGCTTGAACCAAAGGGGTTGATTACATCAAAAAGTTTTAAAAAGGCAACTAAGTTCCTTTTATGTATCCAACTAAATGAGATCTAGCTCTAAGTTCTTTTCCTCTCTTCCTACTCTTTTTGGTATTTTGGTCTCACTTTTCAGCCAGCTGTGGGGAGAAGCTTTTCCAAATAGTGGTGCAAGTGTGGGCTTTTGGGGTTCTTGGTGTCCCTGGTCGTAAGCCATCACCTCACAGCTCAACGCTGGGGTGTGGATTCCTCTAGGTCCCCCAATAACGCTAACATCGCTGTGAAGTCAGAACTCGGAGGCCACTCCAGTGCCACTGTCTGATGGTAGAATCCTCTCTTCCAGCTAGGGCTCATGCTACTGCAGCCTCGGTACCCTTCTGGGACTCAGTTGACATTCCTGGTTCTTCCTCCTTGACACGGATGACACCGGAGGTTCTGGTTGGTGGCCGTGCCATCAGACCAAAGCTTGTGGGAAGTGGGGCTCTGTAGGTAGCTGATTAGATGAGCTGGCTTTCAGAGCCAGTTTCTTCCCCAAATGGGCAGCTCCTCAGTTAAATGGGGGTTGGGGAACCAGGTTGAGATGTCTCCTCCAACCTTTCTTCCCACACTTGCCAGTGTCACAGCAATTAACCTAGAGACAGAGCGGCAGCTTCCCTTATGAGCCTTCAGACGCTGGGACCCACAAGGTTATGAAACAACAACTTTGACTTGTATTCGTACGCGTACGTCCCTCCCTTGCACACAGGCGCCCACTCTCCGAGGCCCAGGTGGCAGGGAGGTGGCGTGCAGCAGCCCTGATCCTGGGTGACCCCGTTCCCGCGGGGTCCCCGGGCCCTCGG
>LOEQ01000256.1:253940-302473 GCA_001685075.1 Bramus lutescens | reverse complement strand
CAGAGGCCAATCAGCCCGGGCTCTTCGGACCCGGGGCCCACGCCACCCGTGTGGGGGCCACGTCCACGACACCGTGGCCGGTGGGGCCGAGGGGAGCCAGACGCGCAAGTGCCCAAAGTTTTCCTCTGAGCACTTTGCTGGACTTAACTTTGAAACGTGAGGCAGAGCTGAGCAGTTTAACCAGTTTTAACACTAAGAAAACAGAGGAAGAGGGGGAGACGGGCTTGCTGCGTGCGTTTCAATTCTTAGTACTGGGCATAATCGTGTCTGTCTCCAAAGGCCACGGTGAGGGAGACCAGTGGACATTGACTGACGTCCTTATGCTTCGGGTCATGGTTTATTTAACAGGTCTGGAGCTTAGGTTACAAGTCACCAGAAGGGATTCTGAGTCGAATCTTGGAAAAAAAAATCAAAATTTGAGTCAATAAATATTTGTTGAACAATCATTTCCTAATCGGCAGGACTTTATTTTCAGTGTGAGGGTACATGTGCCGAGAGCCTAAGTAGTTGCCCAAATGAGCTCGCATTTGGCTTTTGAAATGCAAGGGTGGGGGAGACCCTGGTGTGACTGGACTTGGGGGTAGCAGGTGGACAGTTGGTACCGCGTCAGAATTGAACCAGAAAATCCAAATGCGAGACACACACCTGTGTGATCCATTGGAAGCCCACCTTGCACCTTCCACAACTATTTTAAAGTATGCCCCTCCTTTGGCATAGGCTGGAACTTCCTTCCATTTACCTAAACTCATAGCAACAACGAAATTGAATCTCCCCAAGCTGGTGTTCCTTGGGAGCCCAGTCATGCAGACACACACCTGAGATGACTGAGGACTGGGGCTGCCTCAAGAGCTCTTTGAGATTATAAAATGGTGGAGAGAAAGCTCCCCCGTGGGGTGGCGTGAAGATGCCTTGCCTGCGTTAGCTGGGCTGAATTCCAGGCTCAGACCTAGTGTTGTGCAATTCCATCTCGGAGCAGTAGACAAGACTGAGAAACCAAGAAGGCTGATCCTGCCTTTACTTAAAATTGAGGTATTTTGTACACCATGGATTTTCATATTTAATGCTTCAAAATGTTGCATGAAACATTTCTAGTAACATTACTGATTTTTTGGGGGGGGTAACATTTGCCTTTGACTCACTGGTGTTCTAGATTTGCTCTGCCTCTCCAGCAGTCCTTGCCCATTTATAGAATCAGTGGAGTATCCATTAAGTGGAGTATCCATCTTGCAGGAGCTGGCAAGTGCGTGAGATTCGGCACATAGTATCTGCTAGCATAGTTGGCCTAGGTGCATCACCATTTGTCTGGTTCTTTGGACCTTACCAGATCTTGCTGTGAAGTCTCAGTTTGCCCTCACAGAGAATGAGAGAAATGATAGTACTCTGCATGCGCCCAAGCATGTGCCAATGGCACATGCGCGGACACTTCCGGAGTCCTGTACAGAAAGCCTAACCTCTGTGGTGATGGTTTTATGTGCCGGTGCCTTCTGCATAGGGTTAGAGCACTTCTTCCCTCCTTGGGCTGTGTGAGAACACCGTGAGGTGCCATCTGTGAGTCAGGAAACAACCCTCACCAGGTACCAGATCCACTCATGCTTGGATCCTAGACTTCCAGAACTGTGAGCTACAAACTTCTGTTGTTTATAAGCCACAGTCTATAGCACTTTGTTACAGCAGCCCAAAAGGCTGGCGTGTAACAGCCAGCTCTCAGAGCTCTCAGTTACAATGAGAGACTATGTGTGAAGGCCCGGGGGCCCTCCTGTAGTCTGTTTTCTCTGGGACAGCATGGTAGGCCTGCATTTGACTTGGCAAGCTGGAGACATGTGCTTTTCCCCTGGAAGTTAGCCCAGGCAGATAGTCTTATAAATATTGTTTGTGTTGTACAGAGACCCAGTGGAAGCCTATGAATCAGAATGGATACATTTCCTGCTGCCGGTTTATTGTAAAAGGATGCAATTTTTTGGCTTTTTTTTTGTTAATTTTTTTAATGTAAACTTAATTTTGCCACCAGACAGAGTATTTTGGCTTCCTTTCTGGAATACTTAGTTCTAGCTCAGGATTCTGTTTTTCTTGGGCCTAATTCAAGTGATATTTCAATCACTGTATAACTTAAAGTAGCTTGCCCCCGCTCCACCAGTCTTTCTTTAGGATCCTTCTTGTTGAGGTGGTGCTAGACACCAGGAAAAAGCCACAGTGACATCTGGACATGGGGAGGGTTGCCTCTTTTGTGTTGGTCTTCTTGCTGTTCTCAAGGGAGCCCCTCTTCCTCAACTTCCCACTCTCACCCCAAAGCTCCAATGGTCTCCTGGCTAGGGTTTCTGCTGAGTTTTATTTAGCTGGGCCTCACTCTTGGCCTTTGCATAGGCTCTCAGACTTCTCCCTCAAGGCTTCAAAGTCCCTCCGTATTAGAGAACAGATAACCCGTGGAGGTTTTCTGAAACCACACTAGGCTGCCATTTTGCATTTCTCGGCAGCCATTTCCCAACATCACACACAGGAAGCTGGACCAAAGCTCCCCATGCTTGCCACTTCACCTTCAACCTTCAATAGGTTCTGGGAGTGGGGGTCTTTCTCAGTCCATTTCCTCCCAGGACCAGAAGAGACTTTCAGTACCTGTGACCAGTATCTTAGGTTGTTTCTTCTATTGTTGAAATCAAGGCTTAGAATAGAGCCTTAGACTGAAACAGCTAAGCTTTCTCACTGATCTGTGAAGGGAATATAAACGTAATTGTTTTGTATGAGGGCATCATATTCTGGCACAGGAAGATGAATATAGGTAAAAAATAACTTGCTATCCATTTCAAATCCAAAAAGAAAATATTTTGCAGGTTGTTGGTGCACACACCTTTCATTCCAGCACTTGGGAGGCAGAGGCAGGAGGATCTCTGCGTTTGAGGCCAGCCTGGTCTACTGAGCAAGTTCCAGAACAGTCAAGGCAACACAAACAAAGCCTGTCTAGGAGAAGAAAAAAAGGAAGAAAGAAAATATCTTGAATGTTCCCAATACAAAGAAACGATAAAATGCTTGGGGTACGGGGTATGCCAATTGTCCTGGTTTAATCATCACACTTTGTGGCACACAGATGGAAATATCACAGTGTTCCTTCCATAATTGAAAATGCAATCTTATATTAATTACCCTTCTCCTCTGTCCCTGGAGAAACTGGGTGTCTCAGTCATGTGGGGCAGGGTGGGGGGAAGATGGAAGAAAACAAGACAGGAAAGCGCCATTACTCCCTTCGGTAGGCCGGCCTGGGTTATGTGCATGGGACTTTTTAATTCCCATGAGTGAATGCAGATTTCTGTTTCTGGGGCTGCTGCTTCATCTTATGAATGACCCACGGTATTCCTAGCATGTATGATGAGTTGGCAGAATGACAGAAAATCTGGTTACAGCTGTCCCTTCTGAGGGATTGGGAATCACCTAGGGAGTAAGGCAGGCTCTTAGGGAGGCAGCTCTGTGTCTGAGCCCTGGCTTTTGCTCACCCTGGGTTCCTGCTGGTGCTGAAGGTGAGCCTTGGAAGAGATGAGCCTTCAAACAGACTTAGCTGCATGAATGTGAGAAGGAGCCAGAGACCCACTAAAGCTTGTGTCTGCCGGCGGTTTTCTGGCAGGTGTCTGGAAAGTGTGCACATCTCTTCGCTACTGGGGGATCTGGTGGGGCCAGCAGTGTCACCAGCAGGTAGGACAGCAAGAGTTCCCAAGGTAATAAGCTCTTCTTGTTGTCTCCAAGCTGAATGGAAACGGTGACATGTTCTCGTCAGATTCTGTTAACAATTCTCATCAGGTCCAGAAAAAGACTGTGAACTTTTAGGTCAGATAAAAGGTCCTGAGAACACATGTGTGATTCTGAAAACGTATCCCCAAACTCTCTGTATTGTTTTAAGAGATCTCTATCCCCCATAGCCTGAGCTTGGTGGCTGCCATGTCTCTCTGTAACCTTAGTAGTGAGCTGCCAGGAAATGAAGGCACAGGTGTGTCAGCATCAGCCACCAACGTCGGAAATGTCAGCATTCCTGAAGAGATTCCTGAGGGGAGGCAACCTCAAGTAGTTCTTGTGGTTTTCTGTAAAAAGAAACTAAGAAACTAAGAAAGAACCTTTGGGGAGGTGAGGTGTGGAGTGTTATCTCAGGTCTTTTCCTAGCTGTGGTGTGTAGGACTAGCTCCTACCCTTACCTCTGAAGTCTACACCCAAATCTCTCGTGGTTCTGCTTCCAAATTCCCGTCTCTGTGGGAGGCACCAGACACACTAGTTGTGTTGCACACAGTCTTCAAGAGACACTTAGAAAGGCGTAGCCTCGGTGTGGAACCTTGAAATATCAAAAGGACTCTGCTTTCTCACAGCAGGGAGTTCATTCCAGTGAGGAGGGCAGGCTTTGGTTTCTGCACTACTGCTTAGGAGCCTGTGACCTCAGGTTCCCCATGGAATAGGAATGGTGGTGTACACACACACACACACACACACACACACAATGTTACATAGTAAATAATGAAGAGAATGCCTTATTAGTAATTTGCAAGTGTTGTCCTTAGAAGAATGCAAAAAGGTAAGGGCCAAAGAGATGGCTCAGCGGGTAGAGTTAGGATTAGGGTTAGGGTTAGGATTAGGGTTAGGCTACCCCCAAGTCCTAGACTTGAGCTCCGTCCCTTGCACTCATATGGTCATAGGAGATGCTGTTCTCTGGTCTCTGCATGCACACTCACTCACATACATGCCTGCTCACAAAATAAACAGGATGTCTAAATAAAAGAATGTATGAGGGCATTTATTAGAGTTCCCAATTAGAATTATCTGTGAAACATCACAAAGCACTTAGCATTTGGGGTCTGGTATTATTTAAGAAGAATGGGCATATCGCTAGCACAAAGTGCTCCAGTGCAGAAACAACGCTAGAAGATGCCAGGTGGGCAATGGCCTTGATGCAATTTTAAACATGCAGTGATAAGCAAGGACAGAGATAGAGGAGGTGGATAGATACTGTCAGGCAGGATGAAGGCCCCCAGCACCTGCACGCTATATTGCAGGTGTTCGCATTCCATCTCTGCAGTGTCTTACTTTCCCACTATAATGTGGTTCCGAGCACCAGACTTGAAGTACTCACAGTGAGGCCATGCATGTTATAGGTGCCCCGAGCTAAGGATGTACACATTCTAGTAAGGGAACATGGAACTGCTCTGCTCCCCGAGTCTGAACTTGGATGACCAGAACAGGTGTCACACATTATGGGCAACTGGATTATGCCTGGATATTAGGTTCTCTTGAATATATAGTCCTATGCATTTGGATATTGAGTGTCTTTTCTTTATTTAGAGTGTCATGATATCCGATGCCCAGCTGTCCTGGGTATATTTAGGACATTGTGAGCATTAGGCATCTTTTGGGCCTCCCGACTCTTGCTATCTGTGTTTAATACACACGTCTTATTTATTTCTTTGTATTAAATATCTCCTATAGGATTCATGTAATGAATTTGCAGTCTTCATTTCCAGAGGACCCAAAATCCATATAGTTTTGAATCCCTATTTAGCATCAGCCAGAATCTCTGTGGGAGATTAGTTCCCTGCCTCCTTTGGTGTCTCTGCGTCCCTGTACTTTCAGTATGCTCTTGGATTGGAGACGAGGGGTGAGTTACCACTTTCTGAGGCCTGGCTCATCTTATCTTCTTTTCTTCATGATCTTTCTGAGAAAAGACGGGCATTTGGGTTGAGGTGTTGCAGTAGGTGTGTCTTATCTAGTACCGCATTCTAGAACAGAGAGACTTCAGGAGGCTCTGGGTGGGGGAGGACCTGTCCGGGCCAGCAGGGAAGGCCAGAAAGGAACAAACTGCATTGAGCAGGCCTGTCAGACAGACTGGGTTGTGCCCAGACTTGTGCTTTGGTTCACTGTCATGGCTCAGATGCTCTTCGGCTACTCTCCTGTATGGCACCAGGCCAGATGCCGCTGGCAGACTCAGTGGTCTCACCATCAGGCAAACCCAGGGACAGAAAAGGAATCATATGTCGCCATATCGTTTGGGACACATACTTCCAAGCACCTGTACCATATGAAGACCCATGAATGCATGCATGCACTGGGTTAGAATATGCAGTCACCCTTTGGTAGAAAGCTGTGAGTTCTGCATCCATGAATTCAGTCAACTGCAAATTAATAACATTTGAAAAAAATTGTCTCAACTGAATATGCCTGAGCGCCCCCCTGCCACCCCACCCCTTGTCTTTATTCTCTAAACAGTGCCACTTATCAGCTATTTGCATAACATTTGCATTGTGGTAGGCATTATAAATAATCTAGAGATTATCTGAAGTATGTGGGAAGATCCATATAGTTTCTATGCAAATGCTACACCATTTTTAAAGAATATTTTTGCTTATGTGTGTGTATATGCGTCTGTGTGAGTGTATGCCACATGGGTGTGTGCCCTCGGAGGACAGAAGAGGGCACCAGATCCCCTGGAGCTGGAGTTGCAAATGGTTTTGAGTCACCTGATGTGGGGGCTGGGACCCAAACTCAGATCCAGCAAGTACTAACCATTGGGCAATCTCTCCAGCCCTGACATTTTATTTAAGGGTGTATTGGTTGTTTCTGGCATCACTGTGACTGAATCATTGACAAGAGAGTAACCCGAGAGAGGAAGGACTTTGTCTTGCCACTATCTGAAAGTGTAGCTTCTTGTAGTAAGGAAGACACGATAGAGTTCACAGTGTTCCTGGCGACAGGACTTTGCCACTTCTTACTCCTTACTTCTCAGCCAATTAGGAAACAAGGGAGAGAGTTTGGGCTGGATGCAAAGCCAATTTGTAATCCTCCCACCGAGACCTGCCCTCCGGCAAGCCTTCTCTAGCTAGGTCCCACGTCCTAAAGATCCCACACCTGCCCAAAGAGTACCATCAGCAAGGGACCAAGTACTCATACCAATGAATTTGTGGGAGAAATTTAACATTCAAAACATAACAAGGAGACGAGTATCTGCAGATTTGGATTGCCTTGGTTGGGGTCTGGGGAACCCAGTCTTCTGCAGATCCTGTGGCATGGGCATTGTTTACTAAGCAGAGTTGATTTCCATATTGCTTTGTGGGCTACCTTTCCAAAAGTATTGTGTATGGAGTTTCTTTTCCAGATTACTGGATTATTAGACATTTCTTCTTTGCATCCGTCCCCTGGCTGGGGTGGATCCATTCCATGGGTAGGTTTTAATTTCATCATCTAAGCCTCATCTTGGATAGATGTATTTAGTTAGAACATTTCTAATCTTCCACCATTTAGTAACAGAACTGTGACCAGCCTCGTCCATGTTTTGTTTCTTCACAATTAATTGTCTGATTCCTTCTGAGTACTTAACCCTGATGTCGATTTCCTGTATATAGACAAGATTCCTCCTCTGACACGTTCTGCCTGAATTAATTTTTTTTCACACCAAGAGTCTTTCCCATGAGATGAATTGGTACTGAGATTTCATGGGTCTTGGTTGACAGCATCTGTGTTATTTGGAACTCAGTCTTAATTAATCTAAGCAGAAGACAACTGAAGGCAGGAAATGCAGGGCTGACAGACTGCTAAAAGCCTGGTCCTCGGCTAGACATCCAGGTGGAACCTCGACAACAGTGCAGATCTGGCCCTCCGGGAAGTTTTGGTGGCTTCAGGCCATGTGTCTTCAGCCGGTAAACACCCATTCCGTGGATGGAGGGTCTCATCTGCTGTTCAGAGCCCGTGGAGACATGCTCGAGCATCTAGGACCTCTGCCAGCATTCATGGGAAAGCTGAATGCTTCCGTGCAGGTGCCTCCTGACATGAGCCCTGAAGTCCCAGCTCTGTTATCATAGAGAAATCAGATTGAAGCTTCCAGCCTGAGGATCAGAACAGGTGGGAAAACAAGGTGAAGACAGATACTGACAACCCTTTCAGACTTAGGGTGCTTGCAAGCCAGAGCTGGGAAATCAGGGCAGCAGGAGATCTGCCTTCAAGGAGAGAGCACACGAGATGCGAGGTGAGTGTTCTCACACTTTCTCCGTGCTGGGTGAATATTGAGGAGCCCTGCATGGCCAGGCGTGGGTGGGAAGCAACACTTAATTTGCTGCTATGTAAATAGCTTATTTTTTTATGAGTCATAATTGATCAGCAGTCAGCTTATTTTTCTCTTTCCCTGTTCATTGGACTTTTGTGTGTAATCACTGTGAATTCTGGTGTCCGTGGGGAGACAGGAACCCCCTAAGTGGGGTGTTATATTTTCTGTTGGTAAGAGGCAGCATGCTGAGAAAGAGTTTCATAAAAGACCATGTGTTTAGCAGCTTGGAACACTATCAGGGGCACAGGGAATGTGGGAGACAGCGGATGGAGGTGGGCAGCCATGGATCTGATGGTGGGGTCCTTCTGACCCCAACAGCAAGCATCATTCCTGATGGGTGGACTATTTAAATCAGCTGGTGCTCCCTCTAGGTGGTGGAAAGGGCACTGGAAGGGGGAGCCCCTACCTGCTCTGGGGATAAGCCCTGCATGGGCCCAGCAGGTCATGCTTTTCCTAGGTCTGTCCAGGAAACTTGTGGTTTTTGACAAAAGGGGAACTAGTAGTGATTTGATATTCACCAAACAATTTGCCTTTCCTCTGTCCCCCCTCCCTCCTTTTCTCTCTTCCTTCTTGCCCCCCTTTCTTCTTTTCTCATTCTTTCAGTCTCCCACATCCAAGCTCTCACCCCAGGTGTCTGTGTCACATTCTCTTTACAGATTGAAAGCAGGATTTGATTTCTACATAACAGCCATTTTCCTTTCCTGTGGGGTGTGCACTACTCGTGTTGTATGAAGTAAACGCTGATAATTATTTTACTACAAGATTCTCTCAATTCTCCTCAGGTGGAATGCGTCTCTTAGGGGTGTGTGTGCAAGGAGGGGGGAGGAGGAGGGGAGTGAATGCTGGATATTCAGTAGGCCTGGTACAAACCCTCACTGACCTGTGCTTCCAAATAGTTAGTAATGGCAACATGGATTATCATTATTTTGAGTAATTTCACCTTGACCCTCTCATTCGATCCATCCAGTCAATTATGTGAGTTTAGAAGGAGGAAAACTGAGGCTCAGGGAAGGAAGGGATCTGGGCCAGGGTTGCTCAGGTGGACAAACAGAGCCAGAGAATGGCATACTGCTTGCACCCCCAGTGTGACAACACTGCCCTCTCGTATGCCACATGCCCTGTGGGTGTTCATCTTATCACCCTGAGACAATTTAGCTGGCAAACAAGGACTTCAGGGTGGCTTGCTCCTTTGCTGTATCTGCCACTGTTTTACAGAGAAGCAAACTGAAGGACAGCATAGCCACAGGACTTGTCTGCATTATCATGACGTAGAAGACCAGGGACCATCTTTCATTTTTAATTTACTTTTATTTTAAAGTGTGTGCATGTGTGTGTGTATGTGTGAAGAGTGAATGCCATGGGAGTTCAGGTACCTGCAGAGACCAGATCCCCCTGAAGCTGGGGTTACAGAAGGTTTTGAACCAGCTGACATGGGTACAGGGAACTAAACTCAGGGTCTCTGGAAGATCAGCAAGGGCTCTTAACCACTGAGCCATCTCTCCAGCCTCTTCTTGTTTTGTGATGAACGCTGAACTTGCAGGGGAATGTCCTTGTGAAGTCTTAAGTGTTTCATTCAATGTCAAGAATGACTTGCTGGATGTGGACATGGCTAGAGCTGGATTTGGGCTCTTGGAGGGTTTCCTTCATCTCCAGTCCACATCAGAGCTTTATTCTGTGGTTCATCCTGTATTGAAGCCCCAGACTGTAGTGACGGCCAAGACTCCCTCCTACCTCTCCCTTCCCCCTCTCTCAGCAATTGGCAGGAGGGCAAGGCTGGGAAGCTCACGGGACGCAGGGCACTCTAGCCAGGCCCTTGCTGTTTGGTGAAGTCTTCCTCACACTGTGGAAGGGTGTGATGCTGTGAGGAGATTAGAAACTGGCTTGTGCGGAAGCTGCAGATGGGGATGACGGATGTCAGAGCAAGGGGAACATTGCTGTGGTTAGGGATGGTGGACAGTTGTCACTTGGTGAGACTCAAGTGGATGGCAGGCTGTGGCGGGCCTGCCTTGGGTGCGGTGGCAGGTAGGACTCTCTGCTGTGTTGTGAGGGGTACTTGACAGCTTCCAGCCCATCTCAAAGTAGAGCTCCAAGACCAAACCTTGGCTCTTTCAGTCTCTAGATGTGGGGTCTCTTTGCTTCTGTTCTCCTCCTGAGAATTGGGAAGGGACTGGTGTTGACGCATAGGGGTGTTGTAAGGGTTCGGCAGGGGCACCAGTGCCTGTGTAGTGCTTACCCGGTGCCAACCCAAGAGTGAACACATCTACAAGCCGTTTTCTGTGAGCATAACAAAATAATCAAGGCCAGGCACTTCTTGAAGAAAAGAGGTTTATTTAACTGGGACTTTAGTAGCACGACTCTGGCGTCTTTGAGCCACATGTGAATGCTTTCTGACTCCATCACCTGATGGCAGATAGTATCATGGTGGGGAAAACTGTCAGCAGAGGGAGAAAATATGTGGCAAGAGAGACTCAAGAGCAGGCTTACTTACTCTGACAATCAGCTGTCACTGGAACTAACTAGGATCCCCTGAGAATTGCCTAAATCCCTTCGGAGGTACCACTCCAAGGACTTATTTGTCTTCTAGTAGGCTCCACTCTTTAGAAGGACCCTCTGCCTCCGTCACTGCTTTGAGGAGCAAGGTCCTGTACGTGATGCTTTGGGGGACACAGACGACACTCAAGCCACAACAGCATGAAATGAATGCTGTTGATTCCTTCTTTGCCTGCTTAAGGGAAGGGCGTAGGGAGAGCACAGCTGGCTGATCAGCTGCTATGCTCCAAGTGTGGTTAGGTACTTACAGAATAGTTAGATCTGATGACTGTCCCTCATCATTAGAAAGTCTCGAGATGGTAGGGGATGGTACCTGGAGTGATGATAAGTGGTTAGGGCCACTGGCTGCTCTTCCAGAGAGCTTAGGTTTAATTCCTGCAACCCATATGGGGCTCCTAGGCACCTGTAATTCTAGTTCCAGGGGATCCAGTGTCTCCTCTGGTCTTCCATGGATCTAGGCACATATGTGGTACACAGACAGGCATGCAGGCAAAACACCCATATACACATAAAATAAAAACAAATAGAAATGATGATCTGTGTTTTAAGGTGAAGAAACTCAAGGTAGGAGGCAAACATGGCTCCCCTGTCACCAGCCCAGGAGACCCAGATGGGCCTGAGGGAGTGGGCTCGAGTTCAGATCTGGTGGCTGCTGCCCAGAGGCCATTGGATCCTGGGTTGGCATTGGGTGAGGTGGGATGGCTGTGGATGGCTATGGTCCCGACTAGTCTGGCTTCTAGGGCTATCCTCAGTGAACTGCTTACCATGTGCTAAATGAACTGAAGGAACATGTACTTGCCAAACATCATCTGTTGCTGCTTCTCCCCAGCTCCTAAATGAGCACTGTGATTCAGTATCACATGTCTCAACCTCTTCTGATGGCCATCCAGTCTCTACTCCAGAACTGCAATTTCAGCTACTGGTTGTCTACCAAATTCAAGTTCATTCTGGATCCTTCCCCAGATTTTCTAGCCAGTTCTCTGTCATTTCAAGAAGTACCCAAGCTAACCAGTTTATAAAGAGAGGTTTGTTTTCATTTATAGCTTTGAAGGTTCTAATGCATGGTCAGTTGGCCCATTGCTTTAAAATCTGTGGTAGGATGGTGATGGCAGGGAACCTGTGGGTGGACAAGCCTGGCCACACATGGCTAGAAAGCAAAGAGAACAGGAGTCCCCAAATCCTGAGTGCCACCTCTTAAATGTTAACTGCCTCTCGGTACCACCACCCTTTTCCCGAGGATCAAGTCTTTAACATACAAAAAACAATGATCTGAAAAGTGTCAAAGGATCAATATACAGTATACCATAGTGTTGGTTTCTTCCTCTCTCTCTTTCATATTGGCATGTATATGTGGTGTGTGTGTGTGTGTGTGTGTTTGCAAGCCTGTGGGTGCACTTGTGTACATATGTGTAGACCTGAAGCTGGCATTGAATGTCCTCCTCTATCACACTCCATTCTATTTACTGAGACAAGCTCTCCTGCTGAACCCAAGCTTGCCAATCCCAACTATTCTAGCTAGCCAGCTTCCCCAGTCTCCTGAGTGCTGAGACTAGAGAAGGCCACAGTGTCTGCTCAGCTTCTACCAGGGTTCTGAACTTGTGTTTTCATGCTTGTATAACAAGCTGTTTATCCTCTCTAGTTCTGGTAATTAGTTTCTTAAAAACTGGCAATTCTCCCCAAAGCCATAATTCCTAGCTTCTCTGTGTATGTGACAGTGAACAATTGGAAAACCCTTACATGACAGTGACTATATTTTCACAGTCTATCATTAGGAAGGACATCATTAACAAAAAGACACTGAGTCTTGAGAATTTCATAGGTGACATTGTATTTTATTAATCCTC
The DNA here is from genome assembly GCA_001685075.1 of Bramus lutescens. Lineage (NCBI taxonomy): Eukaryota > Metazoa > Chordata > Mammalia > Rodentia > Cricetidae > Bramus > Bramus lutescens. The sequence continues at coordinate 290,020 of LOEQ01000256.1, read as the reverse complement.
TCAACATCCACACATATTTAAAAATCACTTGCATACATATGTGATATAATATTGATTTATTTTCAAGATAGTACTTGTATGTAAGAATTTTAGATACAAATAATTAAGGTTTGTGTTTGGAAAATTCATCTTTTTGACTTCCAGATAAGCAGATAGCCCAGACTGCCTTCCAAGTTCATTTTTCCTCTTGAGAACTTTGCCTGTAATTTCAATAGTTTTCACTAGGAGGTGCTGTAGTCATGCCACCTCTGCATTTGGGAATTTCACCCCAACTATGAGATGAAGTACAGCTTTCCACTCCCTAATATTCTTTAAAATATTTTCTATAAAAAAACCTGTGTGACTGAACAGAATAATGTCTCAAAGAAGTACCCAAACATAAACTCCAATTAAGCAGCGGGGCTAAGAGAACAAATAAATTCCAATGAGTAGTCACTGCTCTGTTCTGTTTAATTCTGGATTTTGTTTATTTTTAGCTTTCAGCCATTAAAAACAATCCCAAGTGTTAAGCAAATGTTCACTACCAAAGAGACAGAAGTGTCACAGCCGTGTGGAATATTAGCAATAGAAGTTAACAGGCTGTCTGCATTGCCCACTCAGGGACCGGATTGTATCCCAAACCCCCCTTTCCCACTGAACTCCCCTAAGTTCTGGCTCTCTTAAAGGTTTGTCTCGCCCCCTCAGAAGCCAGGTTTCTCTGTGAACATGAGCCTATACCTAGCTCTGAGACACAGATGGGTGTCAAGCCAGTTTGAATATGAACTACACTGCCACCAGAAAGTCAAGCGTGATACTGACTTAGTTTGGATACGGGAGGTTGTGGAATCTTTCAGAGGCACAGCCAACTGGGAGGCCATTTCATCACTGGAAGTGAGGCGTGTCCTTGAAGGGGCTATCAGACCCTGGTTCCTTCCTCTGCCACACCATTAAGCAGACTCCTTTGTCATACCTCGCCCCACAGAGCCCAGTGCCACCATGGTCCAGAGCACCAGGAACAGTCATCATTGTTTCGTGTGTGTTTAAGCCTTTGCTCCTTTTGAATTGACTTATATCAAGCATATGTTACGATAAAGGAAACGGATTCGTACAAATTCCTTTAGAGCAAGTCTCAGCTGCTGTAACGTTAGTCCCACTGGGTAAAGTTACTTCTCTTCATTCTGCCCAGGGTTCCTTCAGCTCACGGCCGCTGAGGATCCTGGGAGCACTCTGAATCTGCCCCTTATGCGCAGTGAGGCTCCAGGAGAGAGTAGTGAAGGCTCTGAGGGCTCTATGGGTCTAAGATGTGGGCATAGCCCATGTTCGAGCTGGGCCTTGCACTTGGGATGTCCATAAGACCCCATGGGGGATCGTGGTCAGGAAGGGCTTGCTATGGGCAGGGAGACTCAGTGTCAAAGGATTTTAATTTCTGATTGCTTCAGATCAGAAGGAAAAGGTGACCTTGGAGTTAAAGGAAATGTTTTAATAGACAATGTTGATATAGTCATTTTTTTGTACTGTTTCACTAGTAAAATCGGCTTTAGTCAGTTGTTTTAATGGAGGAGGGGGTCTTGAAGACAAAAATATATGAGCCCAAGAAAGCCATGATGTCAGCCTAGGTAGGAAAGTGACAGAGGGTCCTTGTGACCCAGAATCACAACGATGGGAGTGACCCAGCACAGTGGGGCTAAGCTGGTGACTTGGCTCATTGTGGTACAGAATGGGACACGACGGACTGCAGGGATCCCCCACCACCACCACAGCCCATCCTGTCGGTGAAGATGCCTTGTTTCTGCAGGCTCAGGATTAACTTAGACATTTGTGAGAAGTGGATGCTTGGGAATCATAGGACCTGCAGAGTTCTAGCTAGGCCAGGAAAGGGTGGATTTTCAAATGCCATGAACTGTTTGAGGTCTTCCCTGCCTGGGGCCCTTGGACATGTGACTTCCATCTCGGCTTTCTCATCTGTCCCTGTGACAGTCATCCACACCAGTCTGCAGAAGAGAATGGCAATGCTCCCTGTCAGGAGGCCTGTGCCTCAGCACTGGGGAAGGTGGCTTTCCTGGCCCTTTACCTGTTAGGCCTGTGTTGGTAGCCCCATGGCTGCCCAGGCCTCACCCTGCAGGCTGACTCAGGAGGTCTGGGTAGGACTGTCTGGGTCTAACAAGCTTTACAGGCAAATTTGTTGTGCAGTTGGAGTGAGAGACACAACCTTTACTCAGGCAAGTCTGGGCCATGGTCAGGGAGACTTGATTTCCAAGTACAGGCTCCAACCTTCCCTTGAGTGGTAGGGACCTGAGACCTTGTCAGGAGATCCTAGGAATGTGACTGGCCTGGCTGACAGACACTCCCGTTGGCTCACTGGGAGACGCATAGGCCCTCCTTTGTCCTCAGCGCCCATTTTCCTTGTTTTCTCCGTTTTGACTCATGGATCATGGAGTGAGTTGGGGGAGCTTCTCCTCTGTGACATAGGTATGCATTGCTGCCACCCAGATCTATTTCTGCAGCTCCTGCAGCCTTGACAGGCTGGGGAGGTTGCACCTCCACAATGGCTCTACATGGAGGCTGCTTCTTATGCAAACCTGGTGGGATTGGGGGGCTCAGGGAAAGGGGAGCCTTTTCCAAGTGAGGAAGCCCAGGGCAGGCACGTTTGCAGTTTGGAGAAAAGTCTGACTACAGGGCAGGGTTATGTCTGGAGGAATGAGGGTGGCTCATGGGCAGAAAGGTATCCTGAGTGGGCTTGGTGGGGAGGGCCTGTGTCCTTGTTGCTCAGGAGCCTGAGGCAGAGGTTTGTGGATTTTGAACCAACCTGAAAAAAGCTCTAAGTAGGCAAAGTAAAAACAACGAGGCTGAAGCCGAACTAGGGAAGTGCTGGAGGTGACCCGCTCAATCAGAGCCTTGGGACCAGCTGGGACTGGCTTGGTGGGAGTTGCCCCCTAGACCTAGAAAATACTCAGGACATGAGTCAGGGAAATGATTTTAATCATGATAGGATCAAACTGGAACCCCTAGGAAGGGGACTCAGAAAAATCTGTTGAACTGATGTAAAGAACATAATGATTATGTGATGTTTAGATGTTCCATCAATACCACCGTTATTTCCATTTTCCCCCAATAACTTGTAGACTTAATATAATTTCCAGCCAGAATCTAGGGAGATGACCAGATGTTGAAATATATACTTATAATAATTTGAACATTTTGACATTGGTGTGAAAATATTTCATGGAAAATATTAGAAAGTCTGGAAATTGTAGTTTAGTATATTTAGTTGTTATTTAACCATACCTAAAATTAAAATTTAATCCCAAGCACATCCCTCGTTTGGCTCCAGCCTAGTTTTATTTTTGTTATTGTTATTATTGTTGTTGTCTAACTTTACTTACTTAAAGACAGAGCTTTGTCCACATGAAGTAAAAATAAAAACATTAAAGTACTAGGAAGAAAATGTCGATAAATAAGCAATTATGAGATGAGAAATATCTTTCTATACCATAGTACTAGAAACTGAAGCTTCAAGGCTACAGCTGTTGTATTTGAAGAATGTGTGCATGTGTAGACTTCAGTATGCATAAAGAAATAAAATAGGAAGGAAATCACCAGTTAGATGGTAACCAGGAAGAATGCTTACAACATATAAGACAAATAAGATAATCAATATGCCCATTTCTTTATTTCTTTGTTTATTTGAGATCAGATCTTTCTGTGTAGCACAGGCTGGCCTTGAACTCAAGACCCTCCTGCCTCAGCCTCCCAAATGCTTAACACTTGTACTACCTCTCCCTGCTGAACCCCTGTGATTTTTGAAGGAACTTCCAACTAAGAATAAGGGAAAGAATTAGATCGTGATGGAAGACATGGTGACTTGTGAAGGCGCTGGTCTCAGTCTCACAGTTGCATGTAAAATCCAATACAAGATCTGCTGCCAAGCAAGCAAATTTCTGGTGTTTTTATTTGTTCGTGTGGATGATGTTATTCTTTGCAGGTGGAGGTGTGTGCCGGGGACTCTCCTGGAACTGTGGGAGTGGAAGATACAAGATTCCTGCCAAGCAATTTGGCAGTCTGCCCCAAAAACCTTTAAAAGATTTCCTCCTGTTATCCTGCTGATTCCATTCCTAGGGATTTATCCTGGGGAAACAATTAAGTCTGCAGGTAGAGATTCCTCTGCAAGGATGTTCATCCCAGTGTTATTTCTAAAAGGGAACATTTGGAAACCTCTTGTCACAGGCAGTGAGTCATTCCTGTCAGATGCAGTGGAGCCCATAGGAACACTTCTGGAGAGTAAACAGTCGGCAAGGGAACTCCATGGTCTAAGGTCAGAAGGATGATGGGTCGGAGCTGCAGGAAGAAAGGAGACCCGTAGGGAAGAAGTAGGAACCAAGCTGCACACAAGATGTGTTAGAGAAGGGCTGCTCTTCATGTTTTCTTTTGTTTTTTGTTGTTTTCTTTTGATACAGGGTCTTACTATGTAACCCTGGCTACCTGGAATAGCCGTCTGGAACATCCTGTACCAGCTGTTCTCAGCCGGTGGGTCAATACTACTTTGGGGGTCAAACAACCCTTTCACCAAGGCTGCAGATCAGACATCCTGCACATCAGATATTTACATTACGATTCACCACAGTAGCAAGATTACAGTTATGAAGTAGCAACAAAAATAATTTTATGGTTGGGGTCACCACGTGAGGAACTGTATTAAAGGGTCACAGCATCGCGGTTAGGGGTTTGAGAACCACTGTCCTATACAGATCAGATGTCTTGAACTCACAGGAATCCTCCTGTTTCTGCTTCCAGAGTGTGGGATTAAAAGTGTGCACCACCACTCCTGGCGTTTTGCAGGTTGCCGTCTTTGAGCTGAGCAGGTATTGGGTGAGAGACGCTGTTGCTCTAGTTAAGAAGGAGATGCTTCGGTAGGTCCCTTAGTTACTCTTTTATTGCTGAGGTAAAACACCATGATAAAGGCAACTTATGAAAGCATTTAATTTGGAGCTTGTGGTTTCAAAAGGTTAGAATCCACGATGGTGGAGCAAAGGCATGGTAACAGGAACAACAGAGAGATCGCTTCTTGATTCACAACCAGGGTTGGGAGGGGCAGACAGACAGAGAGAGAGAGAGACTGGGAATGTGTGGGCTTTGAAACCTCAAAACCCATCCCCAATGACATGGTTCCTCTAATGAGGCCATATCTCCTAATCTTTCCCAGACATTTTCACCAACTGGGGACCAGGTATTCAAATATATAAGCATATGGAACCATTCTTATTCAAACCACTTCAGTGGGCTATACCAAAGCAGAAGGGTGGACGTTTTGGTATCTGAAGTAGGACCTGTCGGGAGTAACAGACTTCATGATCTGCCTTGGATCCGCGGGACTCCTCTCCTTTTCTGGTTACAACCACTTCCAAAGAGCCTCTGTCCCTCCCCTTTGTTCCCCATGTGCATGGTGGGTTGGGGAATTCAAAATCAAGCCAAACAAAAATGCAGAATATAAAACTTCTAAAATTAAAAACGTTTTGGGCTGGGAACTAGAGAGATGGCTCAGAAGTTAAGGACACTTACTGTGCTTACAGGCGTCCTGGGTTCAGTTAGCAGCTCTTAGCTCTCTGTAACTCTAGTTCCAGGGAATCCAAAGCCTCTTCAGGAACCTGCAGACATGTGGTATACACAAACTCATGCAGGCACACACACATACATGTGTTTAAAAGAATCTTAAACAGAGATTTGGGGCATAAAACTTTTAAAAGATGAGTAACATTCATGTATATATAAAATACAGCTTCATTTTTTTTTCAGTACAACAAATGGCTTGATAATTAGGAAAATCCCTATTTTTCTAAGCGCACCCTAGGAATGGCTGGTGTCCTGGGAGTTTGTTCTGTTCTGCTTTCCTTTGGAAGTTTGGGAGCCAGTTCTCCTGGCCTGACGGTGACCTCATATGGTAAACCCATACTGCATTCACACTATATTGACTCACAGGACTCTACCAAGTTTTAATATTTGAGATGCATAGAAGGTGTATAGTCTTATGAGAGACTCGGGGCTAGTCAGTGCCGTTTTTAGAAAATGCTCTTGCTTGGTTCTGTCAGAGTTGAAGAAAGCTTTGCTGAAAGACCGGCACTTTGCTGAAAGAAGGCACTTTCACATCTTGCTCCTGTCCTTGCCCAGCACCCATAATGGCTGACAACTCCTTCCCTTACCTACACTTGGCATCCCATCTGTGGTTATTTGAATGAAAATGTCCCCCATAGGTCCACAGGGAGCAGCACTGTTAGGAGGTGTGGCCTTGTTGGAGGGAGTATGTCAGTGGGAGATAGATTTGAGTTTTCAGATGCTCAATCCAGGCCCAGTGTCACTCCCTCTTTCTGCTGCCTGCCTATCCAGATGTAGAACTCTCTGCTCCTTCTTCAGCACCATGGCTGTGTGCCGCCATGTTTCCTACCATGGTGATAATGGTCTAAACCTCTGAACCTTTAAGCCAGCCCCAATTAAATGTTTTTCCTTAAAGAGTTGCTGTGGTTGCCAGGTGATGGTGGCGCATGCCTTTAATCCCAGTACTCGCCTGCAGAGGCAGGCAGATCTCTGTGAGTTCTGGCCTTCAAGAGCTAGTTTCAGGACAGCTAGCACTGTTTCACAGAGAAACCCTGTTTTGAAAAACAAACAACAACAACAACAACAGAAAGGTCTCCCCATCCTCTGGAATAGCAGGAATCTAGGCAGCAACTTCAGGGCTCCAGATGCCTCCAGATATCTAGAGCAATCCCCAGGCATTGGTACTGTGACCAGCGCAACTGACTGTGGCATGCTCCCTCTCACACATTGTTCATGTCTCTAGGGGGTCCCAGAAGTACCCTTTGAGTGCTCAAAAATGATTCCATCATGATACTTTGTATTGGCTGTCTGTCAGACCCAGCCACTGGGATCCAAAGAGGGAACTTAGCTACTGCAGAGAAGGGGCAGCCAGGAGTGGATCTTCTCCAGTCCTCTGTACCCCCTTGTCTCTGGGCATGGGTGTCCTGATGTATGGCATATGATGTCCTTTCCTGTCTTTCTGTGTCACTTGAACACATCATGCCACCCAAACCGCTTTACCCAAACTGCTTGTGCTAGCAGGGATGCATAATGATGAAAATGTTGCAGATGCTTTGCTGGGTTACCCGTGGCAGGTGCTGTGCTGGGTCACTAGTGGCAGATGCTGTGCTGGGTTACCCCTAGTGGGTGCTATACTGGGTTAACCCTGGCGGGTGCTGTGCTAGATTACCCCTGGTGGGTACTGTGCTGGGTCAACCGTGGCAGGCGCTGTGCTGGGTTACCAGTGGCTGGTGCTATGCTGGGTCACCCGTGGCTGGTGCTGTGTTGGGTCACCCATGGCGGGTGCTGTGCTGGGTCACCCGTGGTGGGTGCTGTGCTGGGTCACCCCTGGCGGGTTCTGTGCTGGGTTGCCCCTGGCGGGTGCTGTGCTGGATTACCCGTGGTGGGGGCTGTGCTGGGTTACCTGCTCTGGACTATACCTCTAGCTCACAAGGACTGCTGCTGACTTGGGACAGTGCCCTCCACTTGCTAAGGTCTTGCTCAGAGAGCAGCTTTCTCTTTTTCCTTTCCCAGAGGTCCTAGAGTCCTGGTGATGCTGTGTGAAGCAGACCCAGGAACAAGGGAGGTGCTGACAGCGCCACACGGGGTCTCATTGCCTCCCAGCTCAGATACTGCTCCTCCAGGGCCCCTGTGTCAGCAGAAACATTGAGGGAGGAATCTGTGGGTGGTGTCAGAGTCAGTTACCTGTGAGTCAGCCCTGTGAGCTTGGGAAGGGATGGGCGGGGCCAGTGCTCCCCTCTGCCCCCAGAGGCTCTAGTTTGGGGAAAGTCTCCTGGAAGAGTCTCTGTTAAGGAGGACGGAAACAAAACAGCAAGCCTGCCTGGCCCCTGTCCAGCCCTGTAACCTTAGAGCCACCGTTGGCGGTGACAGGACCCAGTTTATGTAACCCGAGGGGGGTAGTGAGACTAGCTGGGGAGCCGGGGGAGTGGGACATGTGCAATTCAGGAAGCTCCTGTGGGGCCCTACCCACCTGGTCCCCATGTGCCAGTGCTGCCCCTTTGCCCTCCTCATAGCTGGGCAGAGCACAGGCTGCCAGCTGGAGTAGGGATTGCTCTGGAGCTTGGTGGAGTCCTGGGGCTGGGACAAGGCTCTGTCAGGTCCCTCGGAGGCCCTTCTTTGCAGCTGAAGATACTCAGGTGTGCAGTTTCACATGCTTCTTCACAGCACCTCCACATTGCGTTGGCACGACGTCTCCATCTCCCTGGAAACCTGCTTCGGCGATCTCAGCCTGAGGTGCAGGCACAGAGCCTGGCTCCGGGAATATTGATGTTGCATCTTGCTATTTTTTGAAGCGAGGGCCTTGGCTAACATGCTACCTGGGTTCCTAGGGCTCTGTTTTCTCCCCTGGGGCTTGGCTCCTGATATAAGTGGGGCTCATGGGTTACATGATGTTGAACATTATGCAACAGAAATGGTATCTATTCTGTCAGTGGGGCTCAGATCATGCCATTCTTAGTAGAAATAAAGCTCGGGAGTCTAAGGTGCTTCTTGCTAGACCCCGTCTCTCACCATACTCTATTGTGTTACTTGGTTGAGCCCACTGGTTGAAGGCCAGGGCTTCTACATAACTTAGCTTATGTATTTTTCTCATAACAGCTATCAATGTAAGTATTGCCTGGTGGTTTATTGGGATTATCATGGAGACTTGGTGTATGTTTATTCTTGTTTGCTCTGAAGATGCAGCTATCCATGACCTCTTGAAGACATAGACTACCCATAGAGGTGGTGTGGTCCTTAGGGACCAAGGGACCAGCTGGTGAGATGCTACCAACATGGCCATGTGGTCCTTACCTGTACTCTTCCTTCAGCCCTGCCTACTTAGAGCTCTGTGAGCCCTTCAGAACCTACCAAACTGCTTGTGTTTCACCACCTCTAACACTCCCCTTCCCCCATGCACCCCTCAGGCCCAGCCTTGATTCTTCATGTTCTCCAGAGTCATGAAACCATAAGCTTCACAACTATGTCTTCTCTGTCCAGAGGGCCTTGCTCACCTGGCTCACTGCCCACAGGCCACCTTGAGGCAACTGCCCTGGGCTCTCTGTCACCTCCTGGGCAGAAGTGACTGTTCCTGCTTGGGTCCCCTCTAGAACTCCATACTTACCCATTACAAGTAGGTTAGGGGGTGTCTGTCTCCTCCCCTGACAGTCTGAGGTTCTTAGTGTTGACTTGTCTTTGAAAGACATGGGAAGAATGGCATGTAATAGATGTTTAGACGCTAGTGTTTGAACCAGGCTGCTGGTTAGATGCCTATAGTCTTCATTTTTGGCGTAGTGTCTTTGGCATTTGAGAATTTTGTCATTATAAGAAGATTTTGCCACACACCAAAGTGGATCTTGATTATAAAGAATAATCCTGGGTTACCATTTAACTCCAGGGTCTTATTCAATGGCTCTGTATTGTGAAGCTGGTGTCTGAGCAGCTCACAGGACATGCCATTTGGGTTAATCTTTCAGGGAGATTGGATGAAGTAGCAGGAGACCTCAGAGCCACCTCTGCATCCCTTGTGAGCCTGTGGTTGGGGAACCAGCAGCTGCCCAGTGCCCAGCAGGTGCCTTGCAGCCTCTCTCCTGGTCTTGCTTCTGAGAGCCTTAGCATGAGTCAAAACATGTGCAGCGTGGGCTTTCAAGGGTGGCAGGGAGCCTAGAATTAGCTCAACTGTGCTGCAGGAAGGCTGTGGCGGGGAAGGTAAGACTATGCCATGCAGCAACCACAAACCACAGGGGGTGGGGGGGTCACATCTCAGGAGCCACCCCAGGCTTTAGAGTGAGGGGAAAGCCTGTTGGATCCTGGCACCAGCCCAGCTGTACATGAGCAGCTGGTTGAAGAGTGGGTTTTCTGTACCCACGGCTAGTGTGATTGGCACACGGAAGATGAATGTGGGTGCAGGACAGACAAGGCCATGTCACTCCCAGGATGAGTGGCAGACAAGCGTGGTGAATGCCATACTTGCTGGCCACAATCCCAGGTAGGGCAACTCAGTGCATTTCCCTGACCATGACACACCAGGCAGGTAGAAGTACCCCTGAGCCAAGCCAAACAGGTGGCTTTGGGACCCCCTCTCCCCGATATTCTTCTATCTCTTTGCAAGCTGCCTCTTTGTTAAAATGAGACCATTGTTGGCACGTGACTTTGCATGTGTTTATCTGCCCTCTTACCCTTTCCCGCTTGCCCCAATCCTCAGCACAGGTATGTTGCTGAAGATGCCAGTGCTTGTCATCTGAGAAAACAGGAAAGTAGAGCTTGTCAATCTGCCAGTCATCAAGACAAAACCCAAGGGCGGGTCCATGCCTGCAGAGGAGCAGAGGGATTGGGCTCTCATTAAGCCACCCGTCAAGTCGGCTGGAAGGAACGGTGAAATGTTGAATTGCATGTGTGCCAGCATGGATCTGGAAAAAAATTATTTTTAAGATCCTGGTATGCAATATGGGCACATGGTGTTATGTTACCTTTGCTGGTTTCCCACTGCCAGGTGAACCCCAAGGGAGCAGTGTGGTCAGTGCACTCTGTGTGGTCATGTGAACAAGCAGTTTGGGAATGCTGGTCCTCAGGTCCTCAGGGTATCCAGCTCTGTGGCTGGACCAGGTGCCTTCACACCCCTTTGTCTGGTTTCTGGAGGCCATATGGGCTGTCTCTGTTGTCACTGAGTGAGCCAATGGCAGACTTGAAAGGGCCTGTACTGTAAGTGCCTTGTCTCCCTGCTGGGGCACTGGTATGTCAGATTAGATGTGGTCTTCGTTGGCCTGAGGCATAGGAGAGCATCGGGAGTGGTGGTCTGAACCCCACTCATGAAGTGGGGTGTCTATGAGAGTTGAAGAGCAGACACAGTCTTCTAGTGGCCTCATTCCTTTAGTCCTGGATGCAGTCTTTGCACACGAGGCTTTGGCTTAACCCTAGGCTCTCTGCCCTCTTCAAACCCCTCTGCTGGTACCCAGGTGAGGCACTGGGTACCTTTGTGCCAAGAGTCTCGAAATGCCTTTCTTTGTTCAGATTTGGTTCTGTTCAAAGTACGACATGTTCTCAACAGCCTTGTTGGGGCCCCGGCTCTGCTGTGGGTGGGCAGGGCCCTGAGGCCCAGAGAATGGAAGGCGCTTTCAAGCATTGTGAACAAGGCCGTGGGCATGCTGGCTCTCTTGCCTTTTGAGTCGGTGCTTTGCCCAGGTGCCTGGTGCCCACCTGCTGCCTGCCATTATCCTACCGGTATATGCTGCCCACGCCTGCTTAGCCTTTCTTTGAAAATCAAAGGCTCCTTAGCATTTGCTTTTCCCCTTTAGTTTATTATCTGCCCCTTTATTTTACAAGGATGTATTATATATTTCTTATTAATATTAATTATTATTATTCGCTGTGCTGAGGATGGAACTCAGGGCTTGGCACATGCCATACAAATGCTGACCACTGAATTGACCACAGCCAGTCATTTTCAGCCTTCTCTTGTTCCTTCTGCACAGCAAGCTTATTAGAACTAAGGTGCAATTCTGGGGGAACTAAATATTTCATCTGCACCATCTCACTTAACCCTCCAGGTACTCTTGAGAGCGGGTATGGTGGTGAGGGTGCAGGCGTTCTTTGTAGATCTTTGTTGGGGTCTCTCAACAGGTAAATGGACAGCAGGTGTGTGTGGAAGGGAGCTGGTCTTCTTAACTCCATCCTCTTTGGGCTCTGCAGAGCCCAAAGGTGTGTTCAGTACAGTGGGAGAGAGAGAATGTCGGTGGAGGAGATGGTACCACTGCCTGCTCATGGCATTTGAGGAAGCAGAAGGTTGAGCCTGTGGACAAAATACAACAGTTGCCTCCTTCCGAATTCCATTACTCCCTTGCTTAAGCTGCTAAGCCCTGCCACCCACTCATTCTGTTGCTGGCTTCCCTGGCCTTATCACTGGCCCTTTGCCTTTCTCTCCCTCTGCTGGGCTTGGTGCCTGGGGACAAGCTCTGTGAGTTTACAGGTGGTGAGGGAACCAGACGGAAAGCAACGTGGCAGGGTGGCCTGGGGCGTGCACACAGATGGGGTGGGTGTTCAGTGCCGGGCCCCTGGTCTCCAGGGAGGCTGGCTGGTTGGAGTCAGGTTTCCCGATGACATAGAGCAGGGAGGTAGGTCAAGCAGGAATGCAGTGGAGAGGGGAATGGCCATTCCCAGGCAGTGTTTGTCTCGGCCCTGCGCCTGACAGCTCCCATTGTTTCCTGGACCGAGTTTGACGGCAGCGTCGGTTGCTTGGGTCCTCATGACACGGAAACACTTAGAACCTCCTCCAGGATTCTTTAAAATAGCCACACTGCTTTCTCGGGCACATAATAGGATTGTTCCACCCTTGCCCACTTCTTGCACATTAGGGCAGTTACACTGCAGTGCCGGTGTCCGTAGCCAGAAGAAAAGTGAACCAAATGAAATAATCTGTGTAGATAAATAACCCTCGACAAACCCAGGAACTCTAATGCAAACAGAGGATGAAATCTGAGCGGCAGAGGCTGCTGCTGCTGTTTTCGTTGCTGCTGCTGCTCAGGGCTCATGAATTTCGCAGTGTCCGTATAAATCTCACCCAGAGTCTGCTCCCTGCATCTTCACTTCAGGCCTTCCAAGAGCTTCCGAGACACCAGCTCATGGCATGAGTCTTTAAATAGGGAATGATCATACACCCTGTACTCCTTATGTTCACATGAAGCCATTAGAGTCTGTGGGCTTTGCTTACACGTAGCTTTCTGAACCTTTGGGATTCTGAATAGTTAGGAAAATGAATCTAGAACCTTTGTCTGGGTTGTGGAGGTAGTGGGGCGTTAATGAAATTCATCTATACGGGATTCCCATGGAAATCTTGAGGCTCACTCTATTTCCCCACTGTTGCCTTTTATAAGTTCCAACTGTCGTTGTGCTATGGATGGAGGCCACACCAGGCAGAGGAAAGTAACTGAAATGTAAGCGACCCGAGAAACCGGAGCCCAGGTCTCCTATGCAGGGCTAGTGGCAGCTTGTACCAGGGCTAGGAAGGGTCAGCCCTCTGAGGTCTTTATCTCCCTGATAGGCCTGAATCTGGCTTTGACTTTTTATGAGGGCTCATAAACTTTGTTTACTATCAAGCTGTTACGTCCCCAGGCTGCCCACAGGCTGTGGGATGGGCAATGCTGTGGAAGCTGGGTTGCCAAGAAGGACTGCTTGCCTCTCTCCCACCTTAACCCATTCTTGTGCCAAGGGCAAGCATTTGCCAGAAAGTCACTTTTGTTGGGAGCTAAACGTGTGTGTTAGCCAGCTCTCCATCATACTGGGGATCATCAGGCTATGAGAAAGTTTCTTTTGACTCATTTTTTAAGGTTTCACTGTAATGCTGGTTGACCCACTGTTACTGGACCCGTGGCAGGGCAGCGCACAAGGTGGAAGTGCACACAAGACAGAGACACCCAGTCTTGAAAGAGTCAGGAAGAGACCGAAGTCCTATGGCCCCATCAAGACCACACCTCTGATGACCTTTGCCTTTTAAGGTTTGTACGGCCTTCCACTAGTGCCCAACTGGGGGTCACGCCTCAACACAGCTGTCTTAAGGAGGCATTTAATATCAAAACTTTAGCAACTTAGGTCTGCATTGGTTGGCAGAATAGATCTATTCCTGTCCCACAGCTGAGGACTTGCAGACAACTCTAAGGGACTTGAGACCTGAGGTGGGGAGCCTCAAGATTTCCATGGGAATCCCATATAGATGAATTTCATTAATGCCCCGCTACCTCCTCAACCCAGACAAAGGTTCTAGATTCATTTTCCTAACTATTCAGAATCCCAAAGGTTCAGAAACACTTCAAAGGTTTTGAACTGTTGCCTTGGAGATGAGTAAATACTAAGCTGTGTGTGCACCGAGGCTGGACCTGGAACAACTCCTGGGAAGAGTGGAAGGGAGCAGTGACCTGATCAGAGGACCTGGAAGTGGCAGAGCCACACTGCAGAGTGTTCTCACCTGCTGGAGGAAAGGGATCTTACCATACTCTTGATCACCTACCTGGAACCATGGAAAGGCAATATACCTAAGGAGACAGTAAGGAATGCCTCGGAGTGCCCATAACAAAACCTAAGCACAAGCCTTGTTAGGACTCAGGTCCCAAACCAGACTCAACTGAGTCTGCCCTAATGAAACTCAACACTCTTTAAGCAAAGTATTATCTGATGTAAAATAATCATGAGGCATGAGGGCAAGGTGGACAGTAGCAGAGAAAATTAAAGCCAAAGTCATGCAATGCAGTGCAGTGCGCAAACAGTTAGGGACTGACTCAGAATGCAACCCCAAGTCTTATGCAAGAGCCCTAAGCCCTCCTGGCTGTTTCCCCTCCTCTCCCTAGCACCCAGCTGTGTCTGGCCTCCTTATTCTCCCCCACTGCTCGGCTGTTCCTGGGCCTAGGTGTTTGCCCAGCCCTATGCATGCTCTTCCTCCACAGATATCAGGGCTAACTCACCCTTCAAGCTAGCTAGGCTCTTGCTGGTAATCTTCTCAAAGGAGGCCATCATGAGTCTTGGTAGAGCATGACACCCTTTGCAGAGTATCTTCCTGAATGTTGTCACATGAGTTCTGCACAGGACCTAGTGAGTCAAAAATGTTCAGTTGCCTGCCCAGGGGTATCCAGCAAGCTCAGACCGGAAGTCCTGCCTTTCCACCATGTAACATGAGGAGAAACAGGCCTCATATTTCTATGGCGCCTGCTTTCTTCTTGCTTTGGAAGTTTTGGGGGTGTCCATTTTTGTTTGTGTCTCTGTGTGTCAGCTAAGTGCCCCACTGCTGAGCTTCCCTCAAGCCCCTCCCACTTTGCTTTTTAAATGTTACCACCACCCCACACATTGTAGGTCTACCCCTTGTCCCTATCCCTCTTCAGGACAAGAGAACAAGGGTTTGTCTTTGGCTGTTGATCACCACTGGCTCTCCAGTGCCTGTGTCAGGAACTTAATGGCCGTCCATAAATATTTATTTCATGAATAATTGTAACTAAAATGTAGTGCCCTTGGGTACAGACTCTGAGAAGAAACACACTGAAGTGGAAATTCTCAGCACTGCAGGCTTTGGGTTTGCCTTATACTATTTTGAAAATCTGTGCAATTTTACTACGAAAGAAAAGTTTCAAATTAAAATTTTTTGAGGGGCTGAAGAGGTGGCTCAGGGATGAAGAGCTCATATGGCTCTTGCAGAAGAGCAGAGTTTGGTTCCCAGAACCCATGTTGAGTGTCTTACAACCAACTGTAACTCTAGCTCCAGGAGATCTGGTGCCCTCTTCTGGTCTCTGTGGGCACATGCACTCATAATAAGCACATAATTTTTAAATTTTGATATTGCTTATCATTTAGTGGTATAGTGCTTGCTTAATATATGCAAGTCTCTAGGGTTGATCCCCAGATTCCCCAAGTAAATAAATAAATCTGATATTGTGTTGAACTGCTAGGCAGCACAGGGAATGCCTGTCAGATGGTCACGCCAGCACCCAGTATTTAGCAGGGCGACAGGGCATGCCATCTTTTGCCAGGTACCTTCCTATACTTTGCTACATGGTATCTGTACATGGCCTGGTGATGTAAGTTACCTGTACAGAGCTACACAATCAAGTTAAAGCCAGGAATTCTGGCTTGCCAATGTATCGTGTAATGAGAAATAAGTCCTGTTATAGAGTTTTTATATGGGCCCTATGGCAAGGCTGTCCTTGGAGTCTGGTGTCTGTGAAATTAAATGTGCTTCCATCTCCATTTTGCAGGTGTGTATACACATGAGGTGACAGGTTAGGGAAGAATTGTCTAGGAGGTGTTCAAGGGATGTTAGGGAGGTGAGACATATGGGGGTAGAGAGTGTGGCCAGCCCAGCATCAGTCAGGCCCGAGATGTCCTGAAATTTAGGAAAAGGCTAGGGAAGGACCCTGCTAGTCATAGGCCTAAGAACCTCTCAGGTCCAGACAAACCCAGCAGGAGTGAAAAAGGTCTGAGGCCCTGTGAGCATGACTGATTTTGAGCTGCTAAGGCCCAGCTTATGTAACACAAGCCACCTAGAGTGGCATGGGGGTCCATTTGGAGGCATAAAGGCAGATTTTATCTCCAATAGAATTCATGTCAATAACACTTGTGGATCCATTGCCAGAAGAGAGACAGGGGCATTTGTGTGCGGGATCTTGCTGAAGTCTCAAAACAGACAAGAAAAAAAATATCTCCCATCTGTTCCTATGAGGGAGCAGGCAGAGAAAGAACACGTGAATTTCCAAGTTCCTTCCCATATCAGGTGGTAAACCTGGCACAAGTTCCAGGTCTTAAAAACTCTAAGCCAGGTATAGATGGGGGTGTAACCTGGTGTTAGAACGTTTGCCTAACATACGTGAGGCCCCAGATTTGATCCCCAGCATTGAAAAAAAACCCACAAAAAAAAAAAACAGAACAAGAAACAAACAAAAACCAGAACTCCAAGGCAAGAGCTCTCTAGCTGAGATGTATTTTATGTGGAACAGATCGCCTAGGGGAGTGAGAAAGACAAAGAGAACGGTAGAGCCATGTGATTGCCTAAAACCTATGATTGGAGGGTTCCTGCAGACATGTTCCAAGGCAAAGACCAATGAAAGTGGCCCTCAGACAAGAACAGGGGCTTAAAATGAACTCTTCCAAGGGTTCATTTTCGGCATGAGTTTGCACTGTTTTGTATTCTGTGGTTTTTGGGAGGTCTTGTTTTTCTGAATATCTCTTTGGGCATCATCTTTCCTGGTCCTCCTAGCATCTAAAGCTGGCACAAGCCATGCGTCACTGGCACCTTGAATGAGAGAGGTTAAAGGTCCTCTTACATGAAGCTTTTCTGTTTTAAAGATGTTGTTCTAGGTGTCAAGTGGCTAGGAGCCATGCCAGCGATTAGACAAGGACACACTCCCAAGACTGAGATGCAAAAAAGCCGGACTTCTACTGAGTATACTTAGTGCATTAGAGTTTGAGGGTTAATTCTGATGCAAATGTTTTCCATAGTTGGTATAATTGTGTTTGGGGAAGAAACACACATCCCTTATCATGAGTGCTTACAGTCATTTAAATGTGCCCAGTGAGATGTGGCTTCTTCCACACAGACAGCTTATGCTTTGGAGTTCTGTCTTTGTTTGTTTTTGGTTTTTGCTCTGTTTGATTTTGCAATGCTGGGGATCAAATCTGGGGCCCCACATATTTTAGGAAATGTTCTAACACCAGGTTACACCCTCATCCATCCCTGGCTTAGAGTTTCTAAGACCTGGAGCTTGTGCCAGGTTTACCACCTGATATGGGAAGAAGGTAGAATTATTTAACAGAATGAATCATGATGTCCACTCTTATGTCTCCTGGGAAAAAAAGACTGCCTTGTGTTCCTACATGAGAATTTTAAAAAGCGGTGGTTAGAAAAAGCATAGATTTTTATAAAAACAAAACAATTTATTTTATTTTTAATAGCGTGCGTGCATGCATGCATGTGAGTCCACAGAGGCCAGAAAATGGCTTCTTATCCCCCAGTGCTTTACTTACAGGCAGTCGTGAGCTGCCCAACATAGATGCTGGGAACCACACTTGGGTTTACTGCAAGAGCAGCTCACACTCTTAATCTCTGAGCCCCTCTCCAGCCCACAGCTGGAGTTCCTGTGTCCTAGAAGCAAGCACGGGGCAAGTTTAGGGTAGCCAATCTCTCAACCTCTCGGTGTGTAGTCAGGAGGTTGTCAGTAATGACATCATGAGTCCATGTATCCTCACATCCAGCCTTGCTGTGCTTGGCTGTGACCCCCAAGGGTTCATGTACTGGCTGCTTTGTCCTTGCACGTGGTACTGTTGGAAGGTATTAGAAACTTTTAGAGATGGATTTCCTGTGAAGTTGACTGGCAAGTCCACGTCCTTGGCTTTGGAGGGGACTGTGTTGTTCTTGATAGTTTTCACAAGAATGGGACGTGAGAGGGCAAGCCTGGCTCCTTCTCACTATGTGACCCCTCCCCAACCTCTACTGTGATGCTGGCTGCTGTGAGGCCTTTGCAGGAGATTGAACAGAGGGGCCACAGATGTTCAGCCACAGATGTTCAGCCACAGATGTTCAGCCTCTGTAACCACTTCAGGATTTGGTTGTGGTTCTCAGTTGCTTGTCTATCCATTTGGCACCTGCTTTGGGTCTATCTGAAGGGCATTGTTTTTTCCTTCCGATGTTTTCTTTGACTTCCTAAGTTGTCTCCACCCCTGAACCATAAGTTTGTAAATTTCTGTATATTTTACCATACTTAGATGCTTATAAATAGTTTCATGTTTTGGAAAGGGTTAATGTCTTGAGATCTCATCTTTACCCCTGGTTTGCTCCAACAGCCACCATCATTCAGGCTGTGGGAAGGTAGGTGCCTGTGCACTTGCTGGAGTGTTGGGGTTGGGGTTGACTGAGCTAACACACACGGCAACAGGTCAGTTTCATGCTCTCTGCACTGTCAGGGTGGGATGGGAGGTTCCAGTCCCAGTTCTGTGTCCAGGCTCTTCTCAGGTGCAAGGAAACACGGGGGATGTTTTTGGTGTCTCCACTTGCAGAAGCCTGGTAGCGACAAACTGTCACAGGGTACCTCCTGGATCACCATGTAGTAGGCTATTTACTGAGATGCCTCTGCTTTAGCCTCTGCCTTCCTCCTTTCGGAAGAAGCTTGCCTCCTGGTGAAAGTGAGAGCTTCTTCCTTCTCCTTAGGAAAGAAGAAAGGTTTACTTCTTCAGCATAGACTTCCACAGTCCTAGGTATGAGAACAATGTGCTTTTGTGTCTTTTGAACCCGTGGTGGTACTTCTAAGTTCAGATTTTTGCAGAACATGACTGGACCCATGGCTTCCTGCCATGTATTCTTTTTGTTTGTTTGTTTGTTTGTTTTGGTTTTTCAAGACAGGGTTTCTCTGTAGCTTTGGACCTTGTCCTAGAACTAGCTCTTGTAGACCAGGCTGGCCTCGAACTCACAAAGATTCTCCTGCCTCTACCTCCCCAGTGCTGGGATTAAAAGTGTGTGCCACCCACCTCCCGGCTTCCTGCCAGGTATTCTTGAAGGTTCTGGCTTCATGCTGGGCTGCTGGGGTGGAGGTGCCAGGCAGAGGCCACTTGGGAAGGTGATGGGAACCTGGTGCCCTCACGGGCTTCTAGCTCATGAAAGAACTCTGGACTGGCAGCAGGGAGGAAGACAGACTGAGTCTAGACTCAGGGTCAGAATCTTGACTTCTAGTGAGTCTGCTTGGGTTGGGTTGGGTACGTGTGCCACCTAAGGGCTTCTGGGCCTTCGTTCTTTCTTGATTGGTTTTAGCGAGCGTCACAAATTCCCCCACATGCGCTATGCTGCAAACTCAGATTTCTTTGGTTAGGGTATCTGCGACAGGGGATGTCTTTGGGGTCCCAGAGAGATGTAGGTGCTAAAGGAGCAGAGGCTGCTACTGCCAGCCTGAACAGTTAGCAGCAGTAGGTAGGGGGCAGAGCAGTGGGACACGGAGCAGCTTGCATGAGTGTCAGAAGCATCACACTCGGCGAGAGAACCGAGTCCCAGAATGTTCCACAGTGTTCTATTCCATTTCTGTGACATTCTTGAGAAGACAGAATGTGAGTGACAGAGAACAGATCCGTGGTTGCCGGGGTGGGAGAGGGGTGGTGTGCAGCCCTGAGTGAACAGACGGGGGAAGTGTTGGAGGGTGACAGGATGCCTGTGTACCCATCACGCCCCAGCCAGGTGGTGGCCATGTGACTCTACATGTGTTGAAACTCATGGAGCCGTACATTGCAATCATTTGGAAATAAAATAAGTACCAGAAGGGTGACCATTACCTGAATGGAGTCACCTCAGACAACAGGCAGAGGCCCTTTTTCCCAGAAGTCACCTCCTTGGTAGCAAAGTTCAACTCGGGGCTCACTCCCTCATTTGGCAGTGGCTTCTGGGTTCATTCAGGTTTATGGGATGGTTTCTTGTGTTGTATAAAAATAGACTACAGAGTTACACCTCTGCTCCAGACTTTCCCTGAAGACATATGTATGGAGGATTCATATGGGGGTAGAGTCTGTCGGGATTTCTTTCTTTTTGTGTCTGATAAGTGTTTACATGAATGCATTTTCATGTGTGGAGCTGATCAACCCAGAACCATTACTTTTCAGCTCTTTTTATTATTTAGAAATATTTTCTTCTCTGAAGCCATTCTCGTAACCAATAAACACCGTGACGGTGTCCAAGGAATGGCTATGTGATCTCAGTGCCCTACCTTCTGCATATTTGCCCACATTTGAAATTAGGGTACATCCTTGGTGTCTCTTCTCATCCCTGCTCCATTCTGTTTCAGGTACCCCATCCTGCATATTCTGTCTTGTAAATGGCCCTCAAACTGGTTCCAGGCTGCCACCTCATCCCTCCTGACTTAGTTCCTGGTAGCCTGAGTTTCTTGGTCAAAGATTTTTCTGTTCAGAGCAAGAAGGACACAGAAAGACTCCTGACATTTTTTTTAAATTATGTGAGTACTAGGTGGTGGGAAGCACACAGTTCCTGAAGAGGCAGTTCCTCCTACAAAGAAGCTAGTGTGTCCTTCAGACCAGCTCCATCCTGCCACACAGCAGAATGTCAAGTGTGGCTCCCTGTGCCCTCCATCTGAGCACAGTGTGGGGCTCTAGGGAGACCCACGTCTGTGGTGCTGAAGGCACGTTGGCCCAGCTCCCCTGATCTGAGGGGCTGCGGTCTTGGAGGATGGATTTCTGTGCAGCATGCCAAGGAAAGCCTGTTTTCTTCTTAATTTGAATGGACATTGGGGAGAGTGCCTGGGGAGGGTCCTCCTGTATCTGGGGTGCTGTTGGGGTGTGGCATCAGGGTTAGTGCACCCCATAAGGGAGTAGGCCGGAGGGCAGAGGGCTGTGAGCAGACAGCGGGGAGGCTAGGCACTGGCCTGCAAGACACCAGAGAAAATGATGGTGAGACTCTTAAGGTAGCAGGGGAAGGCTGGCCCCTGCAGTGTGAGTGTGAGGAAACCAGAGGAAGTTGACTTCTTTTCTCAGTCTGAGGGCAGCTGTGCCTACAGCTGGCTATAGTTCGCATAAAAATATGTGTGTGTGGTGAGGTTTACGTTTTATTTATTTATTTTTGGTTTTTCATGGCAGGGTTTCTCTGTAGCTTTTGAGCCTGACCTGGAACTAGCTCTGCAGACCAGGCTGGCCTCAAACTCACAGAGATCCTCCTGCCTCTGTCAAGTGCTGGGATTAAAGACCTGTGCCACCACCACTTGGCAAGGTTTACATTTTCTTTTCCTTCCTTCCTTTCTTCCTTCCTTCCTTCCTTCCTTCCTTCCTTCCTTCCTTCCTTCCTTCCTTCCTTTCTTTTTCTTTTTTCGCAAAAGTAAAATTATACAGGTTGAACATCCTAATCCCCAAATCCAAATCCAAGATGCTCGAAAGTCTGGAAGGTTTTTGAGCATCACCATAATGTGAGAAGACGAGAACACCACAGCAGCTGGAGCATGGTGACTCATGCCTGTAGCAGGAGCACTTGGGAGGTAGAGGTAGGAAGAGGAGAAATTCAAGGTTATCCTAGATCACATAGCAAGTTTGAGGCCAGCTGCCCAAATCTATCTCAGCATGACAAAAACCAACCAACCAACCAACCAAACAGCAAGAAGCAGTTCCCTCCAAAAATGAAAGGAAATAAAGACAAGAAAGGAAAACCACACACAACCACATGTGGTAGGTTGCAGACCAGATATTTTATAAAATACCTCAAGCTCTGTATATCAGATGTATATAAAACAAATGATTTTCACATTTAGTTTTGACCCCATCCACAGGATACTTCATGATGCATATGCAAGTAAGTGTGGTAGAATCTGAAAAATATCTGTAGTTCAAATCACTTCTGATTCCAAGCATTTCAGAGATAGCGTAATCAGTCCCTGGGAACATGTTTCTCTAAGGATTATCATTTTTTAAAAGTAGTCTTGCTGTATATCTGAGGCTAGCCTCAAGCTCATAATCCTCCTGCTTCAGTCTCCTCAGTGCTAGGATTAGCGGTGTCCACCAACTGAACCTTTTTCCCCCAGTTTTATGGTAACATAGAGATACTTCCATGTCATTAAATAGATCGACCACATTGCTTTTTGTAAATTTATGTTTATTGTTTTTAATTATATGTAGGTTTTATGTCCACATGTGGGTATGTACACATGAGTGCAGGCACCCTTGGAGACCAGAGGCATTGGATCCCCTGGAGCTGGGGTTCCAGATGGTTGTGAAGCTGTATGACAGCTGGTGCTAGGGACCAGACTTGGGTCCTCTGGAAGACCAGCAAGTGCTCTTAACTGCTGAGCCATCTTTCCAGCCCCTACTTCATGGTTTTAGCTGTTTTCCAGTAGTAAACTATGCCCACACCAAGGACTATTTATTTCTCTTATCTTTCTCTTTAATTTAGCATACTAAGTAATGGGTTTCATTGTAGCATTCCGAGGGGCACTTATGATAGAACCATCTAATATTTTAGTAGAAACATGATTGTAGTCATCTCGGCTCATTTCTGTTTAAGTGTTTCTCTAAATATTGCTATCGAAGGAACCTCTGGAAGTGGAATTACTGGGTTAAGGAAAAAGTATAGTTAATATTTGAATATAAACTGCCAAGCAATAGTTCGAGAAAGGTATGCCATTTTAAAATTCTTACTGACAGCCTAAAGGGTTCCTTTTTTCCCATCAGGGCCTGCTCTCATGCAAGTGGATTTTACATACCGTTTCCCCACGCTTGTCTGATTTCTCATCTTACATTACAGGAGCACTGTATAAATTGAAGATGGAAATATAGATGTGTGTGTGTCTGTACATGAGCAACACATGTACACATCTTTATTGAATGTATTGTAGATACTTCTTCCTAATATAACTTATACCTGTAAACTGTGTTTAAAGCTTTCCCTGAATAGAATAGATTTGGGAGAGAAGAAATATGAAGCTACTTGTTATAACGAGGGAATGGGTCGATGGCTCATTAAAAGTAAAGTGGTTGCTGTACAAGCATGAGGGCCTGAGTTCTGGTCCCCAGCACTCACATGAAAGTCAGGAGTGATGGAGTGCACTCTAATCCCCGCACCAGGGAGTCAGAGAGAGGCAGATCCCTGAGGCACCAACCAGTCTAGCCAAGTCAGTAAGCTCTAGCTTCAGTGAAAGACCTTGTCTCAAAAAAGGTTGAGGACAATTAGGTTAGACATCAGGCATTAGCCTCTGACCTTCCCGTGCACACACATGTAGCCACACTTCCACATATACATACACACACAAATACATACACATATACAGCATGCACGTGGATAGAAAGAGGGAAAGCTCATGAGTTATAACCTTCAAATTCTATTCAATTTGACAAAATAAAATATGGGAACAAAGAGATAGGAATTCCATTCTTACAGCTGTACTGCATTACATGTGCGTATTATTCCAACAGTTTAAATGTAATTGACATATAATTTGCACATCCCAAAACAGGGTTGTGGAAGATACCAGTGCCAAATTACAGAACATTTGCATATTTCACCAAAGAGGTCACGTATCTATTAGCAGTCTTCTGTAAGCACTTGCTAGAATTGACCTGTGACGCCGTGAGCATGAGCATCTATCTCACCATGGAAAGTTTAAACATTCCTAATTCCATCGTTTTAGTAGCAAATAAACCTTAGGTCTACTCATAGCTCCTGTTTCTTCTTGAGTCATTTTTAGCAGTTTGTGTCTATTTCATTGTTACCTAGTTTGTTTGGCACATAGATGTTCATGTAATCATTTACGTTTCTGTGGTGTTGGGAGCCACGACCCTTCTTTCATTCCTGATTTTTAGCATTTTGAGTTTCCTTTACTTTCTTTCTTAGCAAATTTAGATTTTTGTTGTTAGTTTTCTCTATTCCTTTCCTGTCTTCAACTTTATTAATTTCTTTTCTGCTCTTCAGTATTTTCCTCCTGCTTGCCTTCGGTATAATTGGTTCTGTTTCTGTATTATTTTCTTTTTCTGTTTTAATGTAGAAATATACTGGTTTGGGATTTTTTTCCTTAAGCATTTACAGCCATAAACCTCCTCCTAAACACTACTGTAGCTATATCTCATATATCTTGATATGTTGTGGCTTTGTTTTGATTAATCTCAAAGTGTTTTCTAATTTCTCTCAGGACTTTTTCTTTGACTCGTTGATTACTTGGTTTAGTTTCCACATATGTCTGACTTTCCCCAATTCCCTTCTTTCTATTCCTTTCTCACATAATTCTGTTGTGGTTGGAGAACAGTCTTTGTCTGACTTAAATATTTTTCAAGCATTGGCTCTTTTATGGCCCAGCAGATAGTCTACCCTGGAAAAGGTTGCATGTACCCTTGAACGGGACCTGCATTCTACTGTTAGTTGGGTTCTTAGACCCTCAATGCCAGGTCTCTCTGTTCATCACACTCCAGTGTTCTGTCTCTCGTTCATCTTGTGTTTTTTTCTGCTAATTATCGATATGAGATATTAACATTTCAGCTGTTACTGATGGGTCGTTTGTTTCTCCAGTTCTGTTACTTTTATCTCATATATTTTGAGTATTCGTCATTAGCATGTTCTCTGTGATTTGTTAGATTTTTAAATCGGTCCTTTCATCACGATAGTTTCTCTCTTTATCTCTCGTAGTTTTTGCCTTGGATAATATTTCATGTTATGGTAGCATGACTTCTCTAGCCATGATTTGGTTGGCAGTTTCACAGTTTTATTCGCCTTTTAATTTCAGGGTCTTTGAGTAAACACATATCTCTTTGTAGATATTGTATAATCAGAACATTTTGCATTATATTTTCTGTCAACCTCTATGTTTTAATTTATCATTTCATTGTAATCATGAAGATAGCATTCATATATGCCATTTACCTATTGGTTTATATATCTTACAGCATTGCTGCCTCCCATTCTATTTAATAGATGTTTTCTTGTGTACCATTTCAATTCCTTTCTCATTTCTTCTATGTTTTTAATATATTTTCTTAGCAGTGTCCTTGGGGGTTTCAATTTACATCTTAATTTGTAACAGTCTAGTTTGGATTAATAGCAGTATAATTTCAAAAGCAGCCAGTCCCTCTGCTCCTATGAAGCCTCCTTCCTGCTGTCACTTCTGTGCTATTATTATACAAACCTTATCTTTATAGACTGTGTGCTCATTAGCACAAGTTTGTAGCTACGCATTTCAGTGAGTGTCTTTTAAATTAAAAGGTAAAAAGAATTACAAATGAAGACACAAACTTATTTTCTCTTTTATGTGGGTTTGAATAACAATCTAATGCTCATTGTTTCCTGTAACCCAATGAGCTAGTAATAATTTCTCTACAGTTTGTGTTTATCTGGGGATGTCTTAATTTTTCTTCCTTTTTCAATTATTGAAAAATTCACATAATGAATTATTAGTCATTTTCCATTGAACGGTTCCGTGGCATTTGGCATACAGCATTGTGCCGTGATGACCTCTTATCTAGCCCCAAGGCATCACACAGGGAAATGTTTGAACAGCTCATTTTTTGAAAAAATAATTTTGTTGGGTTTCATATTCTTCAGCCACAAGCTTTTCTTTTTCAGCTTGTGGGATAGCGCCATGCCCTCTGTCCTCCATGTCTTCTCATGAGAAGTCAGTTGCTGGATGTCCTGAGGATCCCTTGGGTGTGATATGTTGCTTCTCCCTTACTGCTTTCCCTCCATCCCTCCCTTGATAGCATCGTATGGGTCTGTCTGTCCGTGTGATTGCCTAGTTTCAGTTCATTGACTTTCTTAGATGTGTAGATCATTTACCTTAAAAACTGGAAGGGTTCAGATCTAAATCCTTCATCTATTCTGTCTGCACCTTTTGGTCTCCTCATGAGCTTCTTGTATGCATAAGATGGATACTTAATGGTGTTCCATAAGCCTTTGAGGCCGGTTAATTTGTTTCTCCTACTCCCCCCGACCCAGTCCTGAGATTAGTTAGTATTATTTGATCCAGTTTTAACAAGTTCTTCATTCTGCAGATTCAGACTCCTGTAGTGATAGTCACATTTCAGAGGCCAAGTACGGTGGCACACATCTATGATTCCTGTACTCGGGAAGCAGAAAGATCAGGAGTTCAAGGTTGCCCTTGGCTACAGCTGAAGCTGGCTCTTTAAAAACCATCTGAAGAGAGAAAATGAGCAATTATTTTTATCTGTTTGGTCTGTGGGCATGTCAGTGAGGGATTGTCTTGATTGGTAATTGATGAAGGGGACCTTGCACGTTGTGGGCGGCACCTTTCCCAGTACAGGAAAGTACAGTCTCAGGTGCTGGCTAAGTATGAGCCTGTGTAAGCCAGAGAGCAAGCCAGCAAGCAGCATTCCGCTACGTTTGTGCTTCCATTGAGTTCATGTCCTTCAGTGGTAGGTTGTGACCCGGAAGTACAAATCAAATCAATCCTTTCTTTCCCAAGTTGCTTTTGGTCAGAGTGTTTATTCACAGCAGCAGAATGAACATAAAACAGCTACATAGCAAGTTCAAGACCAGCCTGAGCTCCTTGAGACTCTCTCCCAACAAAATAAAGATTTCTGCCACTGTATTTGTTAACTCGACAATTTTTGTGTTTCTCTTTTGAACTTTTTGTTTTGTTCTGTTTTTATTACATTTATTTGTTTATTTAATTTTTTTTGTAAGGGCACATGTGCCAGGGTCTGTGTGTGTAGGTCAGAGGGCAATGTTTTTTTTAATATTTGTCATACTATATGTTCTGATCACACTTTCTTCCCACTCAATCTAACTTCACATCCTTTCTTTCTCTGAAAAATAAGCAAACTAAGAAAACCCCACTCTAAGAAAAACTAAGAAGCTAAGAAACACATACACTCTCTCTCTCACACACACATGCACACATCAAAGCAAACAACCCCCCTACACGAAAACATGAACCAAAATATACAAGGAAAAGACCAAGATAAAAAAAAGAATGCCCAAAGACAGCAACTTGAGACAAAAAGTTCACAAAAATCTTATTGAGTTCCTTTTGTGTTGCCGTCTACTGCTAGACACGGGGTTGCCCAAAGTGTGGTTGTTATATCCAGTGAGGCTCCATTGGGAAAAACGTAGCTTTTCTTGCAAGCAGTGTCAGCTGCAGAGAGCTTCTTGGTTAGGGGCATGAACCTGTGTTCTCTTCTCCTTCTTAGAGCTGAGCCCCTGCCACAGTCTGGAATGTGCTGCAGCAGAGACAGCGTTTTAGAGTTGGTTTCTTTCTTTTTACCATGCAGGTCCTGGGATGGAACTTAGTCATCAAGCTTGGGAACATATGGTCATGTCCTCTAAGACATCTTATCTTTTATACCTCATCTCTGTTTATTTGTATTATCTATTTGTTAAGGTGTCTTTTGACTCTTTTCCTTTATACATATTTTTTACATATTTGAACACACGGAGAACAGTTCATCTGTGGTCTTAACCTAGTAAATCCAACATCTGTACTTCAAATGTACAGACCATATTTTATTTCTTTTGGCATCCTATAATCTTTAGATTAAAAATTTTAAATTATAACAACAACTTGTTGCTTTTTGTTACTGGTTATTTACTTTTGTGAGCCAGTTCTCTATGGCTTGTATTTTTGTCATGTACAGCTACTAAAATCTTTTATGTGGCTCGCATAGTGACCAGTCAGGTAATGGGGTAGATGGGTATTTTAAAACCATTTGAACTGATGTTTGATGAAGGCCTCTTGTAGGCCTTTTAGAGCCATGCTGTTGACAATTCTGTATAAATCCTTACTTTCCATTTTTGGAAAGCATCAAGGCTCTTCAGAGGTAAGAGAATTACACACTCTGAGTGTATGCATGTGGCCTTCTGTGTTCCCAGGAATATTCTGAATGTCCCTTTAATAAAGCTTTGTAGTTAGTCTGGTGTTCCCCTCAACAGTTATCAGCTGCGTCAGGCATCTGTGAAGTTAAATATTGGGCTGTAATTGTCTCCAACAAACAACACACTTGGGAGGTGGGGTGCTTTTCACATTCGGTGAGGAGCACCATTGTAGGTTACAATGGGTTTCACCTTTCAAAATTGAGGGAATTACCACATTCATAACCATCACCACCACCACCAGTAGCAGCAGCAGCAGAAAATGGCTCTTTAAAGAAACCCCAACCTCACCTCCCCCTGACAGCGACTCCCAGGCGGCCAATTCACCCAGTAATTGTGACACTGCTGCTTTTCAAGGCTGCCATGGAGCTGGAGCATGGAGGGAGTGCCAGGGGTAGAACACAGCAAGTAAAAATGCCATGACGTTCACTGTCCTACTGAGATCCAGCTGTTGCTCTTGAATAAATGTTCCTTGAATTCTCGAACTTTGACAAGTTAATTCTGATTGGTTTTAGCCAGTTTCTCATGGCTTCCATGGAGGAGTGAATTTTAGGAGGTCCTTATTCTCAAGGTCCCCTAATGTCAGTTGCTTTTACTTTTACCATTAACAGTGTTCTGACTCACATGGAATGTTCACTAAGCCAGCTCAGTTTGGTCACGTGTTCACTCTGCCCTGAGGCAAGTTACATATCCTGTCAAAGTTGGGTCTGTTGCATGGAGAGGTTTTGACTGGCTGCCAGGTGAGAACCCAGCATTTATCACCTTGCCAATTCTCAGCTTCTAATGACCATCTTTCACCTGTGCGTTCTGTTCTTATGCACTTCCACTGTTTGTCCACTAATTTCTGTCATCCTTCACCAGGAGGTGAATAATTATCTCATTCTAGATTATAAGCATCCTGTCTATTGGAAGCATCATCATGCTTCTTAGATATGATTCATTTCTGCCAAGAATTTTAAACATGTAGTTCCTGTGTATTTAATCTCCATTAAAAAAATAAAACAGTAGGGGAACCAGGCAGTGGTGGCACAAACCTTTAATCCCAGCACTCAGGGGGCAGAGGCAGATGAATCTCTGTGAGTTCGAGGCCAGCCTACTCTACAGACTGAGTTCCAGAACAGCCAAAACTATTTCACAGAGAAACCCTGTCTCAAAAACCCCAAAACCAAAAGCAAAACAAAAAGGTAGGGGAAAATGCAGTTGCTTTCCCCACCAGCATCCTTCCCCATGGTTTAAGGACTTCTGACATGAAGTTCAAGGAGCGACTTCTGAATCTGTCTTTGTTTAGGGTGTTCATCTTAAGCCTGGAGTTCAAGGGTCATACGCATTATGCAAGCTATGTTGTCTGCTGTGCCCTTCATCATGGATGGAAAAGTGATTTCAGCCGTGGGTTTCAGTCATCGTCTTGATTGGATCGTCTATGTAAACTGTAGCTCTTGTACTTGAACTTGGGTTCTCTTTGGATACCTAGCATCCCTCTAGATGCCTGATTGCCACAGACACACCCTGTCTGTCTGTGCCACATGCCCACTCGCTGTCTCCCTCATTCAATGTTCATTTATTTCAAGGTTTGAGGCAGGAAGCATGAGATCAGAGCCCATGCTCTAGAAGGCTGCGATCTTGGTCAGCATGGACTACTATAAAGAATAGCAGGGACTGGGGGACTTAGAGACAATGGCAACCCAGTCCTCATTGTTCTGGGAACTAGAAGTATATGAACACAGAAGTATATGGCTTCAGTGTCTGGGGAGGATCCACCCCTGGCTCATGGATGGTACCTTCTTTACTGTGTATTTACATGGAAGAAGGACCAGGAGAGTTCACTGGGGTGTCTTTTATACATGCATTGGTTCCTTTCACGAGGGCTCCACTCATAATCTCATCCCCACCCAGTGGTCCCACCACCTGATACCAATACCTCAGGGCTTGAAATGTCAACATATACACTTGGATGACATGCTCGCTTTGTGTATGACTGGGTCATACTAACGGCCCTGTGCCCTTCTGTCCCCTGGAGCTGGACTGGGTGACAAGGATGGTGAAGATGACCTGGTGGTGTGGTCAGGCAGGTATGATGCACTTCACTGTTGGAGAGAGGGGACTTCCGGTCTGGCTTAGCATCTTAACCTCCTCTACCCATTTCTAGCTCTACCTAGCTCTTCCCTAAAGGCATGTGTTTGAAGTCGTGATAGGGCCCTGGCTCCATTTGACACAGGTTATGCGTGTCCCTCTGTGTTGAACCATCCTCATCCCTAGCTCTGTGCATCATGTTGACCTCTGAACCATTTGGGTGGTCTAAGGACTTTGGTGCCCATCCTGGCTGTCTCTTAAAGTCAGGGCCACTCGTCCATGGTAGGAACGACAGATGTTTGGTCTATCACCGGGCTCTAACCCACCATCCCCCTGCTGCCCTCTGCTGGCCATGCCAGTTGAGGAGACACCTGTGGTTCTCTTTCCCTAGCACAGGCTGCTCCCCAGCCTCAAACCGTCTCCCGTGGGTGGCACTATTTTTGAATCCCAGTGAGTGGANGGACAGCCAGAGCAGGCTTGCCTGGAGGTGGTGTGGGTGGGTCTCCATGTGCTGCAATTTGAAAGCTGCCAAAAATACTAGTGAGCAATAATCTCTTCCATTAGCCCCACACCTCCTTTATGCATGACATCATCTCATTGGGTCTGGAACAACAGTCTGTGTGACAGACCTTGTCGTCCTCTTGTGACTGCCAGGCCCTGGCTGATGAGTGACACCAGGACTGTGGGGGAGGCAGCGAAGTGGAATCCTTTCAGCTCTAGTCAGACCCAGATGTGCCATTCTCTGTCCGTGGTGGAAAGCAACACATCTGGTTGACAGTACTGGCTGCACTTTGTATTAGTTTTGTGCAAAGACATTCTTCCCAAGGGACTACAGAGCTGGTGGGAGCAACTCGCTGCTGCCCCTTGCTGCACTCCTATAATGTACAGAGGCCCTGGCTGGGATCAGAAGGTACCAGAGAAACACAACTCACAGCTTGAGTCCCAGCAGTGACTGCTTGCCAGGGATAATTCCTGTCACTGCCGGGAACACAGTGGGTAGCTTCTTAGTCCTGGAGGTGGATGCAGAGTCGGGGGTAATTTCAGCCAGTGCCAGGCACACAGTAAGTGTTTCTGAGCTCTTGGAGAATGATACAGAGGCAGGGGTAATTCCAGCTGGTGCTGGGCACACAGTAGGTGCTTATGAATCCTGGGAGGTGGGTGCGGATCAAGGGTAATTCCAGCTGGTGGTCACACAGTAGGTAGCAACTGAGCCCTAGGAGGTGGATGCAAAGTTGGGTAATTCCAGCCAGTGCTGGGCACACAGTAGGTGCTTCTGAGTCCTGGAGATGGGTGCAAAATTTGGGGTCTGGTTAAGAGGAATACGATTGGTTCTCTGTGTATCAGTCCAACCCATCAAAACCTTAATCCTCCTGCCTCGCCGGCACTCTCTTTAGAGTAGCATTTGTCTCTTTCCTTGTTACAGTCCCCCTGGATTTGGTGGCCCAGCTTACTCTGGACCACTGGTGACTCCTCAGATTCCTGCTGGGGCTCTCTTCCTTCTGAGTCTCAGGTCCCCACCAGAGGCATTGTAGGCTCACTTTCCGGAACATCCTCCACCACAGCTTCTGTCAGAGTCATGCTGCTGCTCACTGCCTGCCTGTGTCTGCCTCACTCTGAAGCTGTTGAACGGATGCTTTCCTTTCTTGGTGGAAGATGTGAGGCTGTCAAAACACGCGTAAGTCTCATATAACTGACTTCACGAATAGCTGCATCCAGGACTTGGGGGTCTCTAGGTGTGTTGGTTTGTTCCCTCTGCAGATGTCCTGCCAGGCTCAAGAGAAAAACACTTCCAACAATGCCAGAAAGCTCCAAACCTCCCTCTCCTTGGTCTGAAGCCTGCCATATGCTTGCCCAGGAGATGCAAGAGCATTCATTGGATTGATAGCTCAAGCCCGAGCCACACCATTGGCTCCTGTCTTAGACTACAGTGTGTATTAAGAATATGGCCTTGGCAGAGTCTCATGGGATCCCTGGGGAGGACCAACCTAGCTTCCAGTTCTTCTCAAAGCACGGTCCCCTCTCCCCAATGGTGCCTAGGAGTCGAGTTCCTTTGAGTGAGGGGAAACGTAAATGATCATTAATCCATTACCTCTGGGTCCGCATTTTTAGGTGCTGTGCACTGTGTGCTGAATACTGGACGAAATACAGGCCTCTGCTGGCCTGTCCTTGGCCTCCAGGGGCTCTCAGGGAAAGCCTTGTGTGTGGGAACCGTAACCTTGGACATGGAACTGAGCGTTCCTCAACCTGGTCCCCTCTGCACTTTAGATTACACTTACTGTTCCCTTCCTTGTTTGGAAAGCATCCTGCCCTTCCCTGCAAACTCTGATTGACAGTTCTAATGGAAGGTGGGGCTTCCAGGACTAACCAGAACCTGTGCTGTAAGAAGCAACTCTCAGAATAGATTTAGTTGATTCTGAGGGGCCCCTCCCTCTTCCCAAAGATGGTGTTCCCTTGCTTCCAGCACCAGAAAGATGCCTGCTAGGGATGACTAACTTCTGCGTCTGCAGGAGGCAGGTGTTGAGCTTGCAGCAGCTCCTTGTCTTTCTGCGGCACACTGCGTGTTTATATCTGGGGTGTATCCCCACAGCACCCCAGTTTTGGCTCGCCTAATGCAGAGAAGGTCACATCCAAAACCCTTGACAAACCTCTGGAATAGTTGCTTCACCATGGCTGCCACCAGAAATCACCTGGGAATTTAAAAAGGACTGACCCCCGAGTCCCACTGAGAGCCACTTGGTTAAAAGCCACGTTTCTCACGTTGGATCTCCTGAGGGTCCTGTTCTGGTTTGGATGCTGCTAATTACATGGGTGAAAGTGGAGGGTGTGTAGCTCTGACCCATTTCCAAGTGGACTGAGTTGCTGCACCCCAGGCTTCTCTGTGAGTGTCAGGGACACTAGAGTCCTCTCTGTGAGGCCTCTGAATCTCCCCTGGTGGATGTGTACATCCACCTGTGACAGGTCCTACCATCATGGACTCTAGCCCATGGATAGAAACTGAAACAGGATCCACCAGCCTCCCATTCCTGGGTACTCTATCTAGTCTGCCAGTCAGAAAGCCTCTGGGACCCCCAAGAGAGCGCCTATCTGGAGAGCAGGCTTTCGAAAGAAGAAGGTCCCAGCCTGGTTTGCCTCCCTCTCAGAGCCTGAAACTGTGAAAAGGACCTCAACAAGTCCCCTGAGCCTTAGCACCCCTGGGAGTGGAGTCCTTAGGGAGGAGCTTTGGCCTCTAAAGATAGGGGATGTGTCAAGGTGGTCAGTCTTACAGGTACATATTCATAATTTCCAGGCAGTGTTCCACTGACACTCCTCTCTTCCCTTAGAGCCCAGAACTATAGATGTTTGTCCAGTGGTTCTTGTGGCCATTTGCCATAGCAACATTCTTGCTCCTGGCCAGAAGTTTGGTAAAATTGGGGTGTGGAATAAGAACTTTTAGGGTCCCTCTTCTCTATTGACCTCATGCCAGAGAGCTGGAAACCCTGTTATGATTCAGGAGCAGGCACCCCCAAATAGATGTAGGTGTCCCATTGCCTATGAACTTGAGAGCCCCCCTCTTGTGTACTGATGCTTCCTATCAGTCCTACTTGCCACCTGATGACCGGACTCTAAAGTGTGTGTGTGTGTGTTTATATCCCATAATTTCTTTATCCACTTATTTCCCACAGGTACCTAGGTTCATTCCACATCTTGACTGTTATAAATAGTACTNGTGTGTGTGTGTGTGTGTGTGTGTGTACATGCACATGTGCATTGTGCCGGTGGAGATCAAACCCAAGTCTGAGTTTATGTCAGGCAAGCCCCTGAACTACACACCTACTTAGTCTGCCTGGTGATGCAGGACTCTGTCGCCTGCTCAGCTGAGATGTTCCTAGGGTTGAGTCCAGTTGAATCCAGGAGAAAACACATGTTATTTAGAAGACGTGCAGTTCATGGTAAGCTGTGTGACTGTCACACTTTGGCTTACTGGAAGGGGAAGGTTTGAGAAATCCCCAGTGTCCTTATTTGTTCTGGGCTCCCACCTGCCCTCCTTGGTCACTCTCCTGTGCATCAGTCAGTGGAGTGTGGCAGTTCTCCCAAGGGAGTACCATGCCCACGGCAGTGTTGTAAATGACCCTTGCCAGTGGAGTTATGTACTCTATGTTCTTGTATTAGTAACTCTGAGTTTATTCAGTATCCACTTGGTGTCATCACAGCTTGGCATGTGCAGAAACCATCAAGCTTATTGGAACCATCTTCAAAGATTTTCAGACTAATCGAGGAGCCGACTGGACCCAAGAGACATTAAGTGCCGAGAGGTGTGGCCATCTGTATACTGTGTCCACCCCCTCGAAATAGTTAGGAAAATGGGGGGTGCTGCTTTTTTAAGTCTTTGAAATACGGAGGCTGGAGTGATTTGGAATATTAGGTGTTTGAACGTAATGAGCCAAATGTGTCTCCATATTGCTCCATGTCCCTGCTCTCCAAATGTGATGCTTTGGAATTATAGAAGAGGGAGATATTTATGTCATACCAAAGCAGCCCCCGCATCTGAATCACACAGGGGCATTTTGTCAGAGAATCTTACCAAATGGCTGAAACAAAATGAACTATTTGGGAATAATTTTTGTCTTAGCTGTTTAGAAGAAAGTTAACATGATAAGCTTTCTGAAAGTGAGTGTTCTTTGTTACGGCTGTGATGGGGACAGAAAGTGGTGGGGAGCTAACCAAAACTAAGGATTATAAAGGAGTTTTATGGAACCCCGCTAGTCTGTAAACCTATTAAAGATATTTTAATGAAGTTTAAAACAAAGTGCCCCATATCAGTAAATGATGCTTCTCTCAAGACATGCACTGTTAGATGAAAATCTTAGCGCCAGGCAACTTCTCTACAAGTTACTGATCAGAGGGTTTTCAGAGACACTGAAAACAGCACAGGCTAATGCCATTGCTCTTGGTTGCCCGCTTTAACTAGATAGTAAGACATTATTGCTGAACATACCACATGCTTTGGTTGTAAGGAATAGAGAAATCAATCTCAAACTGACCCAGACAATCTCCATGCTGACCAGCTTTTATAGTGCCAGAAAGAGCTGTGTAGGCTGCTAAGTCAAAACAGGCACCAGTGGTCTTATCCCACACCAACCCTGTGTGCTACAATATAGACCTAGATGTACCTCCTGGTGTAACAGCGGCAAGACTGTTTCTGGTGGTAACAAACTGTTGTCTTGATTGGATTTGAGGCTTCCTCCACAGGAGTGGTTTCTTGCCTATTAATGTAAACATGGTCAAAACCCATGACTAGAGAAGTCATAGTTCTTAGTGTGTGATTGTTGATGCTCTTCTAAACGGTCACTTTGTCAAACTACCTTCTAAATATTATGTATGTATGCTTCTATCCATATATCTGCTGCTCCCAGCCTTGGTCAGAGAAGCTTATTATGGCAGTGGGTAGTAGTTAATGCTGAGATTCTTTGGTGTTCAAAGCTCTGAGAATAACGGTGAGTGCTTAGGCATAGGTGGAGCATCTATCTCGTACTCCCACACCCCATCCAAGGCTGGGGACATCACAGAAGAGAGAGCAGAAAGAGTGTAAAAGGGTACCATGCAGCGCTGCCGTCTGGACATGGCAACTGCTGCACACAAGAGATCACAAAAGCAGTGGCTACCAGCCCAAGACCCAGTCAGTTAAAATGTCCAGCACAGAGAAGGGAGGAGCTCCCTGGGTCCCACCACTAGCTGGCAAGCTATTGGCAGTTGATGGCTTCTGTGAGAAGGAGAATCACTTTTCTTTATGAATTTGGCCATGGGTAGACTCTCCATGGCCCAGTGGATGAACCCATGCCCAGGTTCTTATGTGCAGCAGTCGTTAAACAGAGCGGATTAAAGACAAGTATTTAGGAAGACGTGAAGTTAGGAGGGAGATGAGATGTGAGGGTCTTAGGGGACATACAGAAGTGAGCAAAGGATGGATATGATCAAGATATATTGTTCCATGTGTGAAATTTCCAAAGAGTACAGTTTGTTCATTTTGTTTGTTTGTAATGAGTGAAGGTTTGCTCTCTGTTTAATGCTCTCCTTGAGTTTTCTAAACCTAGGTGATGAGGCTTCCTGAATCGTATTTACCAAGACCCTACTGAGTGGAGAAATTAGGACATCAAATATAAAAGAACCAGCTCCC
>LOEQ01000256.1:218972-236967 GCA_001685075.1 Bramus lutescens | reverse complement strand
AGAGAGAGAGAGAGAGAGAGAGAGAGAGAGAGAGAGAGTCTGTGTACGCATGTGTAAGGTGTCTATGCTGCCTATGCCTTTGTACTTGGAGACCAGAAGAGAACATCCATTCCCTCAGAGCTGGAGTTACAGGCATTTGTGCTGGGTGTTGGGATTTGAACTCTGCTCTTTATAATTGTGCAGCAAACACTCTCAACCTCTGTGCCATCTTTACAGCCCCTTTGATAAGATTTGAGAGTGTAGAGTAGTGAGTATTTTATTTTTATTCTTATTTTTAAG
The DNA here is from genome assembly GCA_001685075.1 of Bramus lutescens. Lineage (NCBI taxonomy): Eukaryota > Metazoa > Chordata > Mammalia > Rodentia > Cricetidae > Bramus > Bramus lutescens. The sequence continues at coordinate 236,688 of LOEQ01000256.1, read as the reverse complement.
ATTGTTTTTACTATTCTATGTTTAAAACATTTTTATAAATGGAGTAATATAATTGATCATAATATTTGTGTATTGTGGATTTTCCAGTATTTGTTCTACCAGTTATTGAAAGAGAACCCTTGTTGTGGAAATCACCGTTATAATTGAATCATCTCTCCATTTTATCAATTTTTTGTTTCAACAATATGTGGATTCTCTTTTTTATGTCTTAATCTTTATGTTTATAACAGACATATTATCTTGATAGACTGATAATTTTATCATTATTAAATGACATTTATCTAAAATTTTCTTCTAAAACCAGTTTTTCTGAAACTAATATAGAGCCAGTATCTTGGTCATTTTCTTGTTTAATTTTCATGTAATTATATTTTTTATCTGCCTTCCCTAATTTTTGTTAGAAAACATACTGTATTCTACTTTAACCCTTTTAAGTGTATGTAGAGTTGCTATGACCTTGTGTTGTGTCTCCTGGAGAGTCTTTCATGTGATCTTCAGGAGGCTGTGCATTTAGTTGCTATGTTTTCTGTTGCCAGGTGGGGTGATCTGTAGAGTCCTGATCAGTCTAGTTAATGTTGTTCTTCAAGTCTTTTATATCCTGTTGGCACACTGCCCGTTTGTTCTATCAATTATTAAAAAGTCAGGCACTGACCTGTACATCCATGTTTATTGTAACACTTTCGTGCCACCGAGTGAACCTAGGTGCCAGTCGACAGATGGGTTGGTGTGTGTGTGTCATATATTTTAATGGTGTGTGTGTCTGTCACACACACCATTAGGAAGCGCAAAGTCACATTGTTTGCATGAAAATTGGTGTAACTGAAGCTGATTGTGCTACAAGAAATACCATGAAAGATATGTGTGGTTGCATGTCTGTATTGCCAGCACTTGGAAAGTGGAGGCAGCAAGATCAGGAGTTCAAGGCCAGCCTCAATTCTGTGCAAATTAGATGCTAGCTTAGGCTACAAGAGATGCCACCCCAACTCCCAGTACACACACACCAAAGCACACACACACACACATGCTCGCATGCATATACACACACACATTCTCGCTCACACAAAAGTCAAGTGTCATGTTTTCTCTTGTGTGTAGACCTTTTTAGAAGACATAGGAATAGAAAGAGAATTAGTGGATGGAGTTGGCAGGTACATGTGGCTAAAGGCAGGGAAATGATGGTCACAGTCTCTTATGCCCATGTCTTCACGAAACCCCTTAGTTTGTGCAATTAATGTATATGAATAAAAGTGATAAAAAAGGCAGGTATTGCGGTCCCTAACTGTGATTGTTTTGCTTTCTGTCTTTTAATTCATTTCTGTCAGTTTGGACATCATGTCATGAAAGGCTGTCTTAGATCAATATACATGTCTTATGTTTTCCAGATAGCATAACAATTTCATCATTATAAATTGTCCCTCTTGTCTTTAAGAATGTTCTTATTTTAACATTTGTTTTGTCTGTTGTTAGCATAGCCACTCTGTTGACTGTAGGGTATGGCTTTTTATTTTTAACTTATTTGTGTTTGTGAGACTGAACTTGTTTTTTATTTTAGTTTAATGTAATTCTTATTTTATGTGTATAGGTTACTTGTCTGCATGAAACGTTTGTGTACTACTCAGGTGCCTGGTGCCTGAGGAGGCCAGAAGAGGGACTCAGATCCCCTGGACATGAAGTTACAGATGGTTGTGAACTACCATGTGGGTGCTGGGAACTAAACCTGGAACCTTCGAAGGAGCAGCCAGTGCTCCTAACCATTGAACCATCTCCCTAGTCCTAAACAAGATTTTTTAATGTAGTCTGGTAGTTTCTCCCTTCTGAGTGACTAAATCCATTTGTATTGAGCATCACCACTGACATGGTTGATTGCCTTATTTTGCCACTCCTTTCTCTTCAGTTTATTTAATGGTACTCTGTTCCTCTGTAACTTCACTCTTCTTCCTAAGTGAGTATCAGCTAGCATGCCTCCGGCTTCTGTACTGATTTTTACCTGCATTTTCTTTGGTTATTTTTAGTGGCTGAGCGAGGCCTTACAATACATCTCCTAACATGCCAAAATCAGCTTGAGGTTCATACCAGCTTCATTCTTCTGTTTAACATATGTCTGTGTGTATGATGTGTGTGAGTGTGTATTCATGTTCATGTGTGCAATGTGCATATGGAGTCCTGAGTTTAATACTGGAAATCTTCCTCCGAAACTCTGTGTCTGTTTCTTTGTTTGTTTTTCAAGACAAGGTTTTTCTGTGTATACTTAGTTGTCCTGGAACTTGCTCTGTAGACCAGGCTGCCTCAAACTCACAGAGATCCTCCTGCCTCTGCTTCCCAAGCGCTGGGATTAAAGGCGTGCGCCACCACGGGCCCCCACTCCTCCTTCACACTTTATCTCACTCATCTCGGCTGAACCCAGAGCTCCCCTGGACATCTATTCTAGCTAGTCAGCTTGTTCCAGAGATCCCCTGTCCCTGCCTTCAGAGCACTGGGTTTGCAGGCTGCCTCCACACACATCCAACATTTGCATGGGCTCTGGAGACCCCAGGGCTCTGTCTTCATCTTCCTGCTTGCACATGGATTGATTCTTTAATGGAGCCGTCTCTGCAGACCACCAGCTTCATTCTTCATGGTTCAGTTCCCTCCCTCTTTGTTATGTATGCTATTATTTCTGTATATAGACTGTGTCTATATTTGTAGCAAAACTAACAATTGCAACATAATAAGAATCCTTTGTCTTTTAAAGGAGCTAAGAGGAAAGAAAGTAAAAATGAATCTATGGAGAAAAATTACACACACACACACACACACATTTTGGGTTTCTCTTGTCCTCTGAGACAAGATCCTTGTCTCCTCACTCACTGCAATTGTATTGTTAGTGGGGTGGATAGCCTCCCTTGCTGGGGGTAGAGGATGGACTAAGGATCATTTCAACACTGCTGTGGAAAGTACGCTTAGACAGACATGCAACATGGAAGGATCTATTTACATCGTAGGTTCTGGAAGAGGGTATGGCATGCTCTATGTGTGGTCATATGGGGATAGCTTGTAGGAAACAGGCTCAGCCAAGCAGGTAAGGAGTTGAGTGTGTGTGGACTTGCACTGGAGAAGATTTGACTGTCTGTTGGGATCTCAGTAGATCAGGGGGGGTGACAAGAAGGAGAATGTATCACATGACCCAGCCTTATCACAGTGATGCACGTGGCTCGCCAGGGCTGGCTGGTCACAGACCAATTGTGTGACTGTTGAGGCGTCAGGAAAATAAGAAGTTTTTTAAAGATTTGGTGCCCGCCAAGTCCAGACAAAGGTATCACACCCCTAGAGCTGGCGTTACAGGCAGTTGTGAGCCTCCTGCTGTGGGACCCGAACCTGGATCCTCTGCAAGAGCTGTCTGTGCTCTTAATCACTGAATCATCCCTCCAGCCTCTGCATTTTAAAAATACAACAGCTTTATCCTTCTACTCCTTTGTCAGATATGCTAGATTTCTATGCGATGCAGTTCCAGTATTAAGTTTTCAAATGTCGTTCTGTTCAGCTGCTTTTTAAATCAATTAGAAGAAAAGGGAAGAAGACTCATCCAGTCATATGTTTACTGCTAGAATTCCCTACCAAATTATTTTATTAGCATTTTATTTTTAGCATTCTGTGGTTTTGTATGTGTGGATCCATGTTAGTGTCCTCTGGTGCTTTAAGCTTGAAGAACTCAACAGCAATTGCAAGGGAGGAGCGCTCGCAAGAAAGTATTCGGTCTTTATCTTGAAGGCCTCTATTTCATTTCATTTCAAAAGTTAGCCTTTTATTTTTATAAAGCGTACATGAGTGTTTTACCTGGAATACGTCTGTGCAGCAAGTGTATGCAATGCCCACAGAGGCCATCAGAGGGAGTTACATCCCTTGGAACTGAAGTTACAGATGGTTGTGAGCCCACATGCGGGTGCTGGGAATCGAACCCCAGTCCTCTGGGGGAGCAGCCAGTGCTCTTAACTGCTGAGCCATCTCTGCAGCTCTTACCTCCATTTTCGAGAGATAGCTTTGGTAGATATGGGATTGTTAGTTAACACTTTTTCTCCTGGTGCTTTAAATATGTCATTGTCCTGCCTTCTGGCCTGGCCTTGTTTCTGTTGAGAAAGCAGCTGTTAATTTTGCCGTGATTCCTGTGCGCAGTCTTTCTTACTGGGTTTACACGTCCTGTCTTGTCTTTAGCATCCATATTCAGACTACAGTCAGTGTGGTACAGATTTCATTACTATTGCTTTATGTGGGCTGTATTAGGTTTCTTTGATATATAGATTGTTTTTAATCAAATTCAAGATTTTTGCCATTATTTCTCAGAACCATCCTCCATTTCCTCTCCCATTCTGAATGTGGGTGTACCTAGTGGGGTTTCAGATTTCTTTGAGGTTTTTTGATTTTTTTTCACTTCAGACACTCTTTATTAAACTATTTTCAATCTTGATTCTTCACTCTTCCAACCCAGACCTCTAATGGAGCCCTTCAAATAATAGTTTTTCCTTTCATTTATTTTTTTCAACTCCAAGTTCTTAGTTTATTCAGTTTTATAATTCTCTCTCTCTCTCTCTCTCTCTCTCTCTCTGGTGTAGGACTTGTTTGGCCCCACCCCTAGCTCTGTCCCTTTGTTTCTATTTGCTATTTTGTGAGTCATTGTCATCATCTTTCATTTGTTATTAATCATGCGTATGTGAGGCTGTGTGCACAGTCTCCATGTTTGCAGTAGCTGTGGTAAAGGCTTGTCTGCTCAGCCACACCCATGCCCTCTCAGAGGCAGCTTCTATCACCTTCTTCTCCATATGAGCCAGGCTTTCCTGTCTCAGTGGTGTGGGCTCACTGTATTCCTCACGCCAACACCCCCAAATCCCTGCCTTTTCTCTTTTCTAATAACTTCCAGCACCTTCTGTTGGGTCTCAGGACAAACTAAAAGTTTCACGTAGGCCTGGAATTTCCCCACTTAATTTTTGGGTAGACTTGCTGGTTGACATTTTGCCTCATTGATATGTCAGTGTTTATCTAATATTTGGATGTCCATACCATTCATTTTTGTACAATTTGATACTGATTGAGAGAAGGCACTGTGTATATCCTAAGAACATTGTTTTAAACAATCATGGTTATAAACATCAGGACTTTGGCTTTTGTCATTGGCCCTACAGCATATATTTTGTCTACCTTGGAATAGTTCCTTATCTCGCTCCTTGACTTTGCTGAGCTTTTCATATTGGGACAATTCATTTATATAATGTCTCTTGCCGGGTTTACCTAGTGTTACCTTCTCTCTCACTTGCTATTTCATCATTGGCTAATGTCCTAGCTTCCTTTCAACATGTCCATTCAGGTCAGTTGCCCAGCATTAGAGGAATGAGTCACTACCTTTAGTTTATTGGGTTCTAGGAGTTCTTTATATACTGGATGCAAGGGAGTTTATTTTGCATGTTTTTTTGCACATACCTCCCCACCTGTGACTTTACTATTCATTTTTAATGTCAATTTTTAATCAGAAGAAGTATTCCATTTTGATAAAGAGTAAAGTATATATTTGCTAGGAGTTTTAAATGTATATGAAGATTTTTTGTTTATATTAATATCAGGAAAGTAAATGCCTATGCTTTCTTTTAGAAGTGTTACGTATGTTTTTCCTTTATGTTTACTTCTCTTTACCACTTGTATAACTCATCTTGTTCCACATTACTTTTTTCTTTTTATATATTCTTTTGTTAACTTATTTGTATGTTTAAGTGTGTACACATGCACATATATGCACCACAGCCCACATGTGGAGGTCAGAAGACAGCTCGTGGAGTTAGTTCTCTCCCTCCACCATGGTGGCCTGGGGATCGAGCTCAGGCTGTCAATCTAAGCATCAAATGCCTGTCACCACCGAGCCGACTGACCAACCCTCCAGATTTCTTTCTAGCTTTCCTTCTTTCAAGCTAGCTAAATGTTTCAGTGTTCCATTTTTAATTATCTTATAGCTTTTTAATGAAACTTCCTTATATTAAATCTATAGTGTTTACTCAGGGATTGCAATATTACTTTTTTTAAAGATAAGGTCTCACTATGTAGCTTTAGCTATCCTGAAACTCACTATATAGGCCAGTCTGGCCTTGAATTCACCAAGATCCACCTGCCTCTGCTTCCAGTGTGCTGGGATTAAAGAGGTGTGCCACCACACTGGCTGCAATATTAAGTCCTTTTTATTTACAATTTGATTTTATGTACATGTATTTTTGTTTGCATGTATGGCTGTGTACCACACTCATACCTAGTACCTGTAGATGCCAGAAGAGGCATGAGATCCCCTGGCAGTAGAGTTATAGAAGGTTGTGAGCTGCCATGTGGGCACTGGAAGTCAAACTCCAGTCCCCTGGAAGAGCAGTCAGTGCTCTTAACCAGCCCCCTTGGTTCTTAATATATCATTGTCTATATAGAGTTAATACTGAACCACTTTATGCAAAATGCAAGATGCTTGTGAGAGTGTGGCCTCATTTACCACTGCACCTAAAAGGCATCGTCTCTTATCTACATACCTTGTTCACTTTCTTTAGATTGTTGTCTTGCCTGAAATAAATTTAGAGAAAGAAATTGGACTTTTTATGTTTTCCCATGTACTTATCATCCCCAATATATCTCTTTCTGGTTTCCTCTATACTAAAGAACTTCTTTGACATCCCCATGTCTTTTGTGGACAAATTCTTATTTCCACTTTCCCAACTATTTATATCTACACATTTATTTATTTACATATGCTTCATCACTGACAGATGACTTTTCTAGATTAGAAACCAGACCATTGGGTCATAGTGGGTTCTTTCTGACTGTGTTGAAGATGCCGTTCCATCTCCTTGTCTCATCCATTGGTGGCCATTCATATTGCTGTCTGCCTTCCTAAGCTGGGTCATTCTCCTTTGAGTGCTGTCAAGACTTTGTCTTCCTCTTTGCCTCTAATACACGAGGTTGCATCCTGCACTCTGAGGGCTATGCTCTGCCTGCATGTGAGCTAAGATCCTAACGTTTCCCACCTCATCCATACTTTATTTACAGTCTCTAAACTCCTTCTGCTTTCTTTTCCTCCTCCCTTTCTCCTCAGCTATCAGTTTCAATCTGATGTACTCTCCCAGTATCCTAAAGAACATCTTTTTGCGTTTTTCTGTAGCGGTGTCTAATGTAAATAAATTATTATACTTTATGCTAATCTAGAGATAATTAGGTTTATTAATATAGCACATATATTTTTCATTGTATAAATTATGTTTAAAATTTAGGTTAATTTACTTTAATGTGTGCGAGTGCTTTGCATGCATGTATGTATTGCACTATGTACATGCCTGGTAACTGCAGAGATCAGAAAAGAGCATCAGCTCCTCCATGTAACTGTAACTATGGAGTTACAATAGTTGTGACCTACCGTGTGGGCGCTGGGAGCTGAACCAGGGTCTTCTGCGAGGGCGGCAGGTGCTCTTGACCACTGAGCCTTCTCTCCAGCCCCACATGTCTTTGCTACTGAAGCGGAACTGGTTTCCTGCTCCTGGGACTCAGCTGCTCCTCTGTTAGCTCATCTGGCCCACTGCCATGAGACACTGACGCTCGTTCATGGTCCATGGTCTCTTTTCCTCTCTGCTTCTAAGAAGGTCATTTCCGATGATTTATCTAATGTCTGTCTCCAGTCTACTGTTGATACCTTTCAGGGTACTATTTCCTTTAGGAAATGACACCTTTGTCTTTAGGGCTTACATTTGTTTCTCATGTTCTCTTTCAGTCTGAAAATCTTCTATTTACTCCACATGTTTTTTCAGTCCTCAAACAATTTCCATCTAATCTTTGTCTATTCCATAAGCAATTGGTCATTTAGGTTCTCTCTCTGTGAATTAATATTTTCAGTCTGACTAGTGGTCACATTTTACTCTTTCTGTAAGTGACTATCACATCTGGATTCTGTGGTAGACACTGGGGGAAGCATTGTGGGAATTCTGGAATCAGCTATGCTCTCTGAAGAGTGTTGCTTTTGCCTACCACTCACTTGCCTAGACTCAACCTGTGAACCCCATCTCCTCTATAATGGACAGAAGAAAATCTCCTCTCATTCTCTGCGGCTTCTCGGATGTTGTCTTCTGCCTCCTTCCTTGACACATCCCCAATATATGTACAATTCACAGGCGCCAAGAACTGTGGGAAACGGTGCCTAGGCGGCAGCCCTTCTTTCCAAGGTCTCGCCTCCCCAAGATCGCCCGCATTTCTCCACCTGCTCAGGTTGCCCCGCCTTATGTTCTTCCTTTAGCCTCTTCACCACACAGACCTGAAGAGCCCTGGGGTGAAAGTCCTATGCATTCTAATTCTCCCGCAGCCACTTCCTTCATTCAAGATCGATGCTAGTCTAATACCTGCCTGCTCTAGGTTGCTCCTTACTGCCTTCAAAATATTCAAAATACCAGTGCACAGTTGATCCTTATCATTTGCACCTGCTTGCTGTGATGTAGGCCTCGCCACATTCACAGCGGCCTAACCCACCTTTGAAGTGGAAGGCTATTATTTTTCACAGTTTAAAATTCATGCTGTCAGTTACCTTCTGTCTGTGGAGCTTTCTGCTTAAAATGCTGCTGCTCCTCAGAGAATAATACCCTTTCAGACAAAGACATGAAAATTGGTGGGTACAGAGACCCCAATAAATACAGAACCCTGTCATGGGATGAAAAAGGGTAGGAGGACTGGGCGGTGGTGGCGCATGCCTTTAATCCCAGCACTCGGGAGGCAGAGGCAGGCGGATCTCTGTGAGTTTGAGGCCAGCCTGGTCTGGTCTACAGATCTAGTCCCAGGACAGACTCCAAAGCTACACAGAGAAACCCTGTCTCAAAAAACAGGAAAAAAAAAGAAAAGAAAGAAAGAAAGGGAAGGAAAGGAAAGGAAAAGAAAGAAGGGAAGGAAGGAGAAAAGGGTAGGAGGGAAAATGCTGGAAACAGGTGGATGGAGACCAAATTGCAGTTGCTTTATTGTTTTGTTTTAACCTAGCCTCCCCTGAGGCTGACAAATGTCTGCTGTCAGTCTTGAGGTGTGGTGTAAAAGGCCCAGGAGGGCATGAAAGAATCCATCAGGGTGGAAGCTGATCTGGAGGGCAAACATAAAGACTTTCATCTGTAATTGCACACTTAGATGTCTGTACCTAATGCACAGAAGTTTTCCACTGGGTAGGTAAATTTAGCAGACTGGAACATTTAAGCTAACACATTAAAATGTATGCTTCGTGTGGACAAATGTAAAGGATTTGTAGTTGAATTTGCAGCTACTGATAGAGCTTAGCTGTTAGCTGGGAAGGAGCCTGTGGTCACAGTTAGAGTAGAGAGGAGTAGGGCAGCCCCCCTACATTAAGGTTTCTTTTGGAAATGGGACTTTGCTGGAGTCTGTGGGTACCCACATTACACTAAGTACTGCACACTGCAGAGGGGGCTGGAGGAGACCTGCATCCTTGTGAGTTAATCAGAACTCCTAGGAGGCTCTTCAAGTCCAAATTTAGCCTAAAGAATAGGTTTTCTCTGATCGGGACCTAACAGCTGTCAGAAAAACAAGGGCAGGGGTGGGGAGTGCAGATGCCTGTTGTGGGCCCTTTAGGTAGAGAATGACTTGAGGTTAGCGTGTCTTCCTGTGGGACATCTTGCCCTATTGTGGCTTTCCACTTGACTTTACTGAGTTGGGGACCTAACCCTCACAAGGGTCCAACATTGTTAGAGCTGTGATGTCCCCCCAGAATGCTCTTGTGATAGAGACACTTCTCCATTTGTCTAGTCTGTGGTGGACTCAGGGCAGCCACTGCTCTATGACGATGGACGTGCCCATCAGTTACCCTGCAGCAGCTTGAGTGAGGATTAGGAAGCTCAGGTGTCACTATTCTATGACTGATAGCGGTAACCCCAAAGTGAGCCATTTGTTTGGTTTTCATAAGATCAAGTTGAGACACATGCCCAGAGACACAGCAGTCATGCGTGCTGGGAGCAGGATTGTACACAGACAGGAATACCTGGTGAAGAGTGAGCTGTGGTACCCACGGCAGTGCTCAGCAGGCTCTTGCTGTATGCTGGCTTCTGGGCCTGTGGTGGCTCTTCTTCATTGTCATCTCTGATGGGGCTTAGAATCACCATGGAAACACACCTCTGAGTGGGTCTATGAGTATGTTTCAGAAGAGGTTTTAACAGAACAGGGAAGACCCATGCTGAATGTGAGTGCCACCATCCCATGAACTGGGGTCCCAGGCAGAACAGAGAGAAAAAAGTGGGCTGAGTTCCGGCCTTCATCTCTGTCTGCTTCCCGGGGTGAGCAGAGTTGTGACCCACTCCCTCACACCCCTGTTGCCATGGCTTCCCCACCATGATGGGCCCTACTCTCAAACCATGAACTGAAATAAACGCTTCCTTCCGTAAGTTGCTTTTGTCAGGTGTTTGCCCCAGTGATGGAAAAAGTAATTAATTAATGCAGGTCTCATGGGGTTAAAGGTCTTCCTGCTCATCTTTTGCAAATGGGGATCCTGAACCCAGTGCTGGTAGGTTTTAGAATTCAAGTGCAACCCCAAGACATCCCAGTACCCAAGTCTTCACCCCTTCCTATTGGTGGGAAGAGAGCTGGAACACAAAACCTGAACAGGTGTTAAGATCTGCCCAATGGAGTCCCGTCATCAGTGGGCACTGCTGTCTTCCTGAGTCGGCTGGCTCTTGTGGCATCTCCTGGTACTCTTCATTAACCTCTAGGGGGTTTGGAAGGAGCCACACAGGTGAAACTAGGTCCCTTCTTATTCCCCCTTGTTTCTACCTGCTCCTGGCCCCTCTGCCCTATGTAGGTGTATTACAGACTCATCATTCCATTTGGGAGAAGCAGGTCTGAGCCTTTGGGCTGCTCCAGCATCATAGGATAAAATCAGGGAGCCCTCTGCACAGCTACCCCTGGGGGCTCATGCATACTCTCTCACACAGTCTTACATACCTTCAGTAATTCCTGTCATTGTCACTTTTCATCTGCCAGAGGTGACATCGCAGTTTCTGTGGAGTTAACACATCTCATCAACCTTAAACTCCCTTTCTCAGAGAGTCCCTGGCAGCCTTGGCCCTGGCATGCTGGCCAGATTCCAGACAGGGGATGTTTGGTTGGAGCCATCTCAGTGGGAGATTCTGTACTTTGAACTCCCTGGCTTCCCTCCATCCCATCCGGGACATCTCAGAGTGTACAGATAGGACCATCTCAGTAGCCCCCTTCACTGGGCAATACCTGAAAGAGACAGGGACCACGTTGGTTTCATCTGTGGCAGTACTGCAGGGGCTCAGAAGCACCTGCACACCCGAATGCCCAGCCTGTGTGAGCATTCAGAATGAACTCTCTTTGATACTTCAGGCAAGCTGATAAACCAGCTAAGGTCATGTGTGTTCTCATCCCCTGGCTGGCAAAACAGAGCTCCCAGGATGACACCAGGCGATTGGTGATAATGCTGCTCTCAGTATGTGGTTTACAGTCATTGTGGTTAATGCCAAGACTGAGGGATGGAAAACCTCAGCACTTCCACCTTTCTACCTCAGCGGGTGATCACCTGGGCTAACGGTTGGTGACTCCACCCACCCTCACCAGGTTCATGCTCCCCTCCACCCTAAGGCCCTTCCTTCATAGCCTCTCACCCCAAGTCCCCTGGCAACTCCTCGGCTTCCAGTTGTACCACCGATCAACAGGCCATGCAGACCTCAGAGATGGCTGATACTGCTGACATCTTGGAGGCCTTTGGATGTGGGAAGGCCTGTCACAACCTCTGGCCTCTTTGGTCGCGTCATCTGTTACCTTGACTATGAACACAGAGAGTGGTAACGAGGAGTAGAGCGTTACCCACGATGTGAGCACGTGATGTTGCCATCTCCGCCTCGCTCTACATGCAGTGAGAGCAACAGCTTGATGTTCCGTCAGAAGGCTTTTGATAGAACTAATGTTCACATCAGCTGTTTCCGTGAAGCCAAACTGCATGCAAATTGAGAAGCTAAGCTTAAAAAAGGGTTTTCTTCTCAGCCTTTAAGAAATCAGCCAGAGAACTGAGTGATGAAATTAACTAAGAACACATACTGCTCTTGCCGAAGACTCCGTTCTGTTCCCAGCACCCACGGCACATGGCTTACAACAGCCTGTAACTCCAACTCCAGAGGACCCAACATTGTCTTCTGGCCTCTGCAGGCACCTGATTGCTCCCTCCACCTTCCCCCTCCTTCTCTCTCTCCCCTTCTCTGTCATACACACACACACACACACACACACACACGCCTTTAAAAAACAATAGGTGTGGTGGTACATACCTTTAATCCCAGCATCAGGAGTGTACAGCTTTATGTCAACTTGACACAAACTAGAGTCATTTTGGAAAAGTGAACCTCACTTGAGAAAATATGCCTACCACATTGGCCTGTGGCAAAGTTTGCCGCTTTTTCTTGTTTGATGATTAGTCTGGCAGGGTTCAACTCACTTGTAGTATGTGCCATCCCTGGGCTGGCGTCCTGTAAGAAAGCAAGGCTGAGCAAGTCATGGGGAGCAAGTCAGTAAGCAGCACCCCTCCATGGCCTCTACATCAGCTGACTCCAGATTCCTGCCCTGCTTGAGTTTCTGTCCTGACGTCTCTTGGTGATGGACTATGTTGTAGAACTCTAAACCGAAATGAACCCTTTCCTCCACTTTTGGTTATGGTGTTTTATCACAGCAATATAAACCCTTTAAGATAGGAAGGAAGAGGTAGGCAGATCCCTGAGTTCCAAATCAGCCTGGTCTACGTAGTAAGTTCCAGCCCAGCTAGTGCTGCATAGCGAGAACCTGTCTCCAGTGCTGGTGAGGATGATGAAAATGTTAAAAGAAGCCAGTGTGGAGGGGGAACAACAGTTCTAACATTTATGTTAAACGCCACCTGAATACGAGTGCCAGCTCCAGCCCGGAGCCCTGTGCCTGCTTCCCTTCTTCTGCTGGATGTGTTCATTCTGCACCTTTGTACAAGCCAAAGTCTGAGTTGGTCAATAAAACATTTGAACCTCTCTTTCTTCAGTATAAAGATTCATAGTCACTCCTAGTTTTTGTTTTTTTTTTTTTTAAAAAAAAAGCTTTCCAGAGAGTGTACTGCATACAAAGGGAGAGTGTCCTGTCTCGGATTGGGTAGAGGAGGCAGGGATATAAGTAGCGCTGATTTCTGTTGCAGGATTATGGATGAGTAAATCAGGTACTTTTATTTAGGAAGAAGGTGAATCTATATGGGTGAAATGGTAATAGTAACGGATGATTTCCTTGGACGTGATCTAGCGGGCATGGGTGTGGGGTGCAATGAAGGAGGATAATTTCATGTGGAGCTCACTGTACGTCTGCATTTGCTTGGAATTTTCCCCAAGTTCAAAAACAGAAGGCTCAACTAATATTAAGATATTGTGTAGCCGTTCAGATAATACTTAGGAAGAATTTTAATCAAGTCATATGCTACAAAAATCAGAAGTCAAGTGTCTTCGTGTGTGTGCATGATTAACAAGCGTCTGTGTGAAGGTTGGTTGGAAAGGCTAAAACATTCATTATGGTTATTCTTAGTTGGTGGGATCATGAGTGTGTTCTACATTTTCCAAACTTGCTGGAGGAAAAACAAGCAATTTCTCACAGTTTGAGGGGAACTTTGAAAGTCTCTGACCTGCCTCAGTGCTGTATTTTCTGTGAAATTGATGACATAGGTAGTTAGAAAGACGCTTCTGTGGTTGCTCCCCATGTGGCTGCGAGCATGGCCTGTCCTCCCTGCCCTCAGCTCTGACTTTCCAGAGTTATAAACAGTCAGAAGCCGTCCCCACCACCATGACACTCATCGGTCACCACCATGACCCTCATCGGTCACTCTGCTCCACGCCTTCCTCTAACACGGGTTTCCATCTGGTTTTAGTGAGCCGGACATGATCTCCACGAGGGTGATGGACGTCAAGCTCCGGGAGTCTGCTGAAGGCCTTGGGGAGGATGGTACAGGTGAGGTTCCTCTCTCCCCTGCGCTGGGAAGAGGCTGCTTTTGCTTGGTGGGAGCGGGGTTTTGTGGCTTCCTGCATGGAGAGGCGTGTTCAGTCCCCCAGTGTGCTTGGATATCCCCAGCCCTGCTCTGTCTGACTCCAGGAAGACAGCCTCACCATTTACACCACTTGGCAGCATTGCTCTGCCAACGAGTTGGGGCCTTGAATGTCCTTTTCCTTTGCCTGGAGGTAAGCATGGCCCTGTATTTGACTGGAGAGCAAAGAAGCAGGGGCTCACCCCGGAGCACATGTGCTTTGCTGTCAGAGGCAGGAGGATCATGAGTTCAAGGCCTGGCTCAGCTACATATAGAGCCAAGGTGCCAGGGCTAAATGGATCTATTTATCACCCAACACTTTCCAAAGGTATACATAGGAGGTTTTGTAAAGCACAGGACGAGCTAATCCTCCAGGTAAAATAATTACATCAAAAGAACCTTTGACCCTTCTCTTACGACTTTTACAGGGCCTTTATCTTAGCCTCTGTGGAGCCAACTTCCATCACTGTGAGTCATCACTTCAGAACACTTTCTGATCCAGTCATGGGATTGCTATTTATGCCTTGCTACAGTTGTGAAATTAATGTTAAAAAAAACACTGATCTCCCTTAGTGCACATTTCCCTGGGGTTTCAGCCATCTCACTCACCTTGTGTTAGCAAAGGTTTCCAACCTCTCTTGTTTAAATTCAGAATCTCAGGAGTGATTTCCTTTGACTTAGGTTAGGAGAATAGCTCCCAATGATATTAAACCCAGAAGCCAGTTGCTACCTGCAGGCACTTACCCCAGTGAACACTGGGATTTCATATATATTTCATATATGAAGATGGGTTGTTCAGTTTATATTAGAAACATTTTTTTCTGCTCGTATTTCAATAGGTACCAAATAAATCCAAATACAAGGTGAGAGTATTTTAAGATTAGCCTTCAGTGGGGAAAATGGTCATTCAGACTGGATATTGGGACACTGAATTGGTGCATTTTAAAATAAGAAATTGTTATATAAGTATTTCACTCCCCCCATGAATATCTTCAGTAGATGCCAGTTTGGCCTACATAGGTCACCATGAGGAATCAGTCTTAGAAAATGAGAGAATCTAGGTATTGTAGTTTTGCTTCAAATAATAAGTGAATGTGCTGTCGTCAGACCAACTTTTACTTTTTTAAATTTTGAAAATTCTAGATAAGAAAATGAGTTGAAAGGAAAATAGTAACTCAGAGAGATAGGTTGGAACATTTTCCTTTAGTCTTTTACTCTGAAAGGTTGAATCTCATTTTCTTGTGGGACAGAACATAGCAGGTGGGGAGAAGGCAAGATGCAGGACCTGAGGAGACCTGTCTAAGAGAAGGCCTCCCTTCGATGAGCTGCAAAGCTGGGGTAGAAGTGAAGAACAGATAAGTCAGCCTCCTATAAAACTGTGCCTTCAGTGGGTCAGCCCAGAGAACTTCGACCCTTGTACTTGGGTCAGTAGTGCTCCTGAGATCAGGCATCACCCCCGGTACTGTGCAGAACACACTGTCTTCTTGAAGGACTGTCCAACTGTCCTGCCTAGACTAGGGCACTTGGGAGGTAGAGACTGGAACTTGTGGCATGGAAGGTCATCTGTAACCACATAGGAAGTTCAGGCATGGAAGGTCATCCATAGCCACATGGGAAGTTCAAGGCCAGCGTGGGATACAGTAAGATCCCCATCCAAACAAACAAATAAGCCAGAAAAGAGGGGCTGGAGAGGTGTCTCAGCAGTTAAGAGCATTTGTTACTCTTGCAGAGATCCTGAGTTCAATTCCCAACAGCTGCATGATGACTCACAACCATCCATAACTCCAGTTTTAGGATATCTGATGTATGCACGTGGTACACTTACACATATGCAGGCAAAACATTCATATACATAAGACAAAGTACAATCAATGACCGAAGAAAGAGAAGGGAGAGCAGGAAGGAGAGAAACAGAGAGAGAAAGAAAGCAAAAGGCATCATCAATCCGCACTTCACAGATGATCCAGAACAGCTGAAAGTGTGCTATAGATGTCAGACTCTAACCCTTTCCAAAGAGGAGGAGAGGACATTCTTCTTCCCTACAATGAGACCAGATTTCTTAGATTCGGCCCATCAGTCCATAAAAGATAATTTTATGAATGGAGCCTCATCAAAATTTAAAACTTTTTCTCTGTAAAAACACTATTCAGAAAACAAAAATAAAAGTCACGGACTGAGAAAACTATAAGTCAAAATGGTTTAAAAATTATAGCATATGGGCTGGAGAGATGGCTCAGTGGTTAAGAGCACTGGCTGCTCTTCTAGAGGTCCTGAGTTTAATTCCCTGCAACCACATGGTGGCTCATGACCATCTGTAATGAGATCTGGTGCCCTGGCCTGCAGGCAAACATGCAAACAGAATACT
The DNA here is from genome assembly GCA_001685075.1 of Bramus lutescens. Taxonomy (NCBI): domain Eukaryota; kingdom Metazoa; phylum Chordata; class Mammalia; order Rodentia; family Cricetidae; genus Bramus; species Bramus lutescens. The sequence goes on along the minus strand of LOEQ01000256.1, from coordinate 220,264 downwards.
GTATACATAATAAATAAGTAAATCTTTTAAAAAATTATAGCATACCTTTGAAACTATGTAACATAAAATAATAATGATAATAATAATAAACAATCCTAATTTAAAATTGGACAGGGACTTATGAAGATGGTTTACCTAAGAATATGGACAAACGGCAGCATCTGTATTTATTAGGTGATACAAATTAAAACTGTAACTTTAAACTAAATTAAAACTTTTTAAAAAACTAGCAAGTACTGGTCATGATGCTGTTCCTTTTAGAATACAAAATGATATTTTGAAAGACATTTTGGCAGACTAGGCAGTGGTAGTTCAGGCCTTTAATCCCAGTAGCAGTCAGAGGCAGGTGGATCTCTGTGAGCTCAAGGCCAGCCTGATCTACAGAGCAAGTTTCAGGACAGCTAGTGCTGTTACAAAGAGAAACAGTTAAACACACACACCCTATGCTGAAGTGTTAACCAAAGGGCAATGAAAACTGATGTTTACACAAAGCCTGAAAGTGACTTTATTCATGATTGCCAAAAGTTGTCCAGCCAGTCAACCAATCAATAAATATATCTATATAATGAAATACTACTCAGCAATAAAAAGGAACACACTATTGGGTGCCTTCTAACAATGTAAATGAGTTTCTAAGTGAAAAAGCCAGAATCAAAAGGCTGTGTATGGTGTATGGTGACCCAATCTGCACACTGTGACTTGACCCAGAACTCTTAAGAGCAGATCCATGAACGGCTGCATGTTTAGGATGGGAAGCATGAGGAAATGATATGGGCTGATGGTCTACATCTGGATGTCATTGCTGCTCTATAGATGCCAGACTGATTTTTACCATAATTTAAAATAATTTAAATAACATTGCAGATTTTAAAACAAGTGGATTTTTTAAGTAAAATATAATTAGTAAAACTTCAGTGTTTGGAACAAGATCAGATTGCATCGGGTCAACATCATACAGGGAATTGAATTGAATGCAGAGTGGAATGTTGAAAAGATGGGAAAAGACAAAGGTGGATCAAAGTGATAGCCTGAAGCATCCATTCACACTTAAGTGAAAACCTGAAGCATCCATTCACACCTAAGTGATAGCCTGAAGCACCCATTCACACCTAAGTGATGGCCCGAAGCATCCAATCACACCTAAGTGACACCTAAGTGATGGCCTGAAGCATCCATTCACACATAAGTGATGGCCTGAAGCATGCATTCACACCTAAGTGATAGCCTGAAGCACCCATTCACACCTAAGTGATGGCCTGAAGCATCCATTCACACATAAGTGATGGCCTGAA
>LOEQ01000256.1:206075-218934 GCA_001685075.1 Bramus lutescens | reverse complement strand
ACACCTAAGTGATGGCCTGAAGCATCCATTCACACATAAGTGATGGCCTGAAGCATCTATTCACACCTAAGTGATAACCTGAAGCATCCATTCACACTAAGTGATGGCCTGAAGCATGCATTCACACCTAAGTGATAGCCTGAAGCATGCATTCACACCTAAGTGATAGCCTGAAGCATCCATTCACACCTAAGTGATGGCCTGAAACATTCACACCTAAGTGATGGCCTGAAACATTCATTCACACCTAAGTGATAGTCTGAAGCACCCATTCACACCTAAGTGATAGCCTGAAGCATCCATTCACACCTAAGTGATAGCCTGAAGCATGCATTAACACCTAAGTGATAGCCTGAAGCATTCATTCACACTTAAGTGATAGCCTGAAACATCAATTCACTCCTAAATAATAGCCTGCAGCATTCATTCACACCTAAGTGATAGCCTAAAGCATCCATTCACACCTGAGTGATAGCCTGAAGCATCCATTCACACCTAAGTGATAGCCAGGAGCATCCATTCACACCTGAGTGATAGCCTGAAACATTCATTCACACCTAAGTGATAGCCAGGCTCAGAGAGGAGATGATACCCATGAATTTCTGAAGATTGTTAAAAAATCAAACAACAAAAACAATAGCCTGGTCCACAGATTTAAGATGCCCAGTGGGAATCTGAGAGACAGTTCAATGCTTAAGAATATTTGCCAGCTACTCTTGCAGAGGACCCGAGTTTGGTTCTCAACAAGACCACCTGAAACTCCAGCTTCTGGCCATCTGGCACCCTCTTCTGGCCTCTGTAGGCACTGCGTTTGTACAAACATATACCTAAATAAAAATAAATCGAGCTGGGCAGTGATGGCACATGCCTTTAATCCCAGCACTCAAGAGGAAGAGCCCAGCGAATCTCGGTGAGTTCACAGCAAAGAGCTGGTTCCAGGACAGGCTCCAAAGCTACAGAGAAAGCCTGTTTCAAAAAAAAAATAAAATAATCAATTAAATACAAGAAACCGAATGACTCCTGGGGAGATAATTAAGGGCAGTAAAAATACAAAAGAAAAAATGTCAAGAGCCAAAGTTCAAATTAGAAATCCAATTAGTCCAAGGAAGGGAGGACTACCTTCACAAGAGCGAAAGGAGAAGTGGTGGCTGATTTCCTAACAATACAGTAGAACTCACAAAAGTGTTACTCATTAGAAAAAATAACTACCAACCTGGAAGGCCAAACCTGAGAAGGATGTGTGTCAGGACCGAGGGAGACAGTAAGGTATTGTCAAAGACCTAAGTTTGCCACTGATACACCCTTGAAAGTTGTGAAGTAGAAATTGACAACTAAAAATAAATAAATAAATAAAACCATTTCTCTCACTCTCTGAAACTGTTAGGATGAATTTATTTTAAAAATTAGTGAAGATTTAAATTATAAACACAAAAAGAAAATGTCAGTGTCTGAGTTGTCATCTTTAAAACAGAGAAGAAAATGCATTGTTTTCTGAGTGCTATGGAAAGTCTATGAAAACTGTCAATATGGTACACCATTGTTGACTGAGTTTTCTGTCCTACCGGCTTCCCACAGTCGTTCAGTCCCAAAGAAAACACACAGAGGTCCATTAATTATAAACTAATTGGCCTAGTAGCTTATTACTCTTATAACATATTATTGTACTATATATTATATTATATTGTATTATATTATATTGTATTGTATTATATTATATTATATTATATTATTATTATACTTGTCTGTGTTAGCCATATGGCTTGGTACCTTTTTCAGTGAGGCAGTCACATCTTGCATGCTCTGTGTCTGGGTGATGACTGCAGACTATGCTTTCCCCTTCCCAGAATTCTCCTGTTTTTACTACCCCGCCTCTACTTCCTGTCTGGTTGCCCCGCCTATACATCCTGCCTGGCTACTGGCCAATCAGCATTTATTTAAAATACAAGTGACAGGTACAGACCATTGTCCCACAGCACACCATGAGGTAAGTCTTGACAGATTTGAGTAGAACAAAATTCAGAGTACATTGTCTCACTGCAGTGAAATTCATAACAAAGAGGTAGTGGATTGCCAAGTGCTTGGAAATGAAGACATGCCTTTTGTATAACTCACAGATCTAAAAAGGTATGGCCACAGAAACCAGAAAATACTTCTAACCAAATAATAATAAAAACAAACTTTTGTAACGTATAACTTAACAGATCTAGAGAGAACTATTTCCTGAAATGCATTTATTAGCAAAGCAGGGAAGGTTTAAAAAAATTGTAGGTGTTCGATCGAAAAAACCTTTAAAAAAACAGCAGGGCTGGACCTGGGGATATTGCTCAGGTAAGACTCTTGCTTAGCATGCTGGAGCCCTCGAAGAGCCTGGCTCTTCAGGAGTCATCAGTGTAGTTGACCGAGGAAGAAGGAGGAGGAGGTACAAATAGTTAACCCTGGGCATGAGAAAGGAGGCACAGTTACAGAGCCTGTCGACACCCACCCATATGAGTGTCTTTTTTGCCAGTAGCTTTGACATCTTGAGATGCAGATAAATCCCTCGATATGTGAAACAACAGAACAGACTGAAGGAGTAAGCAAGTGGATCAGTCCTGCATCTGTTTAAGAAGCTGGGTCACAATGCTTAGGAAAGGAAGAAATCAAAACCAACGAGATGGCCAATCAACTGTTTACGTGATTAAACTGATCGAGGCGTCTGTACACATGCAATGCCTGCAGAGACAAGAAGAGGGTGCTAGGTCGCCCGAAGCTGAGGTTTCAATTGGCAGGAAAGGGCACAGCTGTTACGTTCTGCTCTTTGTAGCCTCCTCCTACCCCCACTGTTCATGCCCTGAGCACACCTGGATGTTAGGTCCTTTGTTTGTCCAGGTCTCCGGGGACGCCTAATAATTTGTTGACTATTGGGAGGCCAGGTGGTGTCCTATCAAATACAAAGAACTCCTGAGAGTCAACAAACTCTGGATGGAGCACCATCTGCACCCAAGATAAACATTTCATGGTATCAAAGGAAGTTTCCACTGGATATTAAAACAAATTGCCTTGAATGTAGAACGTTGTCCCCTGTGGAGTTTGCTCCCATCTTGCTGGCAGGATCTCAGGTGAAGGCAAGGTCACGTGAACTTCCCAGGGGACCATTAGATCATTAACTGACCATTAAATCAGTTCCGTTTGTAAACTTATAAAGCCGCCTTCGACGGTTATTTGCAAACTTCCGCCATGTCTCACAGCGTGCTTGAGCTCTCTGACTCAGTTTCCCCTTGCTGTCCCGTCTTACACGTACTCAGAAGGGACGTGGTGAACGTGGCTGAGTTGCCCTGGCGACATCATGGGCTCCTGGGTCTGATAGACCCTGTGGATAAGATTGAAGGTGACAGCTAAGGCGCTCAGGCTGGACGTGACCTCTCACCTAGGGAAAGCCTCTCTCTCACCCACCCACACACACAATTTTAAAAATAAAGCAAATCCTTGAAAAATAATGTATTTCTTAAGAAAATAACTTGGGTTATCATCCAGCCTTTGCCTTATCTGTCATGTGTACATTATGTATGAAATAGTATGCATATTCCAGAGACTTAAAGAACATGGAATCAGGTGAGAGGAAGCTGGCTTGGGTTTGATTCCTTGCTCATGCTCCTGCGTTCTTGGCTCATTTACAGACATCCTAAAGATGGAAAACAAGGGGCTTGGGGAGATGGCTCAGCAGTTAAGAGCACCGACTGCTTTTCCAAACTCCCACATGGCAGTTCACAACCATCTGTAACTCCACTCTTGGAGAATCTGGTGCTCTCTCCATTTGTTACACAGACATACATTCAGGAAAAGCATGTATACAAACAAACTTTTAATTTTTTTAAGATAGAAACCAATATGTGTTTTGGGGGCACAGACCTTATAGGCCATGTGCCTCTGTCACTGAGTCCTTGCTTTCTTGACACCTGTGCCCATCACACACCTGCAGTCTAATACATGTGCCCGCTAATCTTTTTTTTTCTTTTTGTCTGTATAGGAAAGAAAAAGTCCAAATTTAAAACTTTTAAGAAGTTGTTTGGGAAGAAGAAGAGAAAGGAATCGCCCTCATCTACGGGAAACAGCACCTGGAAGCAGAATCAGGCCAAGAGCGAGGTCATTGCCATTGAGTCCGGGCCAGTGGGCTACGACTCTGAAGACGAGCTGGAGTAAGTTGCTTCTGTATGCATCTGGCTTGTGAGCCTCAAGGAGGAGGGGACGCTGGGCCCAGGAGACATCCAGCACTCTTACTCCAGTGCCTTGGTAACTCATCAGGCTCCTGGGCCTCCTTGCATCCTGGGCGATCCCCTTAGGGAGTTCCTCAATGTGGGGTGCGCGTTTCTTTGCTTTTCAAGCTCAGGGATGGACGACGGTGGGGGAAACCTGATTGTTCAGTTGCTACCCGCTGCGTGCCATGAGTGTTTAAAAGTCCAGAGTGATTGGGGCTGGAGAGACGGCTCGGTGGTTAAGAGCACATGCTGCTCTTGCAGAGGACTGGGGTTTGTTTCTCAGCATCCACATTATGACTCACAGCCCTCTGGAACTCTTAATTTTGAGGTATCCTGTGCCTCTAAGGGTGCTGGACCTGCACATGTAGCACACAGAAATACATACAGGCAAATCCCTCATGTGTGTAAAACAAAATTTTAAAAATCTAGAAACAACCTGTAATTTCACAGTGAGGCCTGGGGAGATGGTTCTATGTAGGTCTCTAATTCCAGAGCTCCCATAGCCGGGTGTGACAGAGATGGGAATCCCCAGAAGCAACAACAGGCCCTGTCTCAAACAAGTTGGAAGGAAAGGACTACCCACTGAGGTTGCCCTCTGACATGCACCTGGACACCGTGGCATGTGTGCACCAACCTCCCCCACCCCCTGATATGTTTAAGTACACAGCAGCTGTATGAGGTGATGCTGTGAACCATCACAGAAATGAGCAAAATCAGCCACAAGCCACCTGGGAGCCTGTCTAGTATCACACGCAGAAAGGGCAGCACTGGGATGCGGACCCTGGTTTAATTTAACCAAGGATGCTCAAGGACCTGGAACACAATGTGGGGAGCACTCATCCCTCTGAACCTAAACACTGACTGATCGAATAAGGGTGCATGCGCTAGAACAAGGCCAGCAAGCATATGGAGAAGTGGCTTCTGGTTTTCTGGGCTTAATCAATTCAGATACACGGGGGATGGACACTCAGGTAGCCCTTGTGGACAAAACTTTGATTTTTCTAACTTGTGTTTCATCACGATGCAGACATGTTGTCTCTCTCTGCTACCCCCACGGTCATATTTTGAACTCTAGAAAAGAGAAGAGGTAGCTTGTAATGTCTTTAAAACATCAACTCTTTTTTGGGGGCTAAAATAGCAGAGAGAATGGCGGTGCTCTGGAGACAGGGAGAGGGCAGCCTGTCTCTGAGGAGGAGAAATTACACTGGCCACTTGGTGGCACTAGATGACTAAAGATGGAAAATCAGAGTTTGCATTCCCTCCCCTCCTCCTCCTAGAGCTAGTTAGAACCAGAATGGGCACGTGGATACCTTGTGAGACTGTGCACAATTGTGGGCAGGCCGGACAGGCAGTCCTGGCTAGCCCCAGGAGAACTCTAATACCCACCCCCACTTCCTGGTGTTCAGAAACAAGCCTGGGAGTGATCCATCCATCCTCAAACAGGAGCATAGCCATGGGGAAATGCTTCTCATAGAAACCCAGGGAAAGTGGGGACAGGGTCGTTGATATCTGTCTGTGACTGCTAGCACCTGGTAAGAACAGGATTGACATTCATTAATAAGAAAGAAAGATGGCAGAGTGCTAGTTAAGATTGCATGCAACTTACTCAGAGAACCTGAGTTGGGGTTTCAACGCCTACAGCAGGTAGCACACAGCTGCCTAACTCCAGCTCCAGGAGACTCAACCCCCCTGGCCTCCATGGACACCTACCAGTCCTCACAGGCACCTATACTCAGGTGCACCCCTCCACACCCTCATACATAATTAAAGATAAAAGAAAACTTGAAAGGTAACTAGAGATGGGCTACAGTGAGGTTCTGGAAAGAACAATGACATTATCAAGGTCAGCACTGAGGAAGAAACCCTTTCTTTAGTCTCTCTGAGAATCAGCCACCAGCCTTTGCAGCAACTTCTACAAGGCCACGGGCAGCCTATTGTGCTGGGTGTCTTGGTGCTGGCTTCATTGGTGGCAGTCCCCTCTGGGTCCTTTTGCCTACAGGACGTGCTGCTCTCTGCATCTGCTCTTGGTCCTCCTGAGCTACAGCCTGTGTTCTTCTAATTCTGTAGAAACTAATGTTGAGTTCTCAACCTGTGGGTCACGACCCTTCGGGGTCACACATCAGCTATCCTGCATATCAGATGTTTACATTACGATTCATAACAGTAGTAAAATGTACAGTTATGAAGTAGCAACAAAAATAGCGTTATAGTTGTGGGGTCACCACAACATGAGGAACTGTATGAAAGGGGTGCAGCCTTAGGAAGACTGAGAACCACTGCTCTAGAGGCACACTGAGCTTGGACTGCCCCTGATGTATCAAGAGGCCCATACTTTTTGAGCATCTCAACTCCACTGATGCTGCAATTGACCTCTGGATCCTCAGTGGTCAGGCCAGCCCTCCCCTGACGCTCTTCATGGTGGACGGTTCATTTCCTCTGCAAAACTGGAGCATTTCTATTGCTTTATTCATTTTTGCATTTTTCTAGCTTCTTCTATGAAGAACTGTCCTATGTCAGGGGATGGAGAGATGGCTCAGCAGTTGAGTCCTTGCTGCTCTTGCAGAGGACCTGGGTTTAGTGCCCAGCGCCTCCATGGTGGCTCACAACCATCTGTAACTTCAGTTCCAGAAGATAGATGTCGTTTTCTGACCTCCACAGGCACCAGGCATGCATGTGTTGTATATATATCTAGGCAAACCCTCATATATGTATAAATTAAACAAATATAAAATAAGAAAATAGCTTTCTGTCATCAACCTCATGATAGCCTAAATTACAATCTATTCAGGGCTAACAGAATGATGCTTGTTTGCTCCACTCCTGGAGTGTCGTACCTGACACCTTCATACCTAAAATTAGGCTTTCCCCTCACTAAAGAATCATTGTGAACACAGTATGGTTTTTTAATATTTATTTATTTTATTTAGACAGAATTTCATGTAACCTGTAGCACCTGCACTACGCGGGACAGTATGTGAGCCAGGAACTAAACTGGAGACTTAAAAACACACGCACGCAGACAGACAGAGGCACAGGGACACGGGTCATCCTTGATACAAGAATGCCCACTTTATTGAGCTCAGGGGCCGCTTATACAGGGCTCTGACCACGCTCCAGCTCTCGGACTCTTTCAGCTGCAGACCCATCAGAACCCACTCCCCTGCCACCAGGGTCTAGTGCTCAGAGCAGCTTCAGGCTGCTCAGAGCAGAGGAAAACAAGTTGTTTACAAGAAATTCAGGGTCTGGTGGTCTGTAGTCCCCAACAGTAACCCAGACTAACCTCAAATTCATCATGTAACCAAGGACAACCTGAACTTTTTTTCCTTCTCTCCATCTTTAGCACCCTGGGATTATAGGTATATTCCACCACAACCATTTTTATGTGGTACTGCAGGCTGAACCCAGGGCCTTGTGATTGCTAGGCAAGCACTCTACCAGCTGAGTCACTTATCAACTCCAAACACACTGACTTTGAATATATTTGATTTGCTTTGATCCATAGCAATCTTTATTCATTGTGTCACGCTGGGCTATCAAGGGTCACTTCCCATTAACTCTCTGGCTCTTTTAGTCCTGAACCCAGCCATCTTTGAGAGGTCTCTTGCTTTCCTGTGCAGTGAGCCATTCCAGGCTGATGCTGGATATTTCCTGGCTTGGATCTTTTTCACAAGCCTTGTTTCCTTCCTTTTAAAGTGAAGTTGTCTCAGAGAGCACAATGTGGTCATGATTTAGTGGTCATGATTGCTAGTTGGCTACCATGACTTCTAGACCTCTCATGGGTTGAAGTAGGAAATGGGTTTATTTTTAAGTGAATTTTGAGCAATTCACTCACTGACACAATTCCAGGAAAGATGAAATTTCATACTTTTTTTTCCTTTGTATTCTGTCTTCTGTTATACTGAAAAACATGGACTTCAGCAAAATTACTGTTTTCCTCCTGTGGCTGAGTAACTTCTCTTTCCCCTTCTCCACAAGGATCCTCCTGCCTCTGCCTCCCCAGTGCTGGAACTACAAGCATGTGCCATCATGTCTGCCATCAAATTGGGCTTCTTTTGTTTTTGTTTTTGTTTTGTTTTCCTAGTTTTAGAGACTTCCCTTTTTGAATGATTTTGTGTCTTGTTGTGTAACACATTAAATAGTTCCAAAGACAAAACTGAAAATGTTGTTAACCTTTGACCCTGTTTCCCTGTCTAGTTCTTTTCTTCCCACTTAAAGAAACCACTCTCATGTATCTACCATGTGCCATTTTTAATTTTAAAAATTATTAGTAGGCATGTGAACATGCTCAACACATATTTGAATATATACCCACCCTCCTCTCAAACACAGCTGATGTACCACAAACAGACTTCTGTCTCATGTGTTCTAGTAGATGGAAGTTTCTGTCCCTCCTGGTCCCACACCCGATCAGTCCCAAAGAAACACACAGAGGCTTTTATTAATTATAAACTGTTTGGTTTATTAGCTTAGGATTATTATTAACTAGCTCTTACAACTTAAATTAACCCATAATTCTTGTCTATGTTTAGCCATGACTTGGCACCTTTTCTCACTAAGGCATTCTCATCTGGCTGGTGACTGGCTCTCTGCCTTTTCTCTTTCCAGAATTCTCTTAGTCTGGTTTCCCCGCCTATACTTCCTGCCCGGCTACTGGCCAATCAGCATTTTATTAAGCCAATATGAGTGACAAATCTTTACAGTGTACAAGAACATCATCCCACATCATGTTCTGTTTTCATTTAGTGTCCCTTGGTAAGCCCATGTCAGTTCAGAGTTCTCACCCTCTCATTCACCCAGCCCTCCATCAGACAGACTTGTAGCTCATTTGTTTTGGCACCTACTGAAGGACATACATGTTGTTTCTCCATTGTATAGACATTGCAATAACGAATGACCATGTGCCTGTGGCCTCTTGAGGTTTTTTTCCCCTGTGTCAGTGGCCTCTTCCTGCTGTCTCTATTTCTAGTTATATCTAGACCAGAGGTGTTTGGCTGGTAGTTATGGTTTCTAGGGGGTGGCCTAGAAACAGGCTGTTGACTGTAGGGAGTAAGTCTAGGTGTGTGTCTGGCCTTAGCACTGGGAGTTGCTGTTAGTTTGTGCTCTCTGAGCTGAGACCTTCTGAGTGCCTGTGAAGATATGCCGTCTGGGAACTCTGGATTTCCACTTGCAAGCTCGCTTTTGCAGCCTAGAAAGGAAACACCTTTGAGCCGGGGTGCTCAATGGAAGAGCACTTTCCTCGTGCATGCGTCCATGTGTGTGTGTGTGCGCGCGTGCACGTGCACACACTCACACACAGTACTACTAATGCAGTTGTTTAAGCAGGGGGATGGGCCACACCTCAGAGTCCCCAGTGTCCCATAGAAGACAGGATGCCCAAGGAGGGCAGGGTGGGGCTCCTGTGCATCCAGAGGCGGCTTTCCTTCCTTCACCGACAGTCTCAGTCATCTCCTTCCACCTATTATTTGGGAGGCTAGGAAAGTCTGACAGCTAATTCCCACATCCTCTGAGAGCATTTTATGAGTGTCCTATGATTTCAGTTCCAAATCAGGTTCTTGGGGTTGGAGCTGGGCTTCCATGCTTCGGGTCACAAGGGCAATGGTAGGGTACACAAACCGTGCCAGAGCAGCAAACAGGGCCTGTCTCTGCAGACTTGCCGTTCTTGCTTCAAATGGGCCAGAGGTGTGTGATCCGAACCATCTTGGGGAGATGCTGCTGTGCCAACAGCCTCCAGCGCATGGTGGGGCTGCACATTAGCTTAGCCCACAGTTCATAGCCTCCCCCTCCCAGGACATCTGGGACAGAGTCCCTCAGAACCCAGCCAGCATCGACCTTCCCTCTCTAAGTTTTGCAGTCTTGGTCCTCACACTTCATCAAACTTTGTTTTTTCCACTAATTAAAAAAAAAACCTCCCACAGCCTTCAGATATCTTCAGGGAATGCCCTTCTGTAGAATGCTCTAAGTGTTTGACAGTGACTATGCATGACAGAGGGCTTAGAATATGCCATTCACGCACCCTCTTTCTGGATCTCATTCCCTAAGATCAGGGACTGATGGAGGTGGGCAAAAGCTCACAGTGACTCTTTTTATCCTAGGGAGTCCAGGGGCACTCTGGGCAACCGTGCCCTCTCACACGACAGTATTTTCTTTCCTGAATCGGGACAGGACCCTGCTCGGCCTGTGCGGGTGTTTTCACAAGAAAATGTGTGTGACCGGATCAAGGCTTTGCAGGTAAGTATTTGCTTGGGTGTTTGTCCAGTGTCAATCCAGAAGTTTCTAAGGGATTTCAACTTAACAATTCGATACAGTTGAAAGTGGAGTTGCGGGGTCTTCAAAGTTCTCCTCGGACAGGCAAGTGAGCCCCATTACGAGAGATGCCCTGCTGGGATGTGACTGCCTAAGGAATAAGAACAGCAGTGAGGGAACTGGGGGCAGGCACTCATTCAGGTCAGCCCTCTGCAGCATGCAAGGGTGCTGAAAGTATTTCCTGAATGAATGAATCGGAGCAGGCAGGCTTGTTATTGGTGAAAATACTAAGAATGGCTGCTGTTCCTTCAATCTAGTTAAAGATACAATGTAACGTGAAAATGGGGCCACCGCCTCCAGGAGGCATTCCAATCAAGAGGGCAGAGGAAACTGGTATAAGCTCTGAGGATGACGGATTGCCCAGGAGTCCCCCTGAGATGTCCCTGCTGCATGACGCAGGTCCAGGCACGACTATAAAGGCAAGTGTAGTGTGTGCCCTCAAACGTTTCCATCCATGTCTGCCACTAAGCGTTGCTAGAACTCTGGAGGCCCTCCATGCCTCCTGCAATATCTCCACGAACGAGAGAGGCTGCGCACTATCATTTTGTGTGGTTGTGTGGTCACTCTGATGCCATCTGCTCTGTGCCTTGTCTTGTCTGAGCAGATGCCCAGATCCAGAATACTTCTGCAAAGGGAATTAGCTGCTTCTGTGTCTCCCTGCTATCGTGACATTGGCCCAAGGACGAAGTGAACACTTAATAGCACTCAGCTCTATGCCCCAGTCATAACTGAAGGAACCTGTTGGTTTGGGCAAATCACATGGGGCCCTCTCGGAAACAAGGCAACCCATGAAGTTTGAACAGCAGTGTCTGACTGCAGTCACTGGAGAAGTAATCCTAAACACTGCCCTCTTCATAGACCCCCCTCTATTGAATAAACACCCCAGCACACTCATGATGCCATGAGTTTTTTGTTTGTGATAAGAACATTAATATCCATATAAGGTATTCATATATAAATGATAAAAACAGATGGCCATTTCCCCAATATTAATAAGTCTTCTTGCTGAGGGCAGAAAGAATTGGAATGGTCCAAATTATATTGACCCATGAGAAACAAATAAAGAACAGAGTTCATGTTTGATAGCTGCGCAGCACACCTGCATTGGGCATGCTTGAATCACATTCAACCCTGGCCAGGGCATGGCTTACAGTGAAACTATAGAGTTTCACCTCTGGGTTGCTTGGAATTGTATTCAGTAACCACTTGACTTTAGGACACAGACGTTCTCCGCCCCCCGCCCCATGCTTGCTGGTTATTTTTTTGTAGTTGTGTGCTCCCAGAATATTACTGAGGAAAAGCCATAACTGTGATGTAGCTGGTTTTAAGTCATCTCTAGTATTGGGAACTGCCATGGAACTGCCCAGAAGAATCACTCTCAGAATTTAGTTTCAGGGTGAACATATCCCTGCTCACAGTGAGAGTTGGGTCTAGGAACAGTAGGCTACCCACACCTGCCTCTCCAACTTCAGACAGGGCTAGATGATGAGAAGGCAGTCTGTCCTGTTGCCTTATTTAGTGAGTTAAAGCTGCACCTGAGAAAGCATAAAAACACGTTGCATGTGCGATTCCATTGTCCCTTTCCCAGTTTAGATAAGGTTGTGTGTGCCGGGCTCTGTGGTGAGGAGATTCCTGTTGGGAGTGACCTGCTGCTGACTCATCTTTGCTGGACCCCTGGAGCCTCTGCCTCCCACAGCAGCTGGCTGTGTCTGCTGTTGGCTGGATCGGGCCGGAGGACCAGCTTCATTCATTGAAGAAGCAGCTCAACTCCAAACCTGATCACCGCTGCAGTGCACAGATTTTAATTAGCCAGATGGCAGCCACTTGTGCTGGGCCAGCACTTACCTAATCTTTTAGTCCTCTGGTTATTACTTTACATTTTAAAAAGATTTCTGAGGTTTCCATAAGTTATTAGATAGTATATCCAGTCTACTATCATAGTAGGAAACCAAAATTTGGGAATGGTGATGTTTAACTTTAATCCCAGCACTTGAGAGGCAGAAGCATGCAGATCTTAGTAAATTCAAGGCCATCCTGGCCTATATATTGGGTTTCATTACAGCCAGGGCTACCTTATCTCAATAAACAAACCAAAAATGTAAACTTAACTCTAATATTCAGTCCAGTGCTCCAATAGAAATGGGCAGGTTTTTGTTTTGTTTTCATTTATCTGTGTTTGCTTGCTTCTTAAAGGTGGCAGGGTTGTTCTTAAAGCCCAACACAGAGATTCTCACTGTGTGCCTTGCTCCTCATCTGGCCTGCATGTGCTATAGTGTCTGCTTTGTCGTGAAACACACCTTTGCAGGATAGCCAGCACTCCA
>LOEQ01000256.1:176943-187638 GCA_001685075.1 Bramus lutescens | reverse complement strand
GCGCGCGCGCACACACACACACACACACACACACACACACACACACACACACACGAACTTGTATGTACATGCACCCAAGCACGTGTGCACACATATACATGCAGACTGTTGCTTCAAAGGGGGCAGCACACACCAAGTTTTTAAGAAGTGGAGACAACATCCTGTTTCAAGTTTGCTCGGAGCAGAACATCTGCTTTATTTTCTCAGCCAAAGAAGCCGGGAGTCACTGGAGTTCACGCCTTTCAGCTGGTTGCTTCCTGCCCACAGCTCTGTGTGCATCCAGGCTCAGCTCTGTGCCAGGGGTCATGTGGGTTTGAGTTTCACCTCCTGTCCCTCAGTTGGTCACTTCTAGGATTCTTTCTGGAAAAAACACACACATGAAAAAAAAACAGTACCTTAAGTTTGAATTTTAATAGGCACCAAAACCAAGAAAAAGGAGTGAATTAAGGTGATGGGCAGTGTTTGGCATCTGTAGGTCAAACTTCCGGAGAATGGTTCTATGGTTAGGACTTGGGGAAGTGGCTCAGTGTAGATCTTCTAAATAACAGATAGCTCTGCCTCAATGTTAGGAGACCATAAGCCCACTGCCTTAGCTTCCCCATCTTTCCAAAGGGATTAGGAAACTGAAATTGACAAGGTGGTTGTTTACATTTGTTTACTTATTTACCAGCAACAACAAAATAACAATGATAGCAGCCAGCGCTCTTCAGCACACTGGAAAGGAGATCGGCTGACTGGTGGCAGGCACTGAGCTGGGGTGTTGGGGAGGGACAGGACTACTTCATTGAATCCTTACCAGCACCTGGGAGGTGCAGCTAGCAGGTTGTGGAACATTTCCACCCGAATTTTACACCCACTTTCAGGGAGTCGGTCTGCCCAGGAGCATATCGCTGGCCTTAAACCCAGCCCCAGGACAGGCTGTCTTGAGGATTAGTCTTTATGCATATTTTCCCCAATAGATCTTGAGGGAAGAGAGTTAATGAGGAGGAAGGCATTTTGAAAAAAAGAATCAATTTATCAACTGATCCTGTGACGGGAATCCTAACCTTCAACAACAGAATGATGATTTCCTCTGTTCAGAAGCTGTTTGCCCCATGCAGTTGGATGGTTTGGGATGAGCCCTGGGATGCTCCAGCTCCCCACACCTATAGCACTTGGCCGTCTGGGTGTGTTAGTCGGGTTTGTTCTGAGGCAGATTAGATTGCTCCCTTCCCTGGCAACTGTGTGTGGGGACTCGGCCTCTTTGAGACCCTCAGCAAAGGGATCGCACAAATTCCAACATGTGGTTTCTGGTCCTCAGTCAGAGAAATGCTTAGTTCCGGGGTGTTGGCTGCAAACCTAGGTGTGCTTAGCAATCTAAAACCCTTGTCACTCAGGAAGGAGGTGCTGAGGTTGCTGAGGTGTCAGAGATCTTTAACCAAATCCCCAGGAAGTTAAGTCTTTATTGAGGCAGAAAGATAAAGGAACGTTTGACTCTGATTTTATTTGAACTAACACATCTATATTATCTTGGGGTTGACCTTTTGAACAGATTTAATCCCAGAAGGGATTGGTGCAGCCTTGACCCTGCGAGTTCCTGCTTTAAACTGTCACTTGCAAGTTCTTTGGCCCCTGAAGGTGTCCTTGTGCTGCCTAGGGCCTGTGTCTTCCCCTCTCTACCCCTCCACAGCCCAGGTAGAGCACAGACCCAAAGCCCCTGCCTCCAATGTAGCTGTCAAGCGCAGAGAGTGAGGGTACAGGTCATAGAGGTCACTCAGGCCCGTGTTACAGAGAAGAATGGCTGTCACCCAGCTTCTGCCCATACTTGGGACAGAGATGCAATATCTCAAACTTAACATTATGGGAAGGGTCCAGGTTGGGGGAAACATTAGGAACCAAGAAGGAAAGAAATGGCTGGTGAGAGATCTTGGCTACTTGCCCAGGTCAGTGTTTAGTGGCGCTGCCACCTGTCTCATCCTGGCACAGCCTGGTGCAGCTGCAGGGTTCACCTGCTTCTGTGGGTCAGCCTGTGAATGTAGATACATGGGCACACACCAGTACAGTTGGAAACATTATCACCCTCCAGACAGGCAGGCAGCTCTGCAGGCGATCCCTCTGTGCTTGGAATAGAATTCTACCAGCATATAACCCTGATACAAGGGGAGAATTGCTTTCCTCCAAGCTTAATGGAGTTGCTTTGAATACCACAGTTTCCATGCAAAGACCGGGAGAGAAAATATTTGTTGTCACTGTCCCCCCGAGGTGTCAGCCTTGGGTCTGGTCCATTAGGTTCTATCCTTGATCCAACCCCAGAGTCCCAGCTCAATGACCTGTTCTAATACCAATGCCCCCTGCATGCTGTTCCATGTAACTTTCTGCTCATTTCTTTTGATTTTTTTCTCTATGTGTACATGCTTGTCTGTGTACCATGTGTATGCCTACAGAGGCCAAAGAGGGTGATGTAACCCCTGGAATCGGAGTCACTTGGAGGTCCTCTGGAAGAGCAGTCAGTGCTCTTGACCGCGTAGCCTCCCAGCCCCCTTTATTCTCAGTTGAAAATTTTTAGGTCAAATTTAAAAAATCTTTTAGCTCAAATGAAATTATTCAAGCGCATGGCATAAAGAATTTGCCAGAACTTGTGTCTTTGGGTAAAGAAGCAACCGGAGTGTTAGGGAGATCATAGACATACTAGATCTGCTGAGATCGCCCTGGCCCTGACAGGTTACTTCTTGGCCTCTGATTTAAAACTGGAATGGCAAGTTCTTCTGGTTGTAGATTTAGTCTCAATCAAAACTGCTCCATATATGTTGATAACAGAAAATTAAGTTCAGACCCAGAGAGAAATTTTCAGCTATTTCCAAGTGAGGCAGCTGCTTCTGGCCAGCACAGTATAATGGGGCTGGGGTGTGTGTGTCGGGGGAGAAGTGGGGGAGGGAGAAAGAGGGGGAAGGGAGAGAGGAAGGGAGGAGGGAGAAGGAGAAAGAGGGGGGAGAGATGAAGGAAGGGAAAGAGATGGAGAAAGAGAGAGGGTAGGGAGAGAGAAGGTGAGGGGGAGAGAGTGGGAGGAGGGAAAGAGAGGGAGAAAGAGAGAGGGGAGGGAGAGAGGGAGGGAGAAAGAGGGAGGGGGTAGAGAGAGGGGGTAGGGAGAGAGAAGGTGAAAGAGGGAGAGAGAGAGTTCAGAGGGAACCCCTGGTCACTAAGGATAAAGAAATGATAGGTGAGAGCAAAGACAGCTCTTTAAGAAAAAAAGGGAATCCCAGAGAGCGCCTCTGAGGATGTCGTGGAGAGCAGGAAAAGAGAAACACAGTCTGCCAAACATGCAGGCACTCCACACTGTGATGACAGACCTCTGTAAGGAAAAAAAGAAGCATGAAATGATTTTATGCATGGCATCACATCCCGCAAAGGGAACGCTGTTAGGACACTAGTGTGTTTACCATGTTGAGTAAATCAGGAACGGGGGAGTGGCACTGGTCCCAAATGAAGACTGCCAAAGACAGCTTATCTGTGCACATTCTGTCTCCTTCTAGACAGAGTGCCCTGATAGAAATTGGCCTTAAAATGCATGTTGAGATGGCAGTTGCATTTAATTTTTTTTGGTGGCTCAGATCAGACCGGAGGAGATAATCTCTTTGATGCGTCTTTAGAAAAACTAAAGTCTGCTAAAGAAGAGAAATAATGTCATCAGAGAGGCTTTGACTCAGGGGGTCAGGGAAAGTGTGGTCTCTCCTAGACTCCACTCCTCAACCCCACCTCCCCTTACCCCCTGAGCCTAGGCAAGACAGTACTCGTAGTGTGGGAGAGAAGTTGGGGGTGACTGAAGGAAAGGGGTGGACTGTCTACCTATTAATAGACTGCTCCCTTATATATATATATATTGCCTTTATCACAGAAAAGGGTCAGCCTCTTGCTGCTACAGGTCCTGGGGCTGATGGGCAACCCACCCCACCCTGGATCACCATGGCTCGGCAGAAGCGAAGAGGAGCCCCAGACCTGCTTGTCAACCAGGAAGACAAGCCTGGGTCACGGATCCTAAAGACAGAAACTGGAAAGCAAACTCAGGTGTGGAGAGAAAACACTATTTCTGTGGAGCTGGGTGCGGGGGAGAGGGAGCTTGGCAGGGTGCAGTGGGCACCACAGGCACTGAGTGATCACGGATCCTAAGTGAGCATCACAGAGCCTGTGC
This sequence comes from Bramus lutescens, assembly GCA_001685075.1. NCBI lineage: Eukaryota > Metazoa > Chordata > Mammalia > Rodentia > Cricetidae > Bramus > Bramus lutescens. The sequence goes on along the minus strand of LOEQ01000256.1, from coordinate 183,473 downwards.
CTGCGGTAACAGCCATGCATGAGGACCGGTGAAGCCAAGTCAATATGTCAGCTTCTAGCTTCCACAGAGGAGCAATCTGCCCGCTCTTTGCTTGTGTGGCCTATTACGAAGGCAGCGGAGACAGCACAGTGCTCTGGCCTCCTAGCAACGCATCTCAGCCTCTAGAAAAATTGAAGACAGTTTAAAAAAAAAAAAAAAGCTCCCCTTAGACACACGGTGACACTGTCACCAGATCCATCTCTCGACTCATTGTGCCGTGATAAATGAACCCTGTTCCTGCTGCCGCCTGCTGGGTTCCCTTATTCCTCACCTGGGGCTGCACAGCTAAAACCTAGGGAACCTAGGATTGCATTTATGTGTTCAGCTGAAAACAGCTTCCCCCAACCCAAACAATTGTGCTTAGAAGCAGGCCGAGACTCGAGACTCGGCTTTTGTATCCCTCCACTAAGCAGCACGATAAATGGGGTTCTGCTGTATGGGAAAGGGAGCCTGCGTTGCAGTGGGACCTGTTTCCCTTCCTGCTAATGCAATCCCTAGTTGTACCCATGGCTGAAGACCTTTATGTAGTGCAAGGGAAGGGAAGTTATGTTAGCCTGTTTCAGCTTGTGCCATTTTGCCATGTGTCACAAAGCCACAAAGCTAGTTCCAAACCAAATTCAGTTGGCTTTCACATAGAATCCTTGCTGTCCACCATCTGGGGCTGAGGCTGTATTGTAGGTGCAAAGAAGGAGCCACCGTGTGCATGCGTATGGGCTGGAAGGAGCTGGCACAAGTCAGAGAGCACTGGCATTTTGACGGGTAACGTCTGTGAGCGGGTGCAAGGAGCCCTTTCTGGAAAGCGCCAGCAGCGTGATTCATCTTGAGAGAGACATCCTGTAGCTAAGTCACTTTGGGTGGTTACCCCTCTATGTCTGTGTAGTTGGACAGCATGTGTGTCGTTCTTGTGTCTCCATAGGAGTCTGTGAAGCAGGGTGACTTTGTCCGAAGCAAATCTTTCCTGATGACCCCTGCGAAGCCCCCTGTGACCCAGAGGCAGGGGTCAAAGCTGAGCCTTAAGGAAGGACTACAGAGAGGAATCTCGCTGTCCCATCAGAACTTGGGTATGAGATTAGCATGACTTTTCAAATACTTTGGCATCATTATAACCAAATTTTTCCTGCACTTGGAAGTTTGTTTTGTTCAATCGTTTTGCTGTGTTGAGCTGTTTTTTATGCAGCTTTTATTGAGATAAAATGTACACATCATAAAACTCACGCATTTTAAATGTGCATTTCAGTGGATGTGTCTTACAGGGAGATACATATATTTGTAGAGTCCTGCCGCCCAGTGGCAATCTAAGAACAGAGCGTTCCCCTCACACTGGAAAGACACTCATTCCCTTTTGTCATATTCCCTTCCCTGGTTGTGGGTTAGTATTTACCTTATGCCTGTAAGATTTGCCTTTTGGGGAACATGAAATCATAAAACACTGTTTTTGAATGTGATTCTGAGCTCACTGTGGTAGCGTGTGTCATTTCTCTCTTTAATGATACTGGGCATTGAGCCCAGGGTCTCGTACACACACACACACACACACACACACACACACACACATTTTACCACCGAGTGACATTCCAGTATTTTCTACATTTTATTTATTTTGCATTGTAAAGACACAAGAATCTAACTCCTCAAGCTGTCTTTAAGCATATGGTTGTGAAGGTATGAGGCTTGTTTTAATGTGCAGCCTACCTCCAGTGTTCTGTGGTTAGACCCTGAACATCCTCAACTCGCTTTGCCTCCAGAACCATCTGAGCCTGCTCCTAAGCTCATTCAGTCATATGCACTCCATACCCGATGCTTACGCCTTCACACGTTTACATATTAATGCATTGTGTGTCCTGGAGACTGTAACATATATTAAAAGCTATTCAAGAGACTTTGTGAAAATCCACACTCCTGTCTCCTGCTTCTGTCTGTTTTGTCCCCTTTCCAGCAGCTCAGGCTGCAGCAATGACCGAGAAGGAGTTGCATCAGCTGAAGAGAGCCAGTTATGCGACGAGTACCGATCAGCCATCCTGGATGGAACTCGCCAGAAAGAAATCTCAGGCTTGGAGCGACATGCCCCAGATCATAAAATAGATTGGCAACCTGCTGATGAAGGATGTCCACAGCATTGACGGACCACTTAATTTTAAACTGCCGATAAATCATGGCAAACAGACTGTGAAACTTCAGATTGATTTTTGTCAACAAATTATGATGGCTGGGGAAGAGAGAGGAAGCAGGTGGAACCAAAAGACAAGACAGACAGTCTTGGGCCAGAGGGGCTGCAGCAAAAGGAACCCTGAAAAAGCTCCTTCCTGAGCTGAGGTATCAGTTCAGAATCCCCATTCTAAAGAGGCCCCAGACAGCCCGCGAATGGAAATGAAGAGGGGTACACATGTTAGGTGCCCTTTAAGAACAGAACCGGAACTTCTTAGGAGTCTCACCCAGGTCTGCACTGTCACTTGTCATGAGCCAGTGCCTCTGGCCACTGTCTTGCCGTGGATCTCACCTTTTGTGTTTACTGATAGGCGTGACATTTATGGTACAGCAGGGATGCCGTTTATAAGAGCAGCTACGCAACAATCCAGTTTCCTGAAGACGTCCGCCCTTGAGAAGGGGAGGACAGGACACGTCAGGGTTTGTCGATTCAGAGACTGTTTCCAAGAAGAATTTTTAAAATTTTCCACTGGGCGTCTGTGTCCTGAACCATTGCACAATGCATTGCCTGTTTAATAAAAGGTTTCAAACATGCTTCTGCTTGGTATATAAATGTTATTTCTGCTCACGGGAAACATCCTTAAAACTGTCTCTCTTCACACCTCGCTAAAATCCTGGCTGGGTTGGGTGTTTGAATTTGGGGGCTGGTTGGTTTGTTTTCAATGTTCCAACAGAACATTGGTGTTCTTTTTAGGAAGAATATGTAGAGTTGTATTTTTTCCTCATTTGCTCTATGTATCACAACATTGTAAGAATATAAATCCTGTTGTTTATTTATTTATTTACTTACTTACTTATTCATTTATTTTGGTTTTTTGAGACAGGGTTTCTCAGTAGCTATGGAGCCTGTCCTGGAACTTGCTCTGTAGTCCAGGCTGAGATCTCGAACGCACAGAGATCCACCTGCCTCTGCCTCCAGAGTTGTATCTAGGATTAAAGGTGTGTGCTGCTGCCACCCTACGGAATGTAAAATTCTTAAAGGCTGTCTGTTTTAGTTTGCTTTCTGTCGCTGTGATAAACAGCACAGTGAAAAGCAGCTTGGTGAGGAAAGGGTTTATTTTGGCTCACACATCCCAGGTCACAGTCTGCTGGGGGGGGAGCCAAGCAGACATGGAAACAAAAGCCATGGGGATGCTGCTTCTGAGCTTGCTGCTCCTGGCTTATTCAGCCTACTTTCTTATGCAACCCAGAACTGCCTGCCCAGGGATGACAGACACTGTTGGAAGTGGGTTGGACCCTCCCATATCAGCCATTAATCCAGAAAATCCCCTTACAGACTTGATGCTGGGCTATCTAATGGGGTATTTTCTCAATTGAAGTTTTTTCTTCCCATATGACCATGGCTTGTATCAAGTTGACAAAAAATAAAGTAATGAAGAAATAAATAAATCTAATCAGGACATAGTCGTTCCTTTATAGTCTCTCACTCATTCAGCCTGTATGTTCCCACGGACAACCGGGTCACTGGTACAATAACCAGGAATGCAGAATGGGGTGAAATCACTGGGACAAAAATTTGGAATCTCAGAGTTTCTATCTAGTTGTTGCTTTAAAACAATCCCAGTTTGTTCTCTGCAAGCCAGTCTCCATAGGAGTTAGTTCAGCTAGACTCAAAATCAGTCCGACATCACAATATATTGCATTGTAATTTGATTTTATGTGTCCTAAGGGTTGCCGCTTTTAGTCTATTTTCTATCCTCGTGGAGATTATTTTTTCTACCTGTTAGTACTATAATTTTATTGCATCTACCTCTATTGAAAAAGTCTTGGGACAGGGTTTTTCTCCCCCCTAGCCAAATTGATTTATTAATGACATTCTCTTGGAGAACATAAAACCAGAATTCCGTAATTCCGGTAGACTGTGTCTACACAAGAACTCTAAATCTTCAGCATTAATAGTTTTGACTGGAGATAAATTGATTTTGTTTGTGCTTACCCTAAGCCACCTTTTCTCCAAACAGCAGAGCATTTCTGGGGAACCCTTTGGAGGCAGTGGTCTCACTGGAGGGTCAAAGAGAAGCAGTTCGGTGTTGATTAAACAGAGGTTACCATTCTCTGAGTTTCAGGGTGTGGCAAACCGAAGGCTATAGGTTTTTAGGGCCATAGGGGAATTCAGTTGGTGGAATGGTGACAGCCTGTAACTGCCACCTTCTGTGTGGAGATTGGGTTCTTCTACTATACTTGAAGAGCCAGAAAACAACCAAGACTCGGTGTGGCAACAAAGATGGGGAAACCTTGGAGGAATCAGCAGCTTTGATTCTCCTGAGAAGACTGAGCAATGCCCGAAGTATGTCTGATGCATTTTTGACGACCCTCTCTTCTGTCCTTGGGGTGAGTACTTATTTCCTCTTTGCAGCTGAGGAAACTGAGGCACACTGAAGCTAAGGCCATCGAGGGCCTACATTTGTAAGCCCTACTGTGAATAGGCACTCCTGTTTTTATTTCTGCTTTTCAGAGCTGAGGCCTAAACCCTTGGGTCACTAGGCAAGCACTAGCCCACTGAACTGAATCCCTGATGCTAACATTCCTGTTTTTAAAAAGCAGTGAGAACAGGAGTGAACCTTGTCCTCAATGACAACCGGGAGCTTGCTGAATGTGACCTTGACAACTCCGGTGTCTAAGGAAACGCCTCTCCTCGTGCTGTCTCCTTGGTGACCACCTTTGCCTTCCTCCCTTAACTCCTTTATCAGAGAAAGTGTTAAACTGTCAGCACACTTGAACAGTGTATAATGTTTCTAACTTCCTTGAAAGCTCCCTATAAGGGCCTCTGACATGAGGCCTAGCTCCCATGAAAACTCTTTTTGTGGCACACCCATTTTTCTCTTAATGGGAGGGGGATACAGTGACTAGACATTATATATGTGAAAGTACTTATAGGAGCAATGATGAGCCTAAACCAGAGGTTGGTTGTAGCTGAAAGGACACTTGAGGATGGGGTGGGATGTCTAATTATCTAGCTGATTCTGGTGGCCTGGCTAAGGTCATGGGCTAAGTGGGTGCATTTACTGTGGTGTGAGAACAAGAGACTGTACATCAGGGTTGGCGCCTAGGTTTGGGCTAGAGTTCTTCATTGAGTGGGGAAGTAATTTGCAGAAATGGAGCCTGAGAGCCAAGTCCACAGAAAAGAGGACATCTTAAATGACTTCCCATTAGGTCACTAAGTAAGCATACCATGGCTACAGATCGAGTTATAGATTTGGGAGATCTCAGTTTGAAACAGGACAGAAGTTCAGGTCTGGGAGAGGAAGAGGGGGCTGCCAGGACTGACCTAAGGATGCCCTAACTCGAGGGGCCCCGGGAAAGCAGATGTATCCAATTTGCCTTTGGAGCAAGAACAGAAAATGCAGAGCAGAGAGAAGAAAGTGTAGGAGGGAATGTGCAGCTCTCTGGGCTGTGAGATCTGCTGGATGACATTGGCCGAAGGAGAAGAAGAATGGCTGTTGGCTCTGGGCACACGGAAGTCATGGGTGACCTTGATAGAGCCCTTTTCAGGGTCCTGCTGGGGCAGAGTCAAGGATGCAGTAGGTCAGAGCCAGCCGGCTTGCTGCTGCATCAGCTAGGACTAACTTTGAAGAGCTATGAAGTGGTGGGGCTGTGTGGCTAACGGCTTTGTTTGTGCATTGGAAGGAATCTACAAAGGGGCTTATGTGCAAGCGGAAATAAACGTAGAGAGGAGAAAATCAATCGCAAGGTTGGTCTTTTGGAAGCTTCCCAACTCGCTATGGATTCCAGCAAGGATGAAATGCTCGCATCATGGATATGATGTTTTCCTGGAAATGGGATCCCCGTGTTCTGATCCAGCTGGTGGCAGTCTGATCAAATGCTTCCCTTGCTTGCCCTGATGCTGACCCATTTTCTTTATTTTGGTGCTGAGCTTCATGTTGAGAAGGAATGGAAAGGGTGTTGTCTGGGTGTATAGAACTCTAACAGCCCACAACACATTCACTAAATCGGTGGTCTCTTTTCCCCTTAAAGAGCTAGGTAAAATCCAATTAGATATCAGCAGATTTCATGCTTGGGAAAACCCAAAGCTTTCACCAGAGTTCTTGGGCTACCCCACCATGCTCTGCACTTGGAACTCCTGCATTTTGGGGGATTGTTGCTGTTTTAACCCAGAAGGTGGCTCCTTCGGCAGTCTATAGAGTTCCATGTAAACATGACATCTCCCCCCCCCACCCCGTGTGTGCGTGTGTGGTGGTACAAAAACATATGTATGCGAATGGAAGCCAGGGGTCTACATTGATATGGGGTGTGTATCTTCTTCGCTTCTCTGTCTCTTTTTTTTT
>LOEQ01000256.1:161258-174301 GCA_001685075.1 Bramus lutescens | reverse complement strand
GGGAGGGGAGCAGAGAAAAATGTAGAGCTCAATAAAAAGAAAAAAGAAAAAAAATGCTCAAATAGCCCGTGGAAAGACCCAGGTGAGAAGAGGCCCCGTGCGGCTCACTTATAGGCTTTAAAGTTGCTACCAGTACCTGAGGCCTTCTGTCAACCCCTCACATGGGCCTGCCTTTGTGCGAATAGCCTGTTAGCTTCACTGTCTCCTCCCATCCTAAGTAAGCCATCAGGTGACACAGCCAGTTGATGCACTGATTGGGGTCTCCTGAGAGGTCCCAGGCCAGACTGCCCAGCGAGGACACTGAAACTGTGGGGAATAAATGTTATCATTGTTTTCAGCCTTTGCATCTAATTATCTAATTATGCAGTGATGGCAACTAAAAGCACCTTTTCATGTCCTTTTTCTGGGTCTGCTTTAGTTTGGATTTTTGACTGTCCCCTAAAGGGACATATATATTGAAGGTCTTGGTAACCAGCCTATAGTACTGTTGAGAGGTAGTGGAATCTACTAGAAGATTATTGATGGCATTTAAGGAGTTATTAAACCCCAGGTGTTAAGTTGGGAGCGTGGTCCCCAGGCCTGGGAGTTGTACTGGTCTGGACTCCAAATCCCAGCATGCCGGGACCTGACCCCTCCTGGGGGAGGGGAGTCAGGACCACTCCCACAGGGTATTTAAGTGAGCTCCCAGAGGAGGAACACGTGGTCTCTTTTCCTACCCCCAGAGGTCTGGTCGCATTAGTGGCCTCCGGGTTCCCCCTCAGGGCCACCGGAGAGCGCAGGAATCCCATTAAACCTGGATATTTTTTAATTTGGCTTGTTTTGATTTGGCTTGATTAGGATTTTTGTGTTGGCAGAGAGCTCGCTTTAGGAAAAATTCCTAACGCCAGGCTCTTCCTGTCTCACTCTTGCTTGTCGGTGGCGGTGAGGTAAAACGGCTTCTCCACTATGTGAGTCAACTGTGATGTACCATATAACCTGGGCTGGCCTGAAACTATTCTCCTACCTCAGCCTCCAAAGTGTGGGGTGGCAGGCATGTGATACTATGCTCAGCTCCTGCTTAAAGTTAAGATTTTAGCTCAGGTTGAGAAGACAACGTGAGAAAATGTAATGAATGCCTTTCAAATTGTAGCCTGTTTTAAGCAGCCTGCAGAGACGGCTGGAGGGATGATACATCGAAGACCTGTGGTCCCCATGCACCGCGTGGGGCTCTCCTTGGAAGTAGTGACTTCAGCTCCAGTCACATCCAATGCACGCACCTGTCTTGTGGTAGTCTAGTGAGTCCCAGCTAACAGTGGGCACCAGCAGTGTGTGCCCCGCAGACAAATGGCTAATTTTCTAGAAAGGATCCAGGGGAGAACCACCAGGCTGACATGCTAAGAAACCCTGACAGAGGAAGCCTGAGAGGAGGAGGGATGCTTGGCTCAAGGGAAGAGGAAGTCTCTCCCCCAGATGTTTGAAGGCAGAAGCAGCAATGGCACAAACCGGAACCATAAATTAAAACTCGGGGGATGGAAGAAGGGTTCAAGCAAGCTATCAGAGTTTTCCAACATGGGGCAGGATGCCTAGGCAGGAGTGAGCACAAGTGTACCCCAGGGGAGCAAGTGGGGAGAGGGGAGGGCGGGAAGGGGTGGCCATCTTCAGGATGCCAGACAGGTCTTTATCACCCCAAGAAGAGAGGGTTAGAGGGCGAGAATAATTACAATACATTGTATATATAACAAAATTAAAGAAGTGCACACACAACACGCACACACACAGAAAGAGAGACAGAGAGAGACAGAGACAGATAATCTCTGGTGACAGGCAGAATAATGAAAGCGGCCTGCAGGCGTGGGGGCAGAGCACAGGTGTTTAGGAGGTGGCTGACACCTGCTTTCCGTGCACAGTTCAGCTGCTCTGTGCCCTTCCCCGTTGGGGAATTATCTTCATCAACATGGCAATAGAGGAGGGCTGTGTTTGCACGGCCCGCCCGGATTATTAAAAACAACAGCGAGGCTGGCCGTGGGGGTGTGCTGAGGGCGCTTGTTTATTGACTTCTCCTGGGAGCACCCTCAAGTATTTGTAGGGAGGCCAGAGGCCCTGGAGACCAGTTCTCCCTGCAGAACGCCCAGTTCCACAGTTGCCGGTACGTTTGCAAAACCCAGAAATTCTACTTTTAGCCTGCTATCCAACGAAGAACATGTCGGCCCTGAAAGATCCCCCATGGGGACGACAGGCCTGCATTCAGACCTAGGACAATTTCAAATTGCTACAGAGACAACGAAAACCAGAAGCAAATCGCCAGGGAGCCCTTTAAACCAAACAAACCCAATCTTCTAGAAGCAGAGGCCGTTAAATTTAGATCCCGTTTCCTCCCAAGAACTGGGTAGAATGAGATGATCAGATTGTTTCCATTAGCAAGTCATTTCCCCTGATGCCCCATCCACCCTCTCTATCCGAGGCTCAGGTGCCCCGCCAGGTGCGCTGTGAGGGCCAGGGTGAGAGGCAGAGGCTGGACACTCACGAAATTGCTAAATATGGGGCCTCCTCAAGTTCTGTCTGCCTGAAACACTGCCTTAAAGGTCAGGCTGAAATAACCTCCAAGTACATGAAGAGTTTACAGAAGAGAATCAGTGTATTCTGCTAACGGTTGGACCTACACACGTCCTGGGCCAACAGGGACCTGCAATGTGATGGCTGTCCTTACGACCCTTCTGGTACCGGCTGCAGGCGCCAGAGCCTCTGCTTTGGCTGGCTGTATTGGTGTGCAGAACTTTCTTTTCTGATCTATGTGGGGCACTGGGCTTCCAAGGTGTCTGACCGAACTGGGACCTGGCTCTGTCAGAATCTTAGGCTGCAGTCCTAACTCTCGGTGCTCCCGTGTGTGACTGCATTTGGAAACAATGCCGCCGATGAGATAATTAAGGTAAAACCAGGTTGCTGAGGTAGGCCCCGCTCAGGTATGCCTAGGGGGAGCGGAAGAAGAGATGCCACAGGCACACGCAGTGAGGAGGTGGCCATCTACATACTAAAGAGGCCTCTGAAGAATTGACATTCTCCAGTGCTTTGATTTCTAGTCTCCAGGATGAAGGGAAAATGAATGGCCACCATTCCAGCCACCCACCCTGCTTACTAGTTCTCACAGCTCCTTGCTTAGGTCTGATCTTCAGAAGGCGCTACTTGCAGCCCCCTACCTGCCCCCAGGAGTTGGACTGGGTCCCCATCTGTGGTAGGCAAAGCAGAGTGCCTGATACAGGTGCTTAGTGGACATCCGCTGAAGGCATAAAGGAACTAAGGCTTTAGCTCTGTGAGTGAGTCCTCAAAGGGTTGGGCTATAGACCCTGTCTTTCAGCCAAGTCACACGCACCCTGCTCTCCTTCACCCCGTGACAGTTAAAATCCAGTTCCAAGGTTCTTAGTGGGAGGGGCAGGGCAGGGCAGGGCAGGGCAGGGCAGAGCAGAGCAGAAGGGCTGTAAAAGAGGAGGCAGAAGCGTGCGTCAGAAACATCTGCGGAATTCCTGTCAGCCTGCCCAAGATGGTTCTTCCTGCTGTATCTGACCACACGCTCTAGGCTCTAGTGTGCAGAACGTTAGAACACCGTCTGTTGCAGTTTATGGCCCTGGATATGGTGCCTGTGCCCATGGGCGGGGCTGTTAGTGGTGGCATAGTCTGGAAATGTTGATGGCGTTGTTGGGGTCATTTATACTTTCTCAGATTTTCTTCCTATTGTTGTGGAGGAGTGGCTGTGGAGTGCCCTATCTCAGCCTTCATCCATTCAGTTTGCCTGTGTGCAGTTCGAAGCTCTGTCATGGTGAGCAAAGAGAGAACTGTCCTGTCTCCTTCAGGGCCTGGCACCTTAAATTTGTCACTGTGGGATATCTCTCTTTGCTCCTGATAGGCCCCCTTGCTTGGAAACTTTATTTTAATTATGGCTTTCTTCTGATTGCTGGTATCCATAGCATGGGTGAGGCTTACCGAGCCTGAAATCCCCCAAATCCAAAATCCAGACTACTCCAAAATCTAAACCACCCCAAGCGGACATCTCATGAGTCCATGATCACAAACGTTGTTTCAGACACGTTTTATTTTGTTTCTAAGATGAGGTCTCACATTGTAGCCCAGGCTGACCTGGAACTCACTATGTCGCCCTGGCTAGCTTCAAATTCATGGCAATCCTCCTCCTGCCTCAGACTCCTGAGTGCTGAGTTTACAGAGGCGAGCACCATCACCTGGCTTTGCTCAAAATTACTTTTAAAAAGCTTGTAAAATTGCTATCAGGCTATGAGAATAAGGGATACATGAACATCAATGGAGTCCATGTTTAGATTTGAGTTCCATCCTCCAGATGTCTCATATTTACATATCAAAAACTGTGAGATGTCCAAATTCCTAATTACAGGAGACTCTTACACAGTACTGCCCTCCGAGCTAAACTACCACCATCTTCAGATGCTCTGGTGGGCTTGGACAAGATCCTCCCAGCTGGGCCCTCTGACTGTTTATTTCTCTCACTAACAGGCAGGGGGTAGGGGCTCTGGAACCGCACCTAAGTATCCAGCCATCTCTCCCAATCAGCTGATTACAATCTGCCTTAATTGCAGGAAGCCTCTGACTCTTGGTGGGAGGGGCTTAAGAGTATGGATGGGGAGGATTAGCAGAGACTCTGTGTGGTGTGAAGGGCAAACCCACATGTAACTCTCACGCAGGCCCTGAAGTAAGCCCAACAAACACATTGGTTTCCCCAGAGTGAGCATTGGTGGAATCATACTTTTGTGTTGCTGAGACCTTAGGAAGAGATGGAGACATTATTTATATCTCCTGAGAAGGAATTTTAGCAACAATGCTCATCTTTGGTCATTCCCTGCCTCCCCCACCCCTGTGTGAGGAATTTAAAGCAAGGCCCCTTGCGTGCTAGGTAAACTCTGTACCACTAATTCACATCCCAGTCCCCATCTCTTACTTTTAATCTGTGTATATCTTTATATTACAAAAGGATTTACCATAGACTATATATAATTATATGCATATATATATGAAGTATGTTATTCAACGTCAGTCATTTCGTTGATGTGTTTATGCCATTCACATTTGAAATGAGTGTTGATATGGTTGGATTGAGAGTGAAACCATCTGCCAGCTATTTTCTGTTTGTTCCATCTGTGTGCGTTGTTCTTTTTGCCTCTTTCACAGCCTTCTCTGGTTTTCTGTGGATAGGCAGGGGTCTCACTGTGTTACCCAGGCTGTTCTTGAACTCACGGGCTCAAGCAACCCTGCTTCAAGTAGCTCAAACTGCTAGCATGTACCGGGCACCCAGTTTTCAAATGTATCTCTTCTATTGATTTGTTGTTTATATCTCTTTTTATAATTTTAGTAATTCCTCTAAGGTTTACAGTATATATGTACATATTATTATTTTTAGAGTCATACACCGTAATGGATTTCATTGTGGGATCCTCATAAATACTTCATGTTGACCTCTTCCCCCCCTGCCCCTACACCTACTTCCTGCTAGCATCCTCTCCCCACCAGCTCCCCTTTCTCTTTCATGTGTTCTGTTACTTTCCTTTCCCCCACTCCCAAACACCTCCTTAACATCTTTTCTTCTCTTCTTGGAGTATCCTTTCATGACCTCTATATCCCACACACGTAGGGGCACATAGAAAAATAAAAATCAAAGAGCAGCTTTATGAGAGATAATGTGGCATTTGTCTTAGATACTTCACGTAACAATAATTTCCAGTGCCTTCAATTTCCCTGCAAATGTCGTGATTTCAGGTTTACTCACGGCTGGATGAAAATCTACCGTGTATGGGTTCTACATTTCCATTATCCATGCATCTGCTAACAGGCGTATTGAGTGCGCTTGCAAGGGGCAGTGGGCTGGGAGGCAGCAAGAGTACTGCCTGCAGCTACAATATATCAGTTTAAGAGACTAAGTATTTCTTCAAATAACGTTATACCATGTCACACAGGAGTTTTATAGGGTGTACTCCCAGTCCTTCCCTCCCTCCTCTTGCGCCATGGTTAGCTTCCATTGCCCTGTCCCGAGTGCTATGAATATATCCTCCACTGCTACTGCAGCTGCTCTTCAAAGCATATCGTTTAGAGTTAGTTTTTAAAGTCCGTGCCTGGATTTATTTCATTTCTTTGATCCTAATCGTAACCCTTCAACCTGAAGATTTTCCTTTAACATTGTGGTTGGATTTATGGGGCTATTGAAGGGCAGTGGGTACCCTTGATTCTTGTCTATCTCAGAAAGTCTGTATTCTTTTTCACTTTCTGAGACTATTCTAACTATGGAATGTTGGATTGCCAGCCCACCCCGTTTTCCAGCACTTTAAATATATTGCCTGGCTCTGATGATTTGTATCTGTAATTCCAGCACTCGGGAGGCTGAGGCAAGAGGATTGCTGCATATTAAATGTATGCCTGGGCTACACCGTGAGATCTTGTGTCAAATAAATAACAAAATGAATGAATGGATAGATGGGTTAATGGGTGGGTGGATGAATGCATTCATGCATAGATGGGTGGATGGGTAATGGATTGACGGAGGAGTGAGTGGATGAATGGATAGATGGATGGGTGGACGGATATATAAAGTTAGTCTTTTACCTTACAGTTGTCATAGTTCTGACAGAAGTTGTATATTTGCTGCTCTCTGGAGAGTGTCTCTTTTCTCTGACTGCTTTCAGTATCTTCCCTATCTTTCATTAGTTATGACAAGATATGGCTAGGTGTGTTTCTTTCGCTTTAGTATCTATGTGTTCACTGATATTCCTTGAAATGTGGCATTAGTGTCTGTCACTAATTTTGGAAAACTCATTATTTTCTAAAAGACATAATCTGGTCCATTTTCCTGTTTCTTTCCCAATATGCTTATGTTAAAATGTCTGATGTTTCTAGACTGTTCTACAGCTCTTGAAGGCTCTATAATGTCATTTGTTTGTTTGGTGGCTTATTGAGACAGGGTTTCTCTGTAGCTTTGGAACCTATCCTGGAACTAGCTCTTGTAGACCAGTTTATCCTCAAACTCACAGAGATCCGCCTGCCTCTGCCTCCCGAGTGCTGGGATTAAAGGTGTGTACCACCGCTGCCTGGATATACTGTTTATTTTTTAACTTTTTTTAATTGCATTTTCTGGGAGTTCTTTGTTTTTGGAGACAGCTGTCTGACCTAGAGCTTGCTAAGTAGACCAGGCTGGCTTTGAACCCACAGAGGTCCACTGCCTCTGCCTACCAAATGCTGGAATTAAAAGCACATGTCACCACACCTTTATATTTCAATATTCAGTGCACCAATTCTTTACTCTTCCATATCGATTATTAAATTGCTAAATTCAATGAATTGGTAACAAAAAGCAGTTTTCATCTCTGTTAATGTGTTTTGTTGTTCAGTAATGCCACTGAATCGTTTCCAATGGTTTCTATTTCTTACTGAGATTATGTAGCTTATCTTATATGATGTCTACCTTTTACTTTAGATCTTTTTTTTTAACTTTAGATCCTTTAAAGCATTAACCACAGTTACCATCTCCAAGTTCTAATGTGTATGTATCCATTAGGGGCATATTTAGTTCTAATGATATTTTCAGCTCTTCATACTGAGATTATATATTTTTTCCCCTTTGCCTTTTTTAGATGCTGCATAATTTCCCTCTTGTCATCTCTGGGCGCCACATGAGGTTTTTTTTCTTGTTATAATAAATCGATACTAAGGTCATTTATATCCCCAGTGTGTGGAGATGACCTGTCTTTTTCCTGAACCTTTACTGTGAAGGGTTACGTTAATCTAAGCAGGAACTGGGTTGAAGTTTCTTGTTGGTACTTCCAGTGTGTAGAGGCTTCAAGTCCTTCATATGTGTGCTGTGAGATGGTATACCAGGGTGATTTCTGGGGATGTAGTCTCCTTTTGACCTTGAGTGGATCCAGTGCTTCAGCCTCCTGGACTTTTCCCATTTTGACCCTGAGTGGATCAGTCTTGCAGCCCTCCTGGACATTTCCCACGGTTCCTTACACTGCATCCTTGCTAGAAGGTAGAAGGTCTGAGAAAGGAGAAGAGGTGAGGTTGGGACCCAGAGATGTGACCTTCACAGAGTTCCTGCTCTAGTCAGAAGGCCACGCTCTTTCCTCCCCTTCCCTTTCTTACCCGTGACCTTACTTTGTTCCGAGGGCAGACAAAGAACGTGGCTTGCCAAATTAGAGGAGGCTGCTGTGCTCCTTCACAGCCACACCTGGGAAAACTCTCTTAGAATTCTTTCCCTACGGCAATACGCGACCAGTCTAAGACCTGAAGGTAAATCCTGCAAGAGAGAACTGCACATTGTCCCATCAGCCAGCATTCAGCTGTCAGCAGCTTGCTAAGAATTTCCTACTGGACCTCTTAGTGACCCAGGCAGCAGTCAGTGGCTGTTGTCCTGATTGAGTCTACCTCCTACTGGCTGTAGCCTAAGGTCACGGGTAAGAAAGGGGAGGGGAGCAGAGCTGACAGAGAACTTGGCCTCCAGACTAGAGCTGGACTGTTTGTGAAGGTTACACCTCTGAGTCCCAGCCCCACCGCTTCTCCTTTCTCTGGTCCTGTTTCACCTTTCTACTTCAACTCTCTGATGAGCACAGAACGAGTCCTTAGTTTGAAGTTCATCTTACTATATCCTCTTGCGAGAGTAGGAGAAACACTCCAGTTCTCCACGCTGAAAGGGGAAATCTGGCTTGGCGTTTTAATTAACAGGTTCCCTAGCTGAAACAATATAAACAAGCCTATATCAGATTTCCAGTTTTTCCTGTTGCACGTGTCAAACCCAGGGGCCAGAAAAAATGTCTTGGCCACACATAGGGCAGCTCTATGTGGAGTCCAGGACTAGCTTCAAATCACGGTGAGTCTTTTCCTCAGCAGGTATGGGTGTCAATACATTGTTGATGGGGTGGAATAGGAAGTCAGAAAAAAGTAGGGGGCAATGGAAAGAGAAGGAAGACCCTCACCCCAGAATCTAAAACCTGCTGTACATTTCCCACTGGCTGAGAATCCAGAACTTCCACACAACTGATGAAGGAAAAGTTACCAACGTGAAAACAATGCTTGTTTTCCTGAGGTTTATAAGATAAAGGCCTATCTTATACGAGCATTGTGCTGGCTAGTCTTAGGTCAACTTGACACGCTGGCTAGAGTTATCTGAAGGGAGGGAACCTCAGTTGAGAAAATGCCTCCGTAAGATCTAGTTGTCAGGCATTTTCTTTATTGGTGATTGATGGGGGAGGACCCAGCCCTTTGTGGGTAGTGCCATCCCTACACTGGTGGTCCTAGGTTCTGTAAGAAAGCAAGCAGAGCCAGCCACAGGGAGCAAGCCAGTAAGCAGCCCTCTTTCCCAGCCTCGGCATCAACTCCTGTCTCCAGAGTCTTTCCCTGTTTGAGTTCTTGTCCTGACTTCCTTCAGTGATGAACAGTGCTATGGAAGTGTCAGCTGAATAAACCCTTTCCTCCCCGGTTTGCTCTTCAGTCATAGTTTTTCATTGCAGCAATGGAAACGCTAAGACAAGTATTAAAGACAATTAACTACCAGGACTTCCAAGACCTTTGAGTTTAATATATCAGCGTTCCTCTTTCATCTCTTAAACCTGAGTGATGCACCTGACCAAACCACCTACCTCATTGTTTCGTTACTGAACGGGGATTCCTTAAGACGAGAGAAAGAAGCAGACCAGCCCATATTTCAAACTGAATTTTTAAACTCTACTTAGTTTTTGAAAGTGGGTATAACATACATATTTTGAGCCATGTATTTTAAAGGGCCCAGAATTGTATCTGTTATTAAGACACTGTGCCTCCCCTCCGCACTGGACCCTAAAGCCTGTGCTCCCGCTTACCTCTGTCCTTACTCTGTGAATGCAGCTCTGTTCCATACTGACTCATCCTGAAAGCCTTTTCCACAGTAACGTCAGGATCCTGGTTCCACCTCTGGGTCTGCTTCAGTCTCTTCCTCCTTAGTCAACTGTATTCGAATGTTATCTGATACTTGGTTGCTAGGCAACAATGTCTTATTAAGAAACTCTGCATTCTTCAGTTTCTCTCATTTGCATTTTATTTGAGTTTAAGAGAGTTTTTTTTTTTTTTACAAGTCACGGGGAATAAAACAAACACTTTCTAAAGACCTTCTGGAAAACCAGACTTTTCTTGAGTGGAAAGATTTAACAGACAGAAAATTACCATTTCTGTTTCATCAGCTCCTCTAGGTTCGGCCGTGGCGAAGGACCCATTCCAAGAGCAAATGTATCATGATTGGAAATGGTTTAAGAATGAATCGAAGTTGTTGGAAGCTTTTTATAACCTAGATTCCACGTTTACAATCGCTTGAAAATCGTTCTGAGAAGTGGGGAGTTTAGGCTTTTCTCTCATTCCAGTTTCCTTTTAAAAAACAAAAGCACAGATGAAGAACATACAGTTTTAAAGAGAGTTGTATTCCAGTGCAGAGTTTAACAAATTTCTTGTGGCAAAAGACAAAGTAGAAACTTTGTTTGCAGCCATGTGGTTTCTGTCAGGAGTACTAAACTATGGGGTAGACATAAAATCAGCCGTGCGTCTGTCAAACAATCGTGACTCTGTCCCAGCTAAATTTTATTGACAAAAGCAGGAAGCCAACCAACCCATGGGCCAGAGTTTGATGAGTTCTGAGTTACAAAAAGTGAAAAATTTAAACCAGGAGCATGTCTGTAATCCTGGCCCGTGGGAAGCAGAGGCAGGAAAGTTAAAAGTTACAGCCCAGCCTAAGTTTCTAAGCAAATTCTTAAGAGAGATAGAGGGATGGAGGTGTGAGGGGTGAGCTATCAAAGTCTCCTGTCCCACAATTAGAGAAAATATTATAAATATAATATTTTTCTTCCTTCTTGTCATCTTCCCTCCCCCATTTTTAAAAGATAAAGTCTCTTGAATTCCAGGCTAGTCTCACGAGACTTTGAATTCTTTCTTTTTTTTTTTTTTGCTATAAATTCTTGACCATTTTGCCTCTACCATATAAGTGTCTACCATTCCATTTTCTATTTCTTGATTTGATAATTTTACATGATTTCTACTGTTTCCTTTGTGAAATATGTGAAAGCTGCCTCCTATTACCTTTTCTTCCCTACAACTCTGCATTGGATGAGTGTGTTCACATGTTCGTGTATGTGTGCACATGTGTGCATGTTTGTGTGTGTGTAAGACAGAAAGGCACGCGCGCACACACACACACACACAGAGAGAGAGAGAGAGAGAGAGAGAGAGGGAGGGTCAGAGGTCAATATCCAGTATCTTTTTCTGTCATTCTCCACCTTAGTTTTTGAAACAGGGTCTCTCATGGTGCTGGTTTAAATGGCTCCCGTAGACTCATGTTTGAAATATTGGTCTCCAATTGATGGAATTGTTTGGGAAGGATTAAGAATGTGGCCTCATTGTAGGAGGTGTATCACTGCTTTCTCTGTCTCTCTGCCTTTACCTTGGAGCAGGATGTAAGTTCTCAGCTACTGCTCCATTGCCATGCTTGACTTCCTGGACTCTAACCCTCTTGAACTATGAGCCCAATAAACTCTTATCTTTATAAGTTGCCTTGGTCACGGTGTCTCTTCACAGCAATAGAAAAATAACCAAGACATTCACTGAACCTAAAGTTCAGCAATTTAGCCAGACTAGCTGGCTAGTCAGTTTCAACGGCTCCATGTCTACCTCCCCAGTGCTGGGGTTACAGGCTCACACTGCTGTACTTAGCTTTGTTCATGGATGCTGTGGGTCTGAATTCCAGTCTTCATGCTTTTAGGATGGCACTTGACTGACCAAATCGTCTCACCCGCTTGTCTTTATAAATACACATACTTATGGATTTTCTGTGTGCTTATAACTCGGCTGTTTCTTCCTTGATTAGCAGGTGTTGTGATGTGGGAAATCCTGCCATCCTTCATCACCTCACCCTTCTCCACAGTGACGCCAAACCATTGTCAGCTCCAGGGTTATTTTTTTTTTGGCAAGATCCGTGCTATAATGTTTGCATTCTGTCAGCATATTAAGTAGGTCCTTGGCATTCTGCCAGAGTTAGTTCTAAACACCATGACACACAAAAAACAACATTTACAATATTTCAATTAAGTAAATAATAGTCATGGAAGAACTAGATAGTGTGCTTAGAGAAATAAATATAACCCACCCGCACTCAACACACCCCTGAGGTGAATGCGCCATGCATCCCAGCCATGCAGGTGGATATTTCTCAGGCTCCAACAAATTGTCAAGATTAAGTTCCCCTTCAGCTTTCAGTCTCTTCCTATTAGTAACCTTCAGCTGGCCCTCACTCCCCTCCTCACTTTCTCCTTGAGATAGGGTTTCTTAAGTATGGCCTCAGTCAGGCCCATGCTGGAATTACAGACCTGCCTCAGGAGTTCTTGCTGCTTTCAGCTCCCCCCTTTTTGTTCTCCAATTTATCATACAACATTCTAAGATACCAACACTTCTTGCATTCTTTTTCCTTTCCCTGGGAACCATCACTTGTCTTAGTTCTCCAAGCTGTTGGCTTTGCTCAAAGCTGTCATGGTTATATGGATGGATGGATGGATGGATGGATGGATGGATGGATGGATGGATGGATGGATGGATGAAAGTCAGTCTGATCTGAAAAGTATATGGTGGGTTCCCCTATATGTGGATAGCTCTTTTCTCCCCAAACTCCATTTCTGGGGTAGGAAAACCAAATCCATGTTCAGGGAAGGTGAACTAATGTCTCCATTTCAGAATGAAAAGGGGTGAACCAGCTACCTCCTACACACAAATGCTCCAATAAATAATTTCTTTTGAGTGTTTTGTCTTTTTGTTTTTCATTAGTGTCTTCTATTAAATCTCTTTACTGGGGGCCACAGGAAATTTGACAGCATCCTTCATACATCATATCTACTTCCCATCTTCCAGAATTCTGCCAAAATCTGGCCTGCCTCTGGTACCTTTATTTGCTTCTCTTTCATGGAATTCTGCTGTGTTCGATACTGTTTTTGGTTTGTTTGTGGTGTGGGACAATGGTCTGTATTCTGTCAATTATATTTTAAATAAATGCT
>LOEQ01000256.1:150812-161203 GCA_001685075.1 Bramus lutescens | reverse complement strand
CAACCAGACAGGAAGTAGAGGCAGGTCAATGAGAACAGGAGAATTCTGGGAAGATGAAAGCTTGGTCCATAGTCCTGTCCCAGCCACAGAAGAAGCAGGATGTGACTGCCCCGTTGAATGAGGTACCGAGCCACGTGACTAACATAGATAAAAATAACGGGCGAATATTAGTTGTATAAGTTAATAAGAAGCCTGAGATACTCGCCCAATCAGTTTATAGTTAATGTAGACCTCTGTTGTGATTTCTTTGGGACTTAACGACTGCGGGAACCAGGCAGGACAGAAAACCGCAGCCAACATGTTTGTTTATTTTGGGGTTTTTTGTTGTTGTTGTTGTTTTTCAAGAGAGGGTTTCTCTTACAGCATTCTCAGCAGCCTTCTGGGAAAGAGGCAAGACCATGAATGTGGTTGCCCTCTGTCTCAGCTTCTCTTTTCTAAACAATCACAGCTGGCTACCCTGAACACCTAAAGGTCCATTTACCCCTAGTTCAAATACAGGAACTACCTTTGACAAAAACTTAAACTGCAATTCATACAAATGCACAGTAAGCACTATGCAAAGAGAGAAAGAGAGCTCTAAATAGGACGTCTCCATCAAATCCCCCTTTTCAGAGCTCAGGGAACCCAGCTGAAGAGGAAATGGAAAGAGTATAAGAGCCAGAGGGGGTGGAGGACACCAGGAGAACAAGGCTCTCTGAATTAACAGGAGCAAAGCTCATCTAAGTCACAGAGACTGGAGTGGCAGGCCTAGGGCTGACATGGGTCTGCCCCAGATCCTCTGCACATATATTACAGCTTTCGGTTTAGTATTTTTATGGGACTTCTGAGTGTGTGAATAAATGGGCCTCTGATTCTTTTTTGTTTTGTTTGTTTTATGAGACAGGGTTTCTCGATATAACAGTCCTAGCTGTCCTGGAACTAGCTCTTGTAGATCAGGCTGGCCTCGAACTCACGGAGATCCGCCTGCCTCTCCCTCCCAATTGCTGGGATTAAAGGTGTGTGCCACTACCGCCCGGCTGGCCTCTGATTCTTGTGCTTGCTCTTGGGGCTCTTTTCCTTTTGTTGATTTGCCTTGCCCAACTTCAATGTGATGACTTTTGTTTTAGCTTATTATATTTTATTTTGTTTAAAAAAAGAAATAAACAACAACAAAAGAAACCCAAATATGATGTGGATAGTCTTAGCTTCACAGAAAGTAATTGTTTATGTTTGTCTGTTGCCTGAAAATAAAGAATGCTGATTTATTTATTTATAGACAGGGTCAGCTATTATACCACAGTCTGGCCCCAAACTTACTATGGAGCCAGAGCTGGCCTTGAACTTGTGGAAATCCTCCTGCCTTAGTCTCCTAGGTGCTGTGATTACAGGTGTGAGTCTGTGTGTGTAAGAATGTGCTTGTATAAGAGGAGAGGTGTGGGGCTGCAGATTTAGTTCAGAAGTAGAGCTTACACTTAACGTGTACACAAAGCCTTGGTTTCAATCCATAGAATTACACCACGTAAACTGAGCTAAAAAGAGGTGGACCCAGTGATAAAAGTCCAAGCTTAGCAAGCTATGTTCAAGGCCTGGAGCCTATGGTGGAAGTAGAACTTACTCCTGAAGGTTGTCCTCTGACCTCCACACATCCAGGTACCATGGCCCACAAGGCTGAGTGCATGCACCCAAACAGCAATAATAAAACTGGAAGATGGTAAATTTACTATTTGCAAAGGTCTTCCAGACAGGGCTTTGGTTGACTTTTACCTTCTTCACCAAACGGTAAATGATTGATCACAGTTCTTCACGTTTTGGGATATTTGAAAAACTGTGATTAATCCATTAGACAAAATTATTTCTCCTTCCTCCTTGTGTATTGATATTATTGGTCATTTGGCAAAGCAGCCCAAGCTACACTAAGTTAAGAACGGAGCTAACTAACCCCAGCAGGAGTTCCCAGCTCTAAGGTTGCAGCAATCCCAGGCTCCCTGTGCCTGGTAAAGGAGGTCTCTCTCTCTCTCTTTCCTTCTCTCTCTCCCTCTCTCCTCTCCCTGTCTGTTTCCCCCTCTACCTCCCCTTCTCTCCAGGGTCTGCTGTAGCCCATACTGACCTTGAACCCCTTCCTAATCGTGCTAGGATTGTACACACGTGTTATCATCATGGGTTTATACAGTGCCAGGCATCAAACTCAGGACTTCATATGTGCTAGGCAAACACTCTACAACTTTGTTATATATAGCCCCAGCCTTTTCTTACTCTTTTGTTTTGATACAAAATCTCCTAAATTGTCCTATGTTGGTCTTGAATTTTCAATTCTCCTGCCCTAACTTCCCAGGCCCTAGCCATCAGCCTTGGTTGGTGGGTGGGGGGACCTCAGCTAGCATTTGGTGATGGAGTGGGTGTTTCCCTGTGGCTGACCTGGAAACCTAAAAAAGCCCCACTTTGGAGGGACAGTCTTCTAACACTTCTTCCAAGTGACCAGGTGACCTTTGCAGTGTCCAGGAGGTTTAACCCTTGGCCTTCCAAATGGAAAAAGCTGACCTTGAGGGTCTGAGCACAAGAATAAAAGATATGAGCATGCTTCCAGGAATGGAATATTCTCTTCTTGATGAAGAACTATCCAAGCAGCACCAATGAAACCATTTTTAATTAATTGGATCTCTTTACAAATCCAAAGAATAAATTAAATTAATGAATTATCTGAGGCCAGCTGATCTGGAGTCTGCATTTCCCCTGCAAAGACTAGAGATTTATGAGTGCATTTCTGAAGTCATATGATTTAGTGCTGAGGTCTTCTGGGACTCTGATGGTTTCCATCACTGTTAAGGCCATAATTTGACTTGGAGCCTTTTTACAAAATGCACGAACATGTTGCCAAGAATGTTTTCTTTAAGTTGAAAAATGAACAACAAAGGACCTCACCCTTTATTTCCTTAAGCCATCTCTTACACGTCACCTGTCAAGGCCAAGTACTCAACTTGTTCTGTTGAATTAGACTCAGAGAATGCACCCTTCCCATATAGAGGCACACCAGGCTAGGAGCTAACTTTCAGTCATTGTGAAGTCTGAAGAGGAAGAGGAACTATCAGCAGCAGCGTGACCAGGTGAGTTGATTTTACTTGAGTGGGTCTGGGAATTCCCACCCAGCTGGCTAAACATTATTTCTAGATCTCTCTGTGAGGAGATGAGAAGCCTTCTCCTTTTCCTCCTTTTCTGAGATCTTGCATCTCAAGACTTTAACCGGAGTAGAATGTCTGCCTTATGTCTCCAGTCCATGCCTCCGAGCTGTACATAAGCCTTCTCATCCCAGATGGCTCACGGGGAGGCCTCTAGGCCTTCAGAATTATAGGAGCCAACAGACATCACAGCCCACATTCCCCGCTGCACACAGAGACACTCCGTCCCTGGTTTATGACAGGTCAACTTACAAATTCCCAACTTTACCATGGTACAAAAGAGACATAGTACTTGGCAGAAACCACACTTGAGGTTTTGAGTATGTTCTATCCTTGGCTGGACAATGCAGTAGGATGCTGTCATGGGACAGTGAGTGGTTTCCAGTCAGGGACTCATGACTCAGCCAGCATTCCTGTCACCTGGTAATTGAGTGTAATGCTCTTTACATTCCTCAGGCCAGAGCGTTTCCGGCAGTGGGCCTTCATGGTGACCACCCTCCGGCAGTGGGCCTTCATGGTGACCACCATCCAGCAGTGGGCCTTCATGGTGACCACCTATACAACCATTCTGTTCACATTTTTGTCGCTGACTTCAGGAAATTACCATGGTAGTCAGCTACATGATGAGTTTCATTGACTTTGCACAGCTATAGGCTATGGAAGTGCTTGGAGGATGGTTCAGGTAGGCTAGGCTGAACATACTGAACGTTTTCTTATTTTAACTTGGTATTTATTTCTAACTTCAAATGGATTTATCAGGACTTCGCCTCCCTTCAGATAGAGGAGGGCGTTTATGTGTGTACATCTACACAAGTGTGTCTCCCCCCACTGGTTTTGTTTCTCTGGAGACTCCTGGGCAGCACCCACTACCCGAACAGTGGTTTTGAGTACAGGTCTGGCAGGAACAAGTGCCTGTCCTCATGCCAACACTGAGGATTTGCTGGCTTTAACTCATACCTCCCTTGAAAACAGGTTGGTGAGTCAGGGCTACAAGAAAATGTGCCCCACTGAGAGGTGAGCACGCTCTCTGCTCAGATGGGAGAATGAGGCTGTGGGGACCGGCAGATATTCCAAAGTTGGGCGAGTCACTTCCACTTCAGAACTAGAGTTCAGGAACAAAGCCATGGGTGTAACTGAACTTGGAAATTACCTCTGTGGTCTAATCCAGCTTGGAGGAAGATAAAAGTACTCAGACATTATCTGTTGGAAGTTGGACCCCAGCTCAAAAGGAAGGCTTTGTATCCCTCCCCCAATGCAACACACACACACAACACACAACACATTCCTGTGCATACATGAACTTACTCAAGTCCATAAAACACAGGTTGTCACAGGTCTTCTCAAGACAAGCTTTTGGAGTCTTCTACCTTTATCAGAACCAAACCAAAAATAGTCCTGTAGGTTTTTTCCAAAGTCTCATCACCATGGGGAAGTGATGTGGGATTTCCCTCTGTGTGCTGTGATTACCATTAATGAATAAAGAAACTGCTTTGGAGCTATAGCAGAGCAGAATTTAGGTAGGTGGGGAAGACGGAGCTGAATGCTGGGAGGAAGAAGGCAGAAGCAGAGAGACGCCATGGAGCCACCAGCTGAGGGCCTGAGACAGACGTGCTGAAACTTTGCTGGTAGGCCACAAACTCGTGGTGGTGCACAGATTACTAGAAATGGGTTAAATTAAGATGTCTAAGGTAGCCAGATGCCCGGGAACCAGCAAGCGGCTCACTCCCTCCAACAGGGAAGCATATGTAGTTCCTCCATTTGCCAACAGGGAGCTGCACCGTGGGTATCTGGGATTGATAGGAGGGCAGGCCAGATACCTGGAGCTCTCTGTGCCTCCCTAGGTCCTGGATGCCTCCCTAGGTCATTCTTAGCCCCAGGGAACCTGGCAGGCACCTTGGTATTAAACAGTGTAACAAAAAACAGGTACAGCTGCTTCCTGCTCAATTTAAACAATGCATTCCTGGTCCAGGAGCTGGAAAGTTGTGCTGATGTTGGCCCCTAGCACAGTACCCAATTATAAGTCTGGAGTGGAGGATAGTCTCTCCTGCCGCCACTGTTTAATGCCTCTTCTCCCATCCAAGAGTGCCTGAAGTCCTTCCAGGAGGCCCTGTGCCAGCACCCAAACCTCCAAGTCCCTTCTGATCCTTTATCCAGAGAGGGTCACAAACCAAAAAACCAAGACATTTCCATACAGAGGCACATCAACACCTCACTGTGTGTGGCCATGTTTCCAGAGATCACGTGACACAGAAATAATAAAGAGCATGGTCGGGGAGAGGTGGGTGGTGGTAGCTGTGTATTTGCCCAAGGTGGGCCTGGGAAAGCATCATGGAGCAGTCAGGTGTTTCAGACTTTTTTTTAATGTGGCTGGAAAAGGTGGGGTTGGCTGTTAAAGAAAAACTAGGCACGTGTCCCTGGTACCCTATGACATTTTTCATGTCTCCCCAGGCACACAATGTACAGCATTCAGGAGTGTCTGGCCAGGACCCAGGGACCAGGTGTTTCCAAAACCAACAGTTACACCCTCATTCTCTGGAGCTCAGAAGGCCCAGCTTATGTGGCATCCTGAGACACGGCTCTTTCTTTTCACCCCTGAGCCAGGTGCTGGGCATGCCCCGGAAGGAGGAAAGAGGCATTGCGCAAGAGGGTCTCATTCACAGGACAGAGACGTCAAACAAGTCCCATGGTAGAAACAGGATGGTCTTCCCTGTACAGTGACCTGGTGTGACAAATGCCAGGAGAGACAGGCAGAGTGGAGGCTGAATGCTGATGTCCGTCCCTCGAATTCATGAGATGTAACCTCCAATGTGGTGGGATTTTGGAGTGAGGGCATTAGCTGGCTAGGTGTGAGGGTAGAGTCCTTTGGTAGGTGGTTAGGGGTGTGTGTGTGTGTGTGTGTGTGTGTGTGTGTGTGTGTGTGTGTGTGTNNNNGTGTGTGTGTGTGTGTGTGTGTGTGATGCAAAACTCTCCACTCTTCCACCATGTGAGACTCAGCAAGAAAATATCATCTATGGAACCCAGGCTTTGTCAAACACCCAATCTGCTGGACCCTTGATCTTGGACTTCCAGCTCCAGAACTATAAAACATGAATTCCTGGAGTTTATAAACCATCTGATCTATGGCAGTCTGAGCAGATTAAAATTGACATTTGCCATCAAGACTTGGTAGAAAAGTGATTCTACCATGCCTCATTCTCGGGATGCTAACCATGCTTCAGAGTAAACTGCAGTGTGCCACAGGAAAAGAAAGTTCAGGGGTTTAGAATATATCCTAAAAAATCCCCAAAATCCACTATGTATTTTTGTAGCTGGAGTTTTCTTTGGGCCACCATCTGAAAAAAAATGACACATTATGAAAACTTGACCTATAGCTTAGGCTTGTGCCACTGGCTCTTATAACTAAACACGTTTCTATTCATCTACATGTTGCCACATGACTCGTGGCTTTTACCACTCCTCCTGCATGTCTTGCTCCCTCTGCATCTGGCTGACAACTCAACCTTTCTTCTTTCCAGAGTTCTCTCTCTGCCCTGAAGTCCCTCCCACCTGTACCTTCTGCCTAGCTATTGGCCATTCAGCATTTTAAAAATATAATTGCATTTATTTGTATTTTATGTGCATTGGTGTTTGGCCTGCATGTATGTCTGTGTGAGGGTGTCAGATCCCCTGGAACTGGAGTTACAGGCAGATGTGAGCTGCCATGTGGGCGCTGGGAATTAAACCCAGGGCCTCTGGAAGAGCAGCCAGTGCTCCTAACCTCTGAGCCATCTCTCCAGCCCCTGTTCAGCTTTTTATTACACCAATCACAGCAATACATTTTAACACCGTGTACATGAATATTCCACAACATATGTTTACTTGGGATGTCACCATCATCCATATGCTAAGTAGTTCCAATTGAACGTCTCCTTCCAGACCTCCATACTGATGGCAATCTGCCTCCCTAGCTCACCAGGAATCCGGTGGTACCTGCAGGTCTAGCCATATCCCAGCACATGGATCTGCCCTTCCCGTAACGGTCTTTGTGACACTGTAAGGTCCAGAGTTTTGGGGCAAGAGCTCTAAAAGCCTTGAAATGTCTGGAATGACGAGAGATGAATATACTCCCCTTTCCAACAGTCCCTGAGTTTATGGGGTGGGGGAGTAGGGTGCCTCAGAAGGGAGCTGGTTGGAGGAAGAAGTGACCTCATGATTACTGGTAGGAACTTTCAGGCCCATCTGGGGAGCAGAAACTAAATTAATAGCCACTGACCACTGATTTAGTCTTTTGTACCTAAGTAATGGAACCCGTACAAACTCTGCAGATGGTAGGATTTATAATCCTCCAGGTGAAGGAACACATGGAGGTGGGAGAATGTTCTACCTGAAGAGGGCATGAAGGTCCCCGCCCCACCCATACCTGCCCTGGTGTCTTTTTCATCTGGATGTGCCCCAATATTATCCTTAGTAATAAACCAGTAAATATAGACAAGGGCTTTCCTGAGCCCATGAGCTGTTCTAGCAGACCACAATTGTCACTTGGTATCCCAGGAGATGGTTCCAAGACCTCTCTATCCTCTGTGGGTCAGAATTCATGGATGCTCTAGTCCCTTATATATAATAGTGTGGCGTTCAACACAGCCTTGGCACATCTTCCTGCATACTTTAAAGCATGTCTTGACTAGTCATAGCCCCAGATACAATGTCACCACTGCATAAGAAGTTATGCTATAATGTTTGGGAAATTATGACAAAAAGAAAAGCTTGTGCATGTCCCAGAGAAACCCAATCATCCCAGGCCTAACTGCATTGTACACAAAGGATACATTTGCACAAACGCGGACAAGGAAACAAAGCTCAAACCAGCACAGGAAAGAGATCAATGATCTGTGAAATGCCAGGAGGCCACAGCAGGACATGGCAGAACATCTCTTCATTCACAAGGATTCAGTGTGGAACTAAACTTGTGTCAAAGTTGAGTTTTACTTTTTGGATCTCTCTCTCTCTCTCCCCTTGTCTGGAGCAAGGAGTGTTCCTATTGATCACTTATGACATGAAAGAATGAACTGAAAGAGTTGGAATTTGGGGGCCTGAGGAGACTGAATGTGTGAGTGAGAGAGGTAAGAAGAGGGGGTAGCATGGTGCTCAGCGGTGGTGTGTGAACCTGGGTCCCATCCTCAGAACAGGAGGAGGGAGGGAATTAAGAACTCTCAATACAGGCTCTACTTTTTTCCTAGGAGTGCCAGGCACAGAACCCAGGGCCTCATGCACTCTGAGCCCCTGATCCTCTGAACCACATCTCCAGTCCAGCATGGGCATCTACAAGATTACAATTACATCTACAAGACTACAAGATGGATTACAGATAGAGAGTAGCAGAAGCTCAGGGAAACCCTGAGGGACCCCTACACTCAGGGCAGGATAAAAAGAATGGGGCTGGAGGTAAAAGCCGGGAGTGTGTACATGCACCTCCTCAAGATTCAGAATAGAAAGTTGTAGGAGGGCTAAGGACTCAAAGATGTACCCAACCAAACCCTGCCTATTCCCATCCCAGCAATGACTTCAGAGAAGAGGGACAGAAGATACATCTGGAGATGCATATCCTTGGTTTGGATGAGATGGCCTGTCAATCATTGCTGTCCAATGGCTCCCTGGAGAAAGGATGGAAGAAAGAGCTGCTTACATCAAATCACCATGTCCTCGTACATGAAGGAGCAGGTGGTGGGTCCCAGCCTCTTCCCCTCCCTGTCCTGTGCCTATTCTCATTAAGTGATTATTCAAATCATTTATTCATTGTGAACCACATGATCATTGTATTATAATTTGTTTCTTACTATTTTTATTTTTATTACCATATTAGACCTTTACACATGGGGGCCTGTAGAGGACATCTTTGTTTATTAGCTTAAAGCTTAAGATGAATATTTTATACTGGAACATTTCAAATAGGCAGAATAACTCTTAACCCAGTTTTATCTATACTAAAATTTGATTATCTCTATTTCTCTAGCTTCCCAGCTTTGTGCAAATAATCCTTGAAGAACGGGTGTTATCAATTATTAATAGCTAGCAAATTACCATAGAGTCTGATTCTCCCTTAAGTGTGTTTCATAACTGTGGGACAGAGGAAATGGCTCTGTTCCCTCCTGGATCCCATAGTGACAAACAGCCATGGGCACCTGGTCATCCTAGAGTGAACAGCTTCTGCTACCTGGCCCTGCAAGACACCCCAGGGGCATTAGGAACTGCAGGCCTGGGACATGCTCTGAGGCTAAAGAGTGGACCATGTAGCACGGTGACTCGGTTATTGCCTTTGAGCTGGGAGGGGAAGCTGTTGACTTGTCCCTCCCACTGTTCATGTATAAGTTCTTCTCTCCAGGTTCTTTTGTGGAAGACTTAAGGCCAGGACCCCAGAATGTAACCGAATTTGCAAATGGGGCCATTTAAAGAGTGACTGAGCCAAAATGAAGGGACTTTAATCCAGTTTCATAGATGTTCTTATAAAGAAGGAGAAATTGGGTGCTGGAGAGACAGCCTGGTGGTTAGAGTCACTTGCCTTTTGAAGGACTGGAGTTTGTTTCCCACCATCCATAACAAGTAGCTCACAACCACCTGTAACTCTAGCTCTGGCAGGAGGTCTAATATCCTCTCTTGACCCCCTCAGGCATCTGAACTTGTGTGTGTGTGTGTGTGTGTGCACGTGTGCACGCATGTGTGTGCACACACACAAATGAAATAAAAATTTGTTGTTTTTAAAAAGGAAAAAATTTGAACATAGGCCATATGGAAGGAAGACCACTGAGTCTCGAGGAGACGGCTACCTGCATGTCAAGGAAAGACTCAAGCAAAATCCACCAGCTGGCAGAATCTTCAGGTTTCCAGACTGAGAGAGAAAACATGCCTACTGCTTCAACCCCCAAGTCATGGACTTTGTTAAGGTAACTTGAGCAAAGGGACACACCATTTCCCACTAGAAGTGGGAATGTCATTTCACCCCACTTCCTTCTACACATCCACCTCCCCCAGTTTGGCCCTTATGTGGCTCTTATTCCTTTCTCCATTTAAAACATTGTTTGTAGCCAGGTCTGGCTGCACACACTTGTAGCTCTAGTACTCAGGATGTAAGGGAAGGAGGATGCAGAGTTCCCGACCAGCCTGAGCTAAGCTTGAAGATCTTGTCTCAAAATGCAAAAATAATATGAATAGGGGGCTGGAGAGATGGCTCAGAGGTTAAGAGCATTGACTGCTCTTTCAGAGGTC
>LOEQ01000256.1:139050-150740 GCA_001685075.1 Bramus lutescens | reverse complement strand
TAATGAGATCTGGTGCCCTCTTCTGGCATTCAGACATACAAGGAAGGAATGATGTATACATAATAAATAATAAATAAATCTAAAAAAAATACAAATAAAGTTCCAAAGCAGCTGTGCTTTGGAGAATCCTCATGGAAAAGGCTGCAACAGGTAAATTTGGCCTGCCCAGATGATAAGGCACCTGTTTGGGGACACTTTGTATCTCACCATCTTCACGGAAGCAGTAACTGATAAAGAAAACAGAGGAGTCCATTCCTCACCTAGTCTGCTCTCCTCCAGTACAAAATATCCTATTCCACCCCAGGGTGTATCCAGAGATCACTTTTAACAAGGACATAGTCCTCTTAGAGTCCTTTTTGAACACTGATCTGCTCATTAAGGAATTCAATGTTAATACCAGCAGGCTTCTCAGTCCACATCCCAGCTGCTTTCTTAGCCTGGAATTCCCCGATCCTAAAGAACAAACTGACCTGTCTTATCATAACCAAGCCTGGAGACACCACTGGTCTGGTCAGGTTGAAAAAAAGGCCTCAGAGGACCAACCTGGTGGGCTAGAAATGGCTGGGCTACCCTCATCACATGACAAAATAATCTGGGCAAAAGAATAGTTCAGTGAACAGAAGCTCTGTAAGGGCACTTGCTGTACAATTACAAGGACTTGGGCTCAGGTCCTCAGCAGCCACATAAGAAGCTGGGAGTGGCTATGCCTGCTGGGAGCCTCAGCACTGGGACTGGGGGTGAGGTGGGGCCTTAGACAGGAGGATCTCTGGGGCTTGCTGAGCTCTTTGAACACCTGAACTACCTTCTTGTCTCCTATGCATCATTGCTTTGTTGTATGTGGTGGTCACAGAGGCTTCTGCAAGAGCTCAAGATTTGTTAGTGACCACCATAGCCAACAGAGTAACGATCCACTGCTGTGGGACAATGGTCTTGTACCCTGTAAAGATTTGTTACTTGCATTTTAATAAAATGCTGATTGGCCAGTAGCCAGGCAGGAAGTATAGGTGGGGCAACCAGAACAGGAGAATTCTGGGAGGAGAAAAGGCTGAGTCTGCAGTTGTCACAGAGGAAGCAAGATGAGAATGCCTCACTGATAAAAGGTACCAAGCCATGTGGCTAACACAGACAAGAATTATGGGTTAATGTAAGTTATAAGAGTTAATAAGAGGCTTGAGCCAATAGGCCAACCAGAATGTAGGCCTCTGTGTGTTTCTTTGGGACTGAAGGGCTGTGGGACCATATGGGACAGAAACCTCTGGCAACAATCCACAGGAGACAAGAAGGTAACTCGGGTGTTCAACACTGTTAGTTTCTGCCATAGCAGCAGCCTGCCTCTGTTGCCAAAGCAGTTACATCATCACCTGTTGTCAGGTGCCTTTCCACCATCAGCTATGTGATATGTGTACCCCTTAAAGGTGCCTGCCCAAGCACAGCTCTCTCTTGTCTCCCTTGCCTCTTGTTCCTCTTCTTCTTCCTCTTGACTGTCTTTCTTTCTGCCTGCCTCTCTCATGTGCCCACTCCAACACAGGCTTTTGCTGGCCCTCTCCCCCCATAAACCTCTTGTACTCTGTTGCACTTGGTGTGTCTGCTTAGTGGCATACCTTGGCAGAGCCCACCAAAAGGTACCCACTTTGCCTTTCTTTTTTATTTATCATTACAAACAGGACTAAGTAGCCAGTGTTAGTTCAAACTTCGGGAGTCTGATGCCAAGTAATTTATTTTAGGCATATTCAAGCACTAAATTTGGTGCACAAAATTTTTCTGGTGATAATTAACTCAATCTCATGTGCACATTAAAACTTAAGACATGATTACATCAGATGTAAAGTATGTATAACATCTTCCATAAAGGTGGGGTCTAGGCCTGGAGGGATGGCTCAGCCATTAAAGGCTAGGCTCACAACCAAAAGTATAAAAGATGGGACCTAGAGATTGACTATATGTGACACCTTCCACCAAGATAGGTTCTATAGATTGACAACCTCATAATAACAGTCTGGGGGAGGATCTGATACAGTCTCAGCCACACAGATAGTGCAAAGGTCACCAAGCTATTAATCATATCTGTTCCTAGCCAGTGGAAAACAGGTTATGCATCACTTCCTTTGAAGGAACAGCCCTGTGTGTTTAACATTCCTAGTTCCCCTAATGCTTATTGTGAGCACAAGAACCTCTATGTCTCCCACAACCTCTGTGTCTCCCACAACCTCTGTGTCTCCCAGTTAGAGTAGGAGACCCTGTTTCCAAGGAATGAGGCTGAGAGAGCTAGAGGAACCCATGGGCATATGCCCATGCCTGCATACATGTATACACGGATACACCACATTAATTAATTGGAGTAATACTATACCTTTATGGCTGGAAAAAACCAGACAAAAAAACTCTTAACTATTAATTATTGTCCTTGAGGGGAAAACTCATTTTAGGAGGGGCTCTACACAGCACAGCTTTATATATCACACTCTGCCAGCACGAACATGCATTTTTAAACACACTCCCCCAGACTTACCCCAACAAGTAAATGGTATGAGATCCAGTTATTGTTAGGTTCCTGACAGCCTTGCCATGTTTGCCTACCCTGAGGCATGAGAGATGTATGGGTTCAGATGGTCTGGGGAGCAGGAGGGAGACACTAAAGTGCTAAATTTACCATTTGGCATTCTGGCTCTGCAGACACCAAGCAGCTGGCTGCTGTTCTCCATATTCCAGGATGTCTGCAAGGGAAGAAACTTGCCTAACCCTGCTGCAGTCAGATTTACCACACTTGTACAGCCAGCAGAGACAGGGCTCTTTCTTCTCATATGAGAGGACAGGTGGACCTCACCTCAGGAGAGTGAGGGTCTCCCTCCCTCTGTTCACTGCACAGAAACTCTACAGAACAGGCTGGTCTCGAGTGTGAAGGGTGGAATGGGAGAGAGAGAAAGAGAGATAGAACCAGTGTTTCTCAGGCCCTGCCTTCCTGAGACCCACCCTCTGGGGGCCTTCCCCCACTTTCCTCTCTCCTTTGTGTAACAGTGTGTAAGTCAGGAAGAAGGGAAAGATTGGGAATTCAGACAGCTGCAATCCTACCAACAGCTTTCAAATCACAGAGTCTTAATCTAAAAAATGGCACTTTAAGAAGACTAGAAAGCCCAATGACCCTCAACACAACTCAAAAGAATCAACTGTCCATTCAATTCATCTAGCACCACATGGAGCCCACCTTATGCATGAATTTCTCTTTCCTTTTCCCTTCTTTCTTTATTCTTTCTTTCTTTCTTTCTTTCCTTCCTTCCTTCCTTTCCTTTCCTTCCTTCCTTCCTTCCTTCCTTCCTTCCTTTCCTTTTTTTTTTGTTTTTGTTTTTTGAGATTGGGTTTCTCTGTGTGTAGCCCTGGCTGTCCTGGAACTCACAACATAGATGAGGCTGGCCTCAAACTCACCAAGATCCACCTGGATCTGCTTCCCAAGTGCTGGGATTAAAGACGAGTTTCCTGGCCATGCATGAATTTCTTAAATTTCCTACTTATAACCCCATTTTGCCTGAAAAACTTTTACATGGCTGCATGCACATAGATAATGTAGGCAGAGTTTTTCTGTGGCCTAAGAGTTGCTCCTAAATATCCACTTGGAGACTTAATATTAATTACAAATGCTCAGCCGGTAGCTCAGGCTGGTTACTAGTTAACTCATATTTTAAATTAACCCATATTTCTTATCCACTCTCTGCCACGTAGCTGTTCCTTCTTTCAACATGGCACATTCATCTTGTTTCTCTCTGTGTCTCCTGGGATTCCCTCTAACTCCGCCCTTCTACTTTCCTCCTCTCTGCCCCCCAAATCCTGCCTAACTATTGGCCAATCAGCTTCTTATTAACAGTGAGAACAACACATTTTCACTGTGTACAGAAGGATTATTCCACAGCATAGATAGTCTGTATAAAATAGGTGTACAAATCAAATATTTATGGATAATCGTAAGGGAACTTACTTTAAAAGAATCACTTGATATACATATAACTTTGCCATTTATTAAAAAAGCAAATTTGCATACTAATGAGATAGGATGTGCTTATTTTACATAAAGAATTACATCTTGCAGGTATGGTAACACATGCCTTTAATTCAAGCATTATGGAGTCAGAAGCAGGTGGCTCTTGGAACTGAAGGCCAGCCAGGGTTACACAGTGAGACCCTGTCTTGGCTCTTCATGCACACCAAATTCAATCTTGGCTGTTAGCTGTTGCAGGGTATATAGAGTGTCTCCAATATTGGCAATGTCTTTTAGAGTTGATCAATATCATGACTTTACAAACATCAATGCCAGGAACACCATTTCACATAGACACCTATTACAAAATGGCAGAAGGATGTTTAGGGCTATTTCAGAAATTGTTGGAAATGGTATCCTAATCCCAAGCCAAAGTTCAGTTAATGATTGTTTTATGAGATGCAAGTCAGCAACTCAAACAGTAAGTTTTAAAATTAAATATTCAATCCTGGTATAATCCACAGGATATACTACAGATATATGCTGAGGCCTGATGGTAGGGAAATGTTTAATGTCTCTGTGCTTCCATAAAAGCAGGAAACTGTGTCCAGTAGAATAGTGTAATCCATAATGCTCAATAATATTGAATCTAAGATGAGGTGTTTCAGGCACCATTCATTGGTATTACATGGTGTGTTGACATGTATAGTGTGATGTGCCTGTGTTGTGTGTTCGGAACAAGTCTGAGGTGAAGTCCATTGAAATGTGGCCTCCCGATGGCACAAGCACCTTAGATTCATCTCACATTTGATTGGGAATTAATTTTTGGTCATTGCGTGTTTAGAAACCTTTATTGTTGCTAAGTATTTTGTGACACTTGTAACAGGGCCCCAGACCTTATTAGGCCCCCAGACCTTAGCACAACTGACTCCATAATGGAAGTGCCATTCAGGCTGTAAAACTCAGCATGTAGATAGTGCCACCTGTCAAAAATGAAAACAGAACTAATCCATCAAAGTCCATGTTTTAAGAAAGTCTCTAAATGTACCAACTTTGCTCTTTGGCTTCATTAGTTTTGCTTCTGGCTAATTGTTCTTGTTAACTGAAGTATGTCAGCCCAGAACCTGTTGTTTGTGCTTAAACTCTCACCCTGGGAAAGGCTCAGGGTTACACTAAGATCCCGAGTGTTTAATGTAGTCACCAGCCAGCTAATAAAGACTTTCTATTGGCCTAGACCCATGCTTGAGCCATCTTCTCTGGTGAATATCCCATAAGAATGTTTGCATTCAGCTATGCAACCTGAAATGACATTTTACCTTATCCACCATGTCTTTGTGTGAATGGGGGTGGCTAGGACCCACGGCTGTGTTCTTAGTGGACAGCATCGGCATAGAAGGGACCAAGGCTCTGGATTGGATTTCTGCTTTTATCCTAGATCTGTTACTTAACACTTCTCTGCCTGAGTCCCTTTATATAAAATGAGATAGTAATGGTAACTCTCTTATGGGATTGATGTGATGAGAATTGAATGTGTTTAGCATGTGACTTTAGCATAGTACATTTAGTGGATTATTAAGATTTGCTGTGTGAACATATGCTCCCCTATCTCTACAGCTTGGAGCTAAAAATTCCTACTTTATGATTATTAAAAACTAGAGGAGACACCAGCATCAAGTGTATGACGCATAGTATTGGCTTGACATTTTGTTCCATTCCCTGGCAATTAAGTAGCACTTTATTTGCTGGGGACAGTAGTTGATACCTATATCATTGGCCTCTAAACACTAGCTAAAATAAGTACTGTATGGAATCACCTACTTTTCTTTGGCACCTATCACTTAGCCTAACGCTTTCCTAACCCAATAAGTCTAAAAGTGGCCAAATGTCAACATGCTTTGCTTGGTACAAAGTAGAGAAGCTCAATAGAAGTAAATTGAATTTAATATAATTTTTGTTATAAATGACCATCCTAGTCCTCAAGGAAGACTATGTTATTCTTCTATATTCTTTGAAAAAGAGGAGAGGCAAATAATAGCATTTTGGGGGGAAACCAATTCAGAAAAGTAAAAAAGTAAGGGTAGCAGAGCTGGAGCAACGACTCAGTAGTTAAGAGTATATATGCAGCTATCTCTTCTTGTGAATGAATCTGACACCCTCTTCTGGCCTCCAAGGCACCTGCGTGTATATGTTATACACACATGCACACATGCGTGCTAAAAAAAAAACCCAACTCTTTTGAAACACAGTAGTGCTTTGGAGATTTCTATAGCTCTCTGGAGGGATCGAGTCTGGAGGCTCTAGACAGTGTCTGTGTTGCTGTGTTGTGTGTTCGTTCCATTTTTACACTTTTTTGGTGTCTTCAAAAGCACCTGATGCCATCGAACTCCATTCTATGCAGTTGTTCTTTGACCTCCAGGTCTCTCTGCCTCCTGTTGTCAGTGGCAACTGTCAGCAATCCTAATCCTGTACTGGGTTGGATTGCTGCCTCTTCTCTTCATTTATCCATGCCCCCTCTTCCATCATCCCTGTTGAGAGGTTCAGATGCACTGGCCCAAGACCAGGCTACTCTGCATGTTCTTTCCTCTGGATACTGCGTTTTCCTGATTGGTTGAAAGGTTTCTGTGATGGCTCTAAACCCTTGGTAGAAGATGTATGAAGAAAATGACAACCTCTGCTTTACCAAACTTAGAACTAGTAGTTAGATTTTTGCAAAGCTAATCCCGCAGGCATGCTGAAGAGAACTACGTGTTTATCCCTGGGGAATAAGCAGTCAGCAGTCCACTCTCACTATGATTGAGAATCTTCCTTTGTGAGGATTAGAGAAACAGCATCACTGGTTTTTGTTTGCATGTTTGTTTGTGTGTATGTTCTTGGTAGCTCTCCTTAAATTACTAACACAATGACAGTTGTTCAGCTTCTCTAACCCCTGGGGCTCCTGGTTTGTGAACACTAATTTAAATGACTCTATAATAAATGTTTTTCCACATTTCTATATTATTAGCCTTCGCATTCCAAATTTTAATGTTGAATCACCACATAACGCAGAGCTCACGTCATTTGTAGCAATTACTGGCCTACGTTAAGCACTCCTGCCTAGGTGCATCCCACCCGGGGCCTAACTTCCTCCAGATGGTCCCTGAAACACCTAGAAACTGCCTCATGATTATCCTCAAGGACTTTATGGGGCTTACCCAGCCCCTTCTCCTTGAAGCTTGGACCCATGGCTGGGTCTCTCTGCCCCACCTTTCTTTCATTTATTGTTTGTCCCATAGTAAACTTCTTCCAGCTGATTGAACCTGGCAGTTGACCAGACGCCTCCTCTGCCAAAGACAGAAGTGTGGTAAAAGCAGGTTGCCTTCTAACAAAGATGAGCTGACCCAGCCACGTGCCATTCTGTAGGGGAACTTCCTCCTTTAGTACTTGATTGCACTGGATTCCCAGAGCTGGACGAGAGCATTCCCCAGCCTTGGTACACTTCCCTTTTGGGGAAATAATCTGACCCACTTGAGTTTCTATAGCCCTAATGACAAGTAGAAGATCTAGAGTCTCACAGAAAAATAAATAGACCCCTCCCTGGGGCTACCACCTGTCTATCCTGCATCTCTCTATTCCTTTGGAAGTGTAGCCCTATCATTTGTTCCTGAGCCAGACGGTGCAGAAATCATCTGGCGTTCATGGTAAGGCCATCAACCGTGGCAGTCTTTCAGAAGAGGACTTTGTAATATATTACATGATCGCTTAAAAACCCTGGAAATTTCCCCTTCCTCTACTAAGCTAATCCTGAAGACATGAGCAGATGTGCAGCAAAAATTCATGTGCAAAAATATCACACAAAATTTCTGTACTGAGAAAATTAAGAGACAGGCTAATTGCCCAAATCAGGATTATATCAGTGCGCCAATATGGCCAAATAGCATATGACCAGTAATTTAGAGTTTTGAGAAATATTTTTAAAATAAAAGAAATTCCAAATTTTTCTAAGGATTTTTCTGGAGTAAGGTATAGGAATTGTGTTAATCAAGGTTCTCTAAAGGAACAGAACTTGCAGAAAAAAATACATGCATTTTTACATACTTGTGTATAGAATTTATATATACATGGTATTTATTAGAGTGGCTCACAGGCTGGGGCCCAGCTACACTAATAATGAATGACTGTCTACAATGAAGGTCCAAGAATATGGTAGCTGTTCAGTCCATGAGGCTGGATGTCTCAGCTGGTCTTCAGTATGTGCCAAATCCTAAAGAAGCGGTTGCTAGTGCTGGTGAAGCAATGGACTTACCAGCAGGAGGGAGAGCAGGCAGGCAAACAGGGAGCCATCTTACCTCTCCCATGGCCTTTCTATAGGCTGCCATCAGAAGGTGCAGCCCAGATTAGAGATGGATCTTCCCACCTCAAAAAACTCTGAACTAAAGGTTTATTTTTGCACCTCAAAAGATCCAGATTAGAAGTGGGTCTTCCCACTTCAAATGAGTTAATTAAGAAAGAAAAGACTCTCTCACATGTATGCCTAGCCATTTGAGTTTTAGGTAATTCCAGACATAGTCAAGTTGACAACCAAGAATAACCATCACAGGAGTTAAGAAAGCACCCATACACATAAAATAAAACAATAGTAATAAAAAACCTAGATTTAAAAAATAAAGAATTTGGGTTTACTACTTGAAAGGACAACATTCCAACTTAGAAAAAGAGAGAAAACATTGTCATGTAGGCATGATTAAGGCAAGCACAAAAATATGGTTACTATTTATCTCTGGGAACCATAATTTTAGCTAGTGATTTCAAAAAATGCATTATTTTATAATTTCCAAATGTGCTACAACAAATGTGTTACTTTCCTAGTCAGAAAAAAAACCAATTATTGATATTTGTTCACAGTAGTAAGGTCCAAAATTTACAAAAACAGAACCAACAAAACCTGTAGCTGGTTGTCTTTAATTGTTCCTTTTCTGACATGTGTAGAAATAAGGGGACACTGGAGCTGAGGAAAGTCTCAGTGTGTAAAGTGCTGGGCGTGCAAATGCAAAGGTCTGAGTTCTAACCCCTAGGAGCTGTGTGAAAGGCTGGGTACATGCCTGAAATCCCAGAACTGGAAAGTAGACACCAGAGGATCCCTGGTGAGGGACCAGCCAGTCTAGTGCATTGGTGAGCTCCAGGCTCAGTGAGAGATCACCGAAATTAAAATTAAAGAGCATTAGGATGACTCAGTAGGTAAAGGTGCTACACTAGCCCAATGACCTGAGCTTGAGCCCTAGAACTCACATGATGGTGGGAGGAAATGACTCCATAAAAACTGCCCTCTCGCCTGTTCGCACGGTCCATGGAGTGAATATTAAGAGTAGTTTAAAAACAATCCAAATTCTCCCTGTTACTGAGAAAGGAATATCCTTCCCCTGCCCTCACCCACCATTTTCAAGGCTAGGAAGCAATTGCAAAGGATGAGAAAATCAATAAGCCTATTCATTGTTGCTAGTATGTATATGTGCATAGGTACATTTACTGGAGCATGAGTGTGCAGCCAGTCTTTTCGGAGCCACATCCTTGAAAAAAGCTGGTTTCCTTTTCCCAGCAGCCACCCACTGTCAATAGCTCCTCAGCTAGGAGTGGGACTCTGTGATCATCTCCCTGCTCCATCCCAGGGTTTTGCCTGGCTTGATCTTTCATGAGTCTCATGCACGGTGTCAAGAACCATGAGTTCTATGTGCTACTGTATCTTGAAAAACACTGTATCATTGTGGTCACCCTTGGCCTCTGATTCTTACAGTACCTCCACCCTGTCTTCTGTGAGATCTCTGGACCTTGGGAGGAGGAGGTCTGATGTTGATGTCCTATTTAGGTTGAGCTTTCTCTACAGTCTCTTATTCTCTGTACATTGACCAGTGAAGGTTGAGAGATGCGTGAGTCTCTAGGTGTAATGATACGACATTGGGAGTCAGTTTCATACTATGCCCATTTAGCAGACTATTAGTAGCTGGTTCTCCCTTGGGGCCTATGACATAGCGAGCCATGGATCCTGACGACAGCAATAGGTATGAGTTCTGTCTTGTACAGTGGGCCCTAGATCTGATCAGAAAGAGGTTGGTTTCTCCTGTAACGCTTGTTCCACTGTTGCACCAGTCAGCCTACTCTGCCAAGCCAGTTGTTACTGTGGTTCACAGGGATCATACTTGGGTAAGAGTGATGATTGCTTTTACCCTCCAGTAGCATGCATAACAGCATCCAAAACCATGAAAACCAATTACTGGGGACAGTTTCCAGGTTGTACCAACTTGATGTCTTCATGTTCACTGACTTAAAGGTGCAGGATTTTCAGCAGTAAGATCTCACCACCAAACTCTGGAGCCCAGCCAAGGGTAATGACAATAGCCTGTAATGCTGTGGGGTGTATGGAAGCCCACTGACCAACAATGCAAAAGAAATAACTCATTACTGACACTAAACGTTTTATTTGCTAGCCTATGAATGTTAGCCTAAGAGGGGCATTTCTTCATCATCGGGCAACTATTTAAACTCTTTCCATATATGTGTGTGTATAGATTTTAGGAGGTTTCCTTACTAGTAGGTTTCACGTGACTTTCTCAAAAGTGTTGAATGCTAGTTATCCCTCCTTCCACTCCCCAACCCAGTCACTATGGAAATCAGTGTGGCAGTTCCTCAGAAAACTAGAAAGATCCAGCTATACCACTGTGGGTATATACCTGAAGGGCTCTACACCCTCCTACAGAGATGCTTGCTTGTCCACGTTCCTTGCTGCTCTGTTCGCAATAGCCAGGAAACAGAAATGGCATAGAGCTCCATCAACTGATGAATGGGTGACCAAAATGTGGTAATTTTATGCAATGAAATATTATTTAATGGTTAAGAAAAGGGAAGTTTTCAGGTACATTGTTAGAGCTGAAAAATAATTATTCTGAGTGAGGAAACCCAGATGCAGAAAGACAAACCTTGCATGTTCTTTCTAATATGTGGATGGCATCTTTGGGTATGTGTATTTATACTGGAGTGCCCATGGAGGTCAGGAAGCTGGTAGGGGACTCTGAGGGGACACTTTGAAGAGAGGAGGAGGTAAGAGTACAAGTGGTGTGAAATGGGAAATAATGGACCGACCACTTCTGATTTTTGCTGTTGCCACAGTGGCCAAGTTAAGATCAAGCAGTCTAGCTGAGTATGGTAGCATATACCTTTAATCCCAGCACTGGGGAGGCAGAGGCAGATGGATCTTTGTGAGTCTAAGGTCAGCCTGGAACTCACAGCAAGTTTCAGGACAGCCAGGGCTACATAGAGAGACCCTGCCTCCAATATATATGTATATATACTGAGCAATCCTTCTATCTCAGTGTCCTCAGAGCTGGGGGTACCATGGTTCCCAGTCCATCTGTGATATTTTTCAGTTACACTTTATTTTGTACTTCTCCTACTTCCTTTTGATAACAAACACAATTTATACAATCCTCACACTAGCCAACTTCACACTAGCCGTCTAGCTGAAAGTTTTGCCTAAATAGTACCAGTTCTTCACCAGCATTGCCTAATTCATCTGAGTAAAGCTGAACAGCCACGACTATCTACAGGAGATGACCGTGGCAGTTTTGTGTGTGTCTGTTACGTTTGGTTCAGTCACCACTATGAGCAAGCTTCTGTCACATCTCTTCCTGTGATGAGGCTGAAGTCATCATCATCCCCATTCTTTGTAGATGATGCTCCCAGCTTTCAGATTAAA
>LOEQ01000256.1:126040-139003 GCA_001685075.1 Bramus lutescens | reverse complement strand
TGTGAAGTCTCTGGGAAGAGCTGCCCAGGCCTCAAACACTACAGTGTCATCCCAAGTAGAATGCAGTGTGAAATCAGCCTTCATCCATCTACATTACCTGGCCCTTAGAACTATACACAGAGGATCTCTTGTCACTATCTGCAGGGCAGAACAATGACCCTTGTATCTTGTGACCCTAAGACCAAGAAAGGGCTGAGAAGATAAACCTGAGCTGGGGGAAACCCAACTATTTTTATATCAATTTTATGATAAGGAAACAGGAAGCCAAAGAAGTCAACCTATTTGCCCAAAGCCATGCTAGGAGCAACATTCTCTTAGGCTGGGCAGCCATGCTTGGTGCTGGAGCAT
Source organism: Bramus lutescens (assembly GCA_001685075.1). Lineage (NCBI taxonomy): Eukaryota > Metazoa > Chordata > Mammalia > Rodentia > Cricetidae > Bramus > Bramus lutescens. The sequence goes on along the minus strand of LOEQ01000256.1, from coordinate 138,655 downwards.
TTGAAAAGTGCTGAGTCTTAGTATGAGTGATGTCCAGACTTGGAAGACTTAGGCTTAAAAAAGAATGCAAACTATCTTGTAGCGATGAGGCAAGCAGGCCTGCTTTTCGTCCTGCCCGGCTCCCGCACGGCTAGGTTATACCCCGAAATAACAACACACAAATTGTATTCATTTAAGCACTGCCTGGCNNCTCTTCTTGGCTAACTCTCACATCTTAATTAACCCATTTCTGTTAATGTATATCTCCACTTGACTGTGGCTTACCGGCATGAGTCTAACCACTGTCCGTCTTGGGTAGGAGAAGCATGGCGTCTGCCTCATTCTGCTTCTTTCTCCCACAATTCTGTTCTGTCTACTCTGTCTATCTAAGCTGCTGTCCTATCAAAAGGCCAAGGCAGTTTCTTTGTTAACCAATGAAAGTAACACATTGACAGATGACCCTCCTACACCACTATCTCATTAACTTGTTTATTTATCCAGAGACATGGCATCAGTGTGTCACCAGCTGGCAATGAGCGCCCGATTTCCTTGGCTCAGCTATGATTGGGCTTAAAGACGTGAGTCACCACAGCAAGGTAATAGCTCATGAGTAGTTACTAAATTTTCTAGTATATGTGTATGTGTGTGTTTGTATGTTTCCATGCACTGAAGTTCATATGTGAGTTCAGGTGCCCACTAGGCATAGCATGTATGTGTGGGAAATGACCCTGGTTGTCAACCCTCACCTTCCACCTTGTTTGAGATTAGGGTCTCTCTGCCTCTGTCAGATCAACTGGCTCTTGAACTTTGATGGGGGGCGGGGCATCTTGCCTTTACCTTCCATCTTGTTCTAGAAGTACCAAGATGGCAGATGTGTACTATGGTACCCGGTTTCTATGTAAATTCTGAAGATTTTAATTTAGGTCTTCATGTTGTGTGACAGCTGTTTTAGCCACCTAGCCTTCTCCTTAGCTCAGTGACTAGTAAGTTTTTACATCAACTATGTAGTTAATGTTTTTGACTACTGAGTTAAGTAAAACATGGCATTTAAATTAATTTTACCCTTTTCATTTTTGTCATTTTAAAGATGATCATTCAATTACTATTGAATTTTTGTGACTCTCAGGATTCAGTCCGAGGGTAACCCATGATAACTAGAAACTTTCAGGTACGAACATGACTCAATTGGTTTTGTGTCGGGTAGCAATGTCACGGAGCAGAAATGACATTAACATGGAGAAAATGGGCATTCCTTTCTGTACTTTGTGCTATGCTGCAAAGACTACATTACTTTACAAACTGAGGACTTGCTGCAAGTCTGTATTCAGCCAGCCCCTGTCAGTTTTCCCAACAGCTTGAATGATCATTAATTGTCAAATTTTTCTTTTAGTAGTATTCAGGGTCAAGCTTGGGGACTGGAGCCTGCTAGGCAAAATTGCCTCTCTGCAGGCCCAGTAACATATTTTTAAAGTAAGGTGTGTACATTGCTTTTTTTTTCTACATATAAAACTGTTACACAGTTACAAGGCTATAAAGTACAGGGCAAACCTAACTTCTGTGTGCACCAGGAAACCAAAAACAACCTGTATGACTCACTTACTGCAATATTTGCTTCAAGGCAGTCGTCTAGAGTGGAAACTTCCATATCTCCTAGATATGCCTAGACTGCCTAAAAGTTTACCAGATAGCCTGTGCTCTCAAAACCCATTTCCTTCCCACTTCCCAACACAACCCCCAACTACCTTGCTTTTGCATACAAGGTCCAGGTGCATTAAAAAACAAACAAACAAACAATAAAAAAAACCAACACTGCTGGTCTGGTGAGATGACTCCATGATAAAGGTGCTTTCTGCTAAGCCTGGCAGCCTGGTGTTCCCTGGAACCCACATAGTAGAAGCTGAGGCTTGCTACCTGTAAGCTGTCCTCTAACCATCCACCCTGCCCCTGTGGTATGCGCACCCTCCCCCCAACATACACAAATAAAAATTGTAAAATAAAACCAAATAAAAAGATACTGTTACATTTCCATCTAGATGGTTGAGGGGGGGGCATGATTTTTTTTTTATTCACGTGTTATTTGCAATCTGAGGATGTAATTTGTGAATAGCGAGTCAGAAATCTGTTAACTGGAGCCAGGATCCCACAGTTGCCTCCCTAAAAGCCCAGGCGTCAGGAGAGTGCACTTATTCATAAGCTCATCCCAGGGGCCAGGGAGGGCTACACTGACATCCAGGCGGGAAGCACACACAAGGTAATTCATTCTCACTGAGCATCAGGGTGTGATGTGAATTATTCATGGATTCCTCCACATCACCCTCGTGTTGAGAGTTGACATCAGAGCAAGGCCCAGAGTACCTACCAGCCCCCCTTCTGAGCATCTAGACTCAATGGGGTCAACGTCCTGGCCTAGGACAAGACCTGTCTTCTCTGTGGCAAACCATAACCCTGCCACTACTATTCATTTTCTTTGTCTCTCTGGCAAAAAAGCCAGGGGACTCATCCAGTTGCAGATTCCCCAACTCTCCAATAACTTAGGAGACTCATGGCTGCTGCATCTCTTTCCACAAAGGACTTTTGGGTGTCATGCAGCAATAGGGTGGCCATGCAATACAAGCAGCCTTTGTAGAATTTTCAAAATTGTCCCATGGCCAGACATAACAAATTCATACAGAGCCCAAATAGGTACACTGATGATGGTCTCAAGCTGTAAGGCAGCAGAGCACTGTGGAAACTTCATCCAAACAGCAAGCACAGCTCCATCTACCCGGCCAGTCGCTGCCAGACACCCAGTAGGTTGTAACCTTGCAAAGATGTGCCCGGCACTGCAAATTTTCTGGTCTTAAAAGGCCAGATTCTCAAACTTCAACATTGACATCTGAATTTTTTTTAATGGTGAGCAGGACAGACCCATCAATTAATTGATTCAGTTTAGCTTGGCTGACTTATGTTTCTCTGATTTTAATTCACTTATTTTTAATCTCTTTCTCTGTGTATGTGGGGGGTGGGGAGATGTGCATGCCACAGCTTGCACATAGAGGTCAGAAGACAATAACCCGTGTCATTCTCAGTTTCTACCTTGCTTGAAGCAGGGTCTCTTGTTTGCTACTGTGTGTGCCAGGCTAGCTGGCCTTCAATCTTCCAGGGAGTCTCATGTTTCCACCTGCATCTCATCATAGGCTCACTAGGATTATAGATGTGTGTTTCTGGGCCTGGCTTCTGCACGGGTTCTTGGGTCCTCATGTTTGCACAACAAATGCTTTAACCACTGAGCCCCAGGTCAACCCACAAATGATAGCTGTTCATGGGAAGGAACTCTAGCCTCTAGTATTGCATATATTTCCTTCCACAGGGCACAACGTTTGTACTAATTATAATTTCCAAGACTAGACACCAATTTACCACGTCCATAGCTGTTCCAGATTGTTCCTTCCCTGTTCTCCTTGTTTCTCAAAGTTCTCTAGACAGGAAGTGAGGAAAAAGCACATGAACAGGAGCCAGGATTGAGCCTTCTCTGATAACATGCCTTCATCTCTAAGAAAATGGGGACCCACTTTTTTTTTTCTATGGTTCATCTTCTGCATGGTATGGCAGAAGCTCCGGAGAAGAGAGAGGGTTGGGTCCGGAAAATCTCTTTGTTTTCAGACAGAGCTAGATCCAGACCCTTTGTCACTGTGTGTGACAGAGACCTCTCCCTGCCGCGTTCCCAGGTCTCTACCTTTCGCTGTCTTTTGCGGTACTCTTCTTTCTCTAGTCTCGATGGCATATGGCATTTTAGACATCTTCAGAGTTAGTCATTCCTCCCCGACTCCTTCTGCCCTACCCACCCACTGTCTGCCCACCTAAGCCTCCCTTCTGTTATTCCCCTCACCCCTTCATATCACTGGCATTCTATACCCACACCAAGGTGGTTCTTGCCCCTCCTCACTTAAGGGTCCCTTTCTAGTTTCCTAGATTCTACATGCACTCCAGATCAAACACACAAATGTAAACATTCAATGCTAGCATCCCATGTGATCTCTCAATGTAATGTTTTCTGTCTCCTTCCATTTACCTGAAGATTTCATATTTCTTTTATAGCTGAATACAATTCCGTTATATCTGGACACTACATTTTCATCATCTATTCATGGATCGGTGGGCACCTGGGCTGTTCCCATCTCCTACCTATTATAAACAGAACAGCAATGAACATGGATGTACGTGTGTCTCTGTAGTAGGAAACAGAGCCCTTTGAGCGTGTGTTCAGGAGTGGTAGAGCTGTACCACATGGTAGATCTATTTCTGGTTTTCTGAGGAACAGTCACACTGATTTCCACTGTGGCTGCACCAATTTGTGCTCCTATCAACAGGGCATAAAGGTCCTCAATACCTAAACCCTTTAAGCAGAATTCAGGTAAATGGCCTTTTGACTTTCACAGACAGCTTGTTTAGCTGTTTTTCCTTTTCCCATCACATTGATACACAAATTAATTTTGGGTGGCAAGACATAGATCCAGATTGCTTTTTATTTTTAGTTGACAAAAGCTACATATTTACAGTATACAACATATTTTGTGTATGTACACATTGTAGACTGGGTCCATCAAGATAAACATCTGCAACATATTCTCTTAGCTATTTTCAAGTATATTATATTGTCTTAGTCACTAGTCTATTGCTGTGAAGAGACACCATGACCAGGGCAACTCTTATAAAACAAAGAAAGCATTTAATTGAGGGTTTGCTTACAATTTCAGAGGTTTAGTCCATGATTGTCATGGCAGGAGGAATGGCAGGCATGTTGCTGGAGAAACACATCCTGATTGTCAGGCAGAGACAGAAACCCTGGGCTTGACTTGGAATTTTGAACCCTCAAAGCCCACCTACAGGGACCTTCTAACAAGTACACATCTCCCAACCTTTCTAATCCTTTCAGTGCCGTTCCCTGGTGACTAAGCATTCAAATATATGATCTTATAGGGGCATTCTTATTGAAACCACCACAGATATATCGGTATTCATTTTAGTCATCAAACTGCAGATAAGCAGGATGGTGGTGGCTGCAGACACACCTTTAATCCCAGCACTCAGGGAGGCAGAAGCAGGCAGATCTTTGTGAGTTTGAGGCCAGCATGGTTTACAGAGCAAGTACCAGGACAGGCTCCAATGCTACACACAGAAACTCTGTCTCAAAAAAACCTAAAAACAACAACAAAAACAAAACAAAAAAGTACTGCCAATAAGTCTCTTGGATTTGTTCCTTGTGTCTAAAAGGCAGTTTGTGTCCTTGGGCTAACATCTGTGCTTTTCCCTCCCACTCTCCTGCTCATGGGCCTCGGAACCACTACCCTTCTCCATGCTGGTAGGAGGTCAGCCTTCTCAGCGTCCACACACAACTGGGATCCTGCACTGTGGGATTTGTCTTATTTCACTTAGCCCCATGTTGGCAATGGCAGGATTTGGTTCTTTTCCCAGGCCAAAGTGTATTTCATCCCACAGACACCCCGTGTTTAAATACTCCCTCATCCATTAGATTGCCTCAGCATCTTGACTGCTGTGAATAACACCACAATTAACGTGGGAGTGCAGCTGTCTCTTCAACACCCGGATTTTATCTCCTTTGAATAAAAACCCAGTAGTGAGATTGATAGATCACAGGGTGGCTCTGGTTTCAATTTTCCAAGGAGCCTCCGTTCTGTCTCCCACAATTTACTGATTTACACTACCACTGGGAGTGCAATGGGGTACTCTGCTCTTCTCATAGACTGTACTCTGTCAGTGCTCGCCAGTCACAATTTTGGGAACTACACTATTATTGCAATAAATGTTCATTTTGGGGAATTAAAAGAAGACAGTTGCATTTTCAGGAAATAGGCCGAGAAACAATTAATGAAGCAATGTCTGTATGCACGCAAGTCCCAACACGCTGCAGGGAGTTTGTTGGGGTCATCCACTTGTAGCCCACATGGAGAGTCAATTTTTTTTTTGCTAAATATTGTTCTAATTGAATACTTCCTTTTGCCACCAATACTGTCCTAATTATCACAGTGAGGTTAGACAGTATGCTGCCAATAAAAACATACTACATGCACAGCCAATATGATCTCTGCCAGGTTTGTGGGCCTCAAGAACTTTTATAATTCACCCAGGGTGGGTATTTCTGCCTCCCAGTCAAGATGGCACCACCATGTATCTGTCATTACTGCAATCATAGCGTGTGACTTCCAGAGCCTTCTGGCGTCATTTGGTGTTGCAGGGAGCTCTTTCCTTAAGTACTTTAAATGTGAGGATAGGGAGAGAATTTTTGGTGGTTGTCAAAGATGTCTTAAAGTAGTCTACATTTCTTTTTTCAAGATTCATCTTTGGTACATGTTCCCAGACAGTCTTCCAATGCATTTATATTAATTGCCCTCCTACCTGAAGAGTAGGAAAACTCAGCAACCTTTTATGTTCATTTGTATTTTAGACATTTTCTATCTGGCAGTAGTTATGTGAATATCACATTATATTTTTAGTTCTCATTTTCCTAATTACAAAGAAGCTTGTGCAGTATTTTGAGATTTTTTTTAAAAAGTTTATGGGTAGCCAGGCAGTGGTGGCACATGCCTTTAATCTCAGCACCCCGGAGCAGAGGCAGGTGGATCTCTGTGAGTTTGAGGCCAGCTTGGTCTACAAGAGCTAGTCCAAGATAGGCTCCAAAGAGTCACACAGAGAAACCCTGTCTTGAAAAACAAAACAAAAAAGTTTATAGGTATGTGCATACGTGTGTGTGTGTGTGTGGTTTGTCTCTGTATGTACATGCATGCGGTACCTGCAGAGGCCAGAAGAGGGCATCAGATCCCCTGTAGCTGGAGTCACAGGCGGTTGTTGAACTGCCTGATGTGGGTTTGGGGTACTGAGCTCAGGTCCTCTGGAAGAGCAGCAGGCACTCTTGACCTCTAAGCCACAAGCTGAGATCATGAGTATTTGTCATTATGAGGACACAGTCTTGCTTCTAGTGAGGCATCCTGGTCGATGGCACCATGGCAGGAGTATGTATGAGAGGGGACACACACAGTTGGTCAGGAAGCCAGTGCCTCACAGGGGATAGGCTTCCTTCCTTCTTTCTTTCTTTCCTTCTTTCTTTCTTTCCTTCTTTCCTTCCTTCCTTTCTTCTTTCCTTCCTTCCTTCCTTCTTTCTTTCTTTCTTTCTTTCTTTCTTTCTTTCTTTCCTTCTTTCCTTCCTTTCCTTCCTTCCTTCTCTTCCTTCCTTCCTTCCTTCCTTCCTTCCTTCTTTCTTTCTTTCTTTTGTTTTATTTTTCAAGGCAGTGTTTCTCTGTGTAGCCCTGACTGTCCTGGAATTTAGGGATCTTCCTGCCTCTGCCTCCTGAGTGTTGAGACTGAAGGTGTGCTCTACATTTGCTCCCTTGCTCCCTTCTTTAAAAAAAAAGACTGACTCATAGTCAGGCAGTGGTTCTGCACACCTTTAATCTCTGTACTTAGTGAGCAGAAGTGTGCAGATCTCTGTGAGTTCAAGGTCAGCCTGGCCTACAGAATGAATTCCAAGACAGCAGAGGCTACACAGAGAAGCCCTGTCTCAAAAAACAAACCAATCAGATCCTGACTCAACAGAACTGATAGAAGTCCCATATGAACTTGATTTGACCCAGTGCTGGCCCAGCTTGTCATCCCAAATCAGGAGCAGAGGCAAAAGGAGTGAGATGGAGGCTAGGCTGGGGTCACAGAAAATTCAAGACCAGCCTGGGCCAGTGAGTCTCTGTCTTATAAAACCAAGGATCAGGGATACATCCCTTTGATAGCTTGCTTGCTTGCAATGAGCAAGGCCGTGGATTTGAACCCCAATACTGAAGGGAAAACCCCTCAGTCTCATCTTAAGATGATGTGCCTTTAATGCTCCCACCTTTCACTAGGTCCCACCCCTTGGAGGTTCCACTACTTAACCATCGTCACATTGGAAAACACACTTACAACACAGGAACCCTTGGAAGATACACTCATCCAATGAGCTTGGTTCTAGAAGGGGAAGGGATGGCAGCTGGGCCCTCCCATCCCCCTAGAGAAAAGATGCTCTGGGCTAGCTGTGTCAAATTCTGCATTCAGACAAAGAAGCAACCAGTAGCGGGGACTTCAGATGTGGAAACAGGGACAGGAGTGGGGCCGGAAGAAAGCTCTGGGAGAGAAAAGAGATCAGAAGAGTCCTCCACTCCACCCAAACCCGGACAGGGGACAGGTGCACAGTTCAAGAGGAAACAAAGAGGGGCTGACTGACATAGAACAAGTAGGGGCACAGTTTAGCCACATCCTGGGCACAGCAGAGGGCTGCCCAGAAAGGACCAGGAGAATTCCACACTGCTGGGTGAATGAGGACAATGTCAAATCTAGGAGCAGGGTTCTGGGCAAACCTGCCCAGCCAGAAGGGGAAATGTCACTCTCCTACCACCACCCTGCCCCACATCCTGGTGCCCTCTGCGAAAGAGACTTTCAATACTTGCCAGCATCGGTAGTTGTTTTTAGTGGTTAGAGTTGTCTATCACATGCTGGCAACAAGTTGCCTTTATTAAGTTGAACACTCCTTGATTGCTACAAAGTCTGGTCTGATATGAAATGAAGCAGACAGTAGGACAACAGGAGGGCTGTTTAGGCTCCCTGGGGGCTGCACAGCATGGTGGGAGAAAAGCCCCTACTGGCTGAGAACACACTCTGCCCCATCCCTTCCTGACCAGTCAAACCTTTGGTAATCTTAGTCCTACCTGAAGGATAAGCTTGCAAAGACTCACAAAGCCTGAAACAGTCAGAAAACAGAGAAAAGACGGGAAGAGCTTAACTCATCACCAGCATTTTTTCTGTGGCTGCACCAAGGTTTTCCATTTGTTGACCTCTGGTACCAGATGCTTCTGTGTCAAATACGGAGTCTAGGAGGTCCCTGTTTCAGGTGGCTTCCCTACAGCAGGCAACCAAACGGAAAAGGTTGCCAAGAAACATGTGTCCCCTGCAAGGTGGTTACTGTTTGCATACTGCTTTGTCCCCTGAACTCAAACAGGAAGTTTAACCCCCAAGTCTTCCTAGGCTTCATCCTACTCGGGTGTTTAGAGTTGAGGGATATAATACAGTGAGTTAGGTCACTGGGGAAGAGTCCTCATAACTAAAACTGATGCTTTTATGAGAGGGGAAGAAACCTTGCAGACAGGGGCATGCGCGTAGTGCTGCTATTGCGCAACACAAAAGCATTCACCAGGCCCTGCACCACGCTGTCCTATGCAGTTGTGAGCTGAAATAAAGTTCCTTTCTTTGCAAAGTAGTTGGCCTCAGGAATTTCATCATAGTAACAGAAGGTTGATTAATAGAATAGCTGATGTCATATTTATTTTACAGATGTGAAAAACTGGGCTTCTAAGAGTTCTTAATTGCTAGTATATTAATATATAATATGTAATTAATGTACGTAGCATATAGTATATTAGCATGCTATAATGTTAGCAGACATGACATACTAGTAAGCAGTATACTAATATAAATGTACGCTATAGTGTATTAATATGATATATAATATGTAATGCACATACTAATGAAATATAAGCCATAGATTTATATGCAACTCAGATATTGGATAGAAAAATCTATGATGCAAACAGTATCTAAGGTCTCAGTACATTGGTTCACATTAAGAAAAATAATTAAGAGGACTTCACAAGGCCTTTTACATGGAACATGACCATCAGATTTATTCCAACTTGCTCTCCTACTATTTTAAAGAAGGAGAAATTAGCTTTTGATTCAAAATTTTGGGACTGGCCCAATCACCTGGGCCTGTAAACTTAGATGCTTAGAAAATTGAGACAGGATTGGGAGTTCAAAGACATCATAGATAACTCAGTGGTGCTATGCCTTCCAGACACATGAAAGGTCCTAGATTTGATCCAGGGGTGGGGGCGGGGCTGTGTGAAAATTTCCATTTCCTCCTGCCCTGCAGAGGATGTGGCTTCCCTGGGCCTCCATTCTTAGGAGGTGATAATGGGCCTGAGCTGTGCAGCTCCTCCTTCACACAAGGTGGGTGCTGGCTTGTCACTAGTGCCCAGCACCTCCTGCTCTCCTGACTTGGGGGCTCAGCGCCCTTTCTGGAGTCTCCACTGTTTTAACAGACAGAAACTCTAGACTGGAATAACAAACTATAATAAGGTGCCCATAGCCAGGTGCCAGAAGAATCCCCCAAGAAAAGGTTTTTTCTTTTTCTTGGCCTGGGTTTGCCCTTGTGTTCCTAATTAAACCTGTGTGGGCAACTGCCCAATCTACATTCCCTCAAATTCAAGCCAGAAAGCAGTCATATTTTAGACATGAAAAGCAAGTGTTGAGGTGGGCGGTGGTGGTGGCACATGCTTTTAATCCCAGCCAGCAGTCGGGAAACAGAGATAGGCGGATCTCTGTGAGTTCGAGGCCAATCTGGTCTACCTGAGCTAGTTCCAGGATAACTAGGGCTGTTACACAGAGAAACCCTGTTTCAAAAAACCAAAACAAAAAAAAAAAAAGAAAAGCAAATGCTTTTAATTTTTTAAAAGTAGTAGAACGACTTCAAAATACATCTCTGAGTCAGATGCAAATGATGACAAAATTTAATACCACCCCAAAAAGACTGTACTAGTTTTGGGAGAGGTAATTATTTGGAAAAATATGCTTTCTGTTTCTTGTTTCTTGTCTTATGCATTTAAGGAATGGCCAGGCTCCCACAGTAAGTTGGGTCTCCCTCCTTCCTGCCATGAGGAAAGTTGTCCTCATAGAGACACAATTGCTGTCTGCACACTTGTCCATCCCTGTCCGCAGCAGGATGAACTGCCAGTCAACAGGGAAAGTTGCCAGTGAAGCTCAGACACTAAGATGGCAAAAAGAAGCCAACCACATGAACACCACACCATTCACCCTGGGACAGGCCATGCCTCTTCTTAGGATTCAAGGGTTTTTTTAATCTATCCTCACTTGCTGGGTAGCTGGAGGGACATCCACGGGGGCAGCATTTCTTCTACGATTTTCCTTTGACCGTTTTCCTCATGCATGGACCAATTACTTAATTACGAAGCACTAACATGTCAAGTTTCATGAACATTTTCTTCTGGCTGTAGCTAGCGTAAGACCTCCAGAGAGGTCGAGGGAGATGGCCCAGTGGGTGAAACACTTGCAGTACACGTGAGGGCCTGAGTTTTGATCTCCCAGGACCCACGCAATGAAGACGTAGGGGCAGGTTCATGCCAGCCTAGTGATGTTGGCTCCCTAGAGGCTCACTGACTCCCTCATGTAACCTCCGTTAGTGAAGTTTTGGGCCAGTAAGAGACCCTGACTCAAACAAAAAACCACCTAACAGCTCATACAGTGGGTGGGAGGAGACAGAAGGAGATGCCTCCTAGGACCTTGCTCCTTCCCAAATGGCCACGGGGCTATTAACTGACATTGCTCCCCTGAACTAGCTCCTGTGGGTAAGAGTGGATAAGCTCCATTTTTCTCTCCTCTCTCCTATCTCCTCATCTTTCTTTTGAATTGTTTGATTAGCTCTTTCATCATCATCATCATCATCATCATCATCATCATCATCATCATTATTGTTTTTGCTATGTTGAGGCTTGTACCAGAGGGATTGCAGACACCAAGCAAGCCCTGCGTCACCAATCTCTGTTCCTGCTCCTTTCTCTTAAGGTCTAACGCTCATTTCCCAGCAGCGATGATGTGTCTCTTAACAGTCCGGTCATAGGGCCCTGCTGACATCATCTTCTTCCTGAATGCCTTCACGTAGTAATAGTTGCTGCTTTCATCTGGAATGCAGCCCGCAGCCTGGCCCTGGGCTTGACATACATCTCCATGCTTCCCTTTTGCCTTCTCCTCTTATCTGGCCCCTCAGCAGCCTCAATGAGGACCCATGGATTCCTGCTCAGAGGACCCACACTCCCCTCCTCTCCTTCCAGTTACTGTGCCAGCTGTCCCCAGGGGAATCTCCCGAGGCATAGCTCTGAGCAGGTCATTCTCAAAAGAGCTCAGTGGCTTCTTGTTATCTATATAATACAGCCCAGATTCTCGAGTTAGTGACGACAGTTCCCCACTCCAGAAAGCAGACAAGCAAAGCCCGAATGCCCAGCCCCCAGGCCCAACTCTGCTCGGTCTCTTGTCATGCTTCTGTTCTTACCCTGTCTCTCAGGCATAAGGCAAAGCCGTATTAGCTGCGTGTACAAGCACAAGGAAGCCGCTCCGTAAATATTTGTTGAACAGGAAGGAATACTCCATATAATCAAAGAGTAATGGTGTGTCCATGAGGACAGTTTCTAAATATTTGTTCTCAGCAGAGGTCAAGACAAGGGCTTCTCCACTTGGGTCTGGAAGATGAAGGAGCCACGGGCCTTTGCTCTTAGAAAGAGGAGGCCTTATTTTGCCATATGTTTTAGACAGCACTTTCCCCAAGGCGTAACTGTGTTGGTTGTTTTGTTTTGTTGAGATAGAGAGCTCTCTCAATGGGCTGGAGTTCACTTACTACCCTAGGCTCACGAGCTGGCTTTCAAGTGTTGGGGATCTGCCTGTTTCTGTCTTCCCATTTCTGGAATTAGAATTTTTGCTATCATGTGCCTTCTTCGTATATTCTTTCCTCGTGTGTGTGTGTGTGTGTGTGTGTGTGTGTGTGTGTGT